>JARFJB010002176.1:1437500-1710000 GCA_036346205.1 Vesta saturnalis | reverse complement strand
TGAGGTGAGCCACGTGGTAGGCCTTGGGAAATTCTTAAGGTCAAAAGTGGGCGAGGCTTGTGACGTCACATGCCTATGCTGCCCCTGTTCAACTTTCGTAAGATAGTTTTAAGAATAAGCGGGGGGTGCAGGAACAACCGACGTCTGGGCACCGGATGGCGTTTTAGATAAGAAATTAGGGAAGGAGCGCGGTGTTACAATCTGCATTTGAGCATGATTCAATATATGTATAACCAAGAACAGGGCGGTCGCAACTACCGCTGAGTAGCTTACTTAAAGGTAAGGATTTACGAATGGGCTTAGGGTTAGCTTACGCTTAGATGCGACTGCAGCATCTTAATTACAGGACTAGGGAATAATGTAAGTACAGATGAGTCAGCCGTCGCCCTGCCAATGGTCACAATATATAAGTGTTACCATATGTGTGCCCTATCTTAGTTAAGTTTTACTGTAAAACGCAAGCAAGCGTTTCTGTAAGATAGCTGATTGAACACCTGGAGGAATACTTCTTGTAAAACATCCATTATTGACAATACACAGGTACTGTATTGAAATGAATTGCTGTTCCCTAGAATACGGTAACAAATGAACTTCTAACCTTGTTGTAATTTCTCATAATTTTAATAGACTGTCACTTATTCTCTTCTCCTTTTTCAATATGAAACCCTTTCACGTAGCTCTTTACGGTACGTTATGTAGAATTATTTATAGCAAACATTTACTCGTAATCTGAAGAAGTGGTAAACAAATTTAAGGGACCATATTCCCATACTCCATTTGGGAGATTACTATTGCAGACAGTAAGGTAGCGAAGTAAAGTATTGTCAGGAATATACAAAAGAGAGCAAATGAAAGTATAATGTACTTTGGAAGCATGTAAAGTTTGCAAATCTTTCTAATTCCAAACAACATTGTTTTGCTACACCTGTAAATAATTAGTACATTAAAAGATATGTGCTTGGTTTTACGCAATTTCTCTACTAAATTATTTATGTATTTAGGTAACAACAAGACAAAATAGAAATACAAATAGTGTTTTTATGAAATTAAGTAAGAGTAAAACATTTACCCTTTATCGTTTGGTGATTTTAGCATAACGGCGCTATCTCACATTCTCTTAAGCAAATCATATTTTTGCAGTATTTTATTTCATTACTAATAATTCGTATTTTTGACTTACGAAATTATTTACTGACTGATGCTTACAATATTGTAAAAACTAGGTTACTGTTATATTATATTCTGATTCATAATTTGTTAATATGTTCATTCGTATTGTAAATTGATGCTTAACTAAAGTACTACATTTTTATTACACACAATTTGTCTATTTAAAAAAAATTCATTGGATAAAAAGCAAAAACATCGAAAGAAAGGGCAGTGACTGCAGTCGCGTCTCCGTTCTCCTTCGTTACCCTAACGAATTTATGAGCGGTGCTTCTTCGCGCATACCAAATCTACTGGTAAAGTGGTGAGATGGCCATATACAATCATCCTATCGTTTTATAATAAAAAATTTTATTTATATGAAATCAACAATTTTATTGAGCGAGTGTAATTTCAGAAACGTTCGCTCCATCTGATGAACCATTGAATTTATAAATGGTACAAGACTTTATATGATTATAGAACTGACAATTTGGCAGTGTACCTTCTCTTACGTGTTTTGTATTTGATATTTTTTATGTGTAGGTATTGTATCACGATTTTTTTATAGTCCGTAAATTTTGTAATCTACTCAGTGACTACTGAGAAAGTAGTTTACGACTTTTTTCTTTTAATATTTATTTCGTGTATTTGAAGTTGTTAGTAGATACACAAACCTTGATGATGTCTTAATTGAATATAAATGTGGCAGGTTCTGAACGAATTAAACTGGATTCATTAGAAAAATTGTGAGATATAAGATAAAGTGAACTTTTTCTTGGGAGTGGCAATCGTGATTTAAGATGGATAGTCAGAGGGCCAAATAGGCATGTTTAGTACCCACGCGTGACCCTAAAACATTGATGTATCTAACCTATTCGTCATATAAGGAATGAGGATTTACATCAGTTAATCTTTTCATACAACACGCAAGCTACTTTTACTATTAGTATAGAAATGGACAAGAAACGACCTCGATGCATCTACTCCTTATCCCCATTTTAATACTAGAAATTTGTTCCATTAACGAAGAATAGCACGATAAGATGCAATCAAACATAATAATTTTTATTACCGTATATAAATAAAAATATATGACTTCCATCGATGATTACTTTGCATAAATTAGAAATTAAATAACACGTAAATATTGACAAAATCGCATTCCTATGTGTTTTGTGATATGTCCTTACCGATCCTTGTTGCTATTTTATTATCTCTAAGCAATCTTTAAAACTAGTAAACATCACACAGGTGCCCATCTAATAGATGATAATCGATAAATTTCTTTGAGTTTTAAAATATGCAGATAACGCTATACGCTCGAGGTAATCGCCATAACTAATCCTTAAATATTGGTCATGCAAGTGTTTGCACCAAGTTGATAATCAATAATTTAGTAACAGTTTTGATAACAACGTGGGAACTATCAAATGTATCTAAAATACAATCCTAATACACAATATTAAAAAAAAAAATTGATAAAAGCCAAAGCCATTTAGCTTATATGTAGTTCACACATAAAACATAATACTTTTTAGGTGCGTTAATTAACTTTAACTTAATTTTTTTTTAATAACGAATACAAGTCGTATAAATATTATAAAAATCATTTAGATCATTCCCACTGCCCAATTAATTGTTAATGACCCCATCCAACTACCTGCTTTTTTACCTATCTGCGATGATTATAAATTATACCTGGTGAGAATTATCATAATCCAAAAAATATAAAACTGCGAATAAATACCACAGCATTCACTGAAATACTATCATTACATCAATCAAATACAAATTAGAGTAAGAAAGTTAAACAATTATTAGTGTTTATCTGTATTGTGGGTTTGTAGTGTGGGGTACTTGTTCGACTTGTGCAATTGTTGAGTGCCTTCGGATATCTGAAATAGAAAGAAAAACGTATTGGTTTGGTCATAACAATTTATGTGCAATGATGTAATAGTAGAATAGAGTTACTGTATCGTTAGGCGCTACAGAGTAAGTAAGAAACAGGATTAGGACAAGAAATTGTTGAGAATCGATGCTGATATACGTACTAGTACTTATCCGAATGGAGTAAGACTGGCCGTACGTGAGGAGTACTCCACCCAGGTCAATCTCAGTTTCCATCTTAGCTAGTAACGATGCCAGCCTTCTAATGACAAGTAAGACCTTCGCCACATATACACCTCCGAGAAAGCCTAGAATAGCCTTTATACGGCATCACGTCTTTGGCCGTGATGCAAAGGCGAGCAATGTACTCCATCTGCCGAGTCGTCCTTAAGTTAGTTCTATTGACAGCTGAATCAGTAGAAGCCGTATCGGATGTCTTTGCTTATTCGTGCTAAAACAAGAAATAGTCGCCCTGATGTAGCTCGGAGCAAACGTCGTTTTCGCATATTTCTGCAAGTACTCCCTGAAGAATCACCTTAAACGTACGCTCATTGTCTGATAGGGTAACAAATACTATGTTTATTTATACACCGTATCAATCTGTGTTCATCCTTGGTTGAGGCAGGGTGTATTCGTCAGTGACAGTTTTGATAAAGCTGTCCCTCGTTGGTACAGTTTACGAGAGAAGGCGGCCCAGCTCTCCATCTGGCGAAAGACTACACGCGGCACCTTTTTCCTAGTAACGGCGTTTACCATGGTTAGCGTAGGCGCGGTCGCCTGATCCATCGATTTGTGCGATGCATCTACATGTTGGAAAGGCTTCTGAGGGTGAGCTAACGGAAACCATTTGTGTCTTCTTTCTCATTCCTTTCTGATTAAGGTCCTGCCAGGTTTAACAGTGACGGGATCCCGTGCGAAACTGATTTTTTCATTAGCAATGTCAACGTTGACGGTTATAGCGGCGGAGAATTCAAGTAACTCGGCAGAGTCACCAAGTATGGGCGCTCTAATTCTAATCGCTCTCTACTCAGCATCGTCGGAACAACTAGTAGAAGCACGTTAACTGTGAGTTCCACACCTCTCGCGAACGTAATATACACAAGTTACCGATTTCAAACAGTGAGTATAAAAAAAAGGACAATAGGTACATGCATTAAAGAAACGAACGCTTCAGATTATATCATTTTGTAAATTTCTAACTATTGATTACAAAAAAAAAGGTTATAGACAATTTGTTGCTGTTTAATTTTCGTAAAAATCTGTTTTAGTACATAAGGACCTAATTGTGGAAAAGTATTCCGCAGTAATCATGTTAATTGGAATTGGATATTACTACCTAGCTATAAGTTAGAAACAGAAAGGCAATTTCCTTCCCTCCCCGAAGCCATAATGGTGAAAATAGGAATGTGTACCCACTTGCAAAGGCTGTTTTTGATTTCTGCATGAAATGTACCGTTAAGGAGATATTACAATAGAACTATTTATCGGGATAGCGTGTGAAGAATGTTCTGTTATAGGTTCATCATTTTAGTTCTAATATGGTGATACCCCTTAACATTTTCCAAAGAAAAATCGTTTCCACATATTTCGCAAGAAAAATGCTAACTGCTCTGATATTATACTCGAATACGAACCCAATAAACACGCAATAAAAGGGTCTAAATAGGCAATGGTAAACCTTTACATAACCATTTACTATACAATGGTTCCTATAAAAGTGCAAAACATAAATATAAATGACAATCTGACCTTAACTCTAGTTCAACTTATTTATTAGTGAAATGTATTTGAAATCTTGATATAAAAACTTCTTTGTTGAACTTATGAAAAACTTTTATTTATTTATTTTAATTAGGAGTATAAATTAATCCAGTGTAATTTTATAAATAAAAATAAACCTTTACATTCTCCATGGGCGGTCGTGTTCGCGGATGGTATCATTACCCAAATCAATAAGATTTAAAATCCTATCCTGAGACAAGTTGCAATAGTACAAAATATAAAATTACTATTAAAACTTATAATAAAGATCTTGGAATGGGAAATTTATAAATTTAATGCTAGTATTTATTAATACCTTTTTATTTACTGACAACGATAGTTACAATTGCTGTTGAAACGTATGAATATTTAAACATTTATATATTACACGATTTTCCACGCAAAGATTAGTGTTCTTATTAAACATGCAAGCAAGTTTAAGGAAACTTGAGTCGGTTTTTCTCTGAAGGCAGAGAAAAACCGACTTGAATGCTAAACAACCTTCTTGGTTTTCGAAAGGAACATAGAAAAACAAGTACATCATTTACCATTATATTGCTTATTAATTTAATACAAGCAACAGAAGATTTCTACTAAATACAAAACCCAAATGTGAGATTGAAACGAACAATTGAAAAAAAGAGAAAACAGGAAATAACCTACCTATTAGGACCAAGTCTAGACTATAGTGATGTACACAGGGATGCGTGTGAAGTTGCCTAACTAACAATAATACATCGTTTTGTTAGAAATTCAGAACGCTTACTGGGGATGTTAATTAAATTCATTTGATTTGTGTGCTAATGGAGTAGGCGAATGAATAGCTCAATTTAGAAATTTATTTAAAAATTAAAATACGTTTATGAAAATATGAACTTCCACCATTATTACACAATACTTAGCTTTTTTGAGTTTTTTAATGGTGTTTTTTGTATTTATATTGCACACCATTAAAATATCTGCTGTGGAACAACAAACGACAAAATGGAAATTAATAGAAATGAAATAATTTTAATACCAATTTTTTTAGGGTAATTATGCATCCTCCTTTATAAGAAGTTCATTATAAAAGCAAAAACAATAACCCGTCAGATGGACGTTTAAAACTTCAGTCATATAGAGGTTAATCGACATTTAGTTGCTATCTTAAAATATCTGGTGTGAAACAACACACGATCTTCCTACCTACAAAGTAGTAATTAAAAGAAGTGAAATAATTTTAAATATCATTTTTTTAGAATAACTATGCAACCCCTTTTGTATACGTTACTAACGAAAACAAGCCTCATTGTAAAAACAAAAACAATAAGCTATATACAGTGAACTGTATATTAACTGGAAGAAGCCAGCGCAACGACTACCCGGAGTAGTCGTTGCGCAGTTTGCATTGCCTTTTGGACGGTTAATCGGAACAGCGAAACGGCCTTCCGCCTGATATCCAAAACCCTACGGAACTTTTCGAACTAGGCGAACCAGTGGAGAGTCTCCGTCAATCCCTCTAAAACCCAAACAATCCTCTTCCGGCATCCTAACTACACCGAAGACAAGTTCCCAAAGCTTGCCTCCAGAAATATTTCCCTCACCCTAAGCCAAGAATGACTCACACTCCAAGATGAAGTCACCTACCTAGGAATGCTCTTCACCAGAACCCTCAATTGGCTCCCCGATGTAAAAATTTGTTTAACAAGAATAGCAATATTCGCTTTCATTCGTAACGTAATGAGTACAGAATTCATTACCAAATGCAACAACATAAAGGTTTTCGTCAAATCTGCAAGAATTTAAACCTACTCGTCCAATAACCCATGAGTTCATCTGCATGAAGTGCAGTTAATAAAAGAATTGTAAATCAATATCTTAAATGTCGAATGCCAAATGATGCTAAGGTGCAGATCAAGGTTTTGAAGAAAACAGGCTAGGTATAAGGCAAAAATTAACAAAACCAATTTTGTCGCATAATCAGTGACTTCTTTGTATATTAATAAAATTGTATCTCTTTGAATTGTTTTTTAATAACCCATAATGACTCGTAAAGACAAAAATGAATTCATTGAAAACAAGAATACAATGAAGGAAAATGTCTATAATTGAAATATTTGTAATATAGGCATTACATTATTCACGACTGCAATGAGTTAGACCACAATACGGCGGATTGTCTATGCCTATGGTTCCCTCATGAATATCTACGTTCGTGTCCTTTCCAGTTAGTATTGACTTCAATGTCTATATACGTCAGAATGATGTTTAAAGGTTTATGTCAAATAGAGATTAATAGACATAAATACATGTTAACTTTAAAGAAAATTACAAAGCTGCCCGCTTCTATAAGATATCAATAATACAGCTTAATCATTTTCACTAATGTTTAATTAATTTTTAGACTTACCTTCCGTTATAGTAATAAACTTTATAAAGAAAAGTTATGTAAAATTAAATTTGCCTTAAAATGTATGTCTACATATTTTCTTATAAAATTAATCGCTATCCAGATATTGAAAAAATTGTTTTAGAAATATTTGATAAAAACCAAAAACTGATCCCAATATACTCCCCTCTTCGCCGCTGGTTATCTCCCAAAATCTAACAGCTCCAAGCAAAATGAAAACAACTGAAATGCAAAATTTTTAGTACGTAGATGTTTTCGTTCATCTGGAGTTCTCGTGGATACTAACATACATCCACACACACAGACATACACGTCCAGACATCATGGCCGATCTTGGCCAAAAGTTGTAAAATGAGCTAATAAGTCGATCGAGCGAAAAATCCCGATTGCATAACCTTCTATACCTACATATGTATATGTAAAAATGCTGTAATGTCAGACCAAGTTTCGACATACTTTAATCCAGAAGCACCAATATTGGTAACTTGTGATGCATCAGAAGCTGGAGTAGCTGAAGTCTTATAACACATAATGGATGGTAATAAAAGGATGGTTGCATGTGCACCTGGAATATATTCTAAAGCTAAGAAGAATTACTTAACGGTTCATAAAAAAACTTTAGCTTATTTTACAGTGAAAACTTCGAACAGTATTTACATGGAAAAAAATTTATTTCGAAAACTGATCAGAAAGCATTAATATCTATATTTGGAAAAAAGGAAACCAACCAAATATATCTAAGTAGAATTAAGAGATCTTATCTATCAAATTTTTATTTTAAAATACTGCACATAAGAGGTAATGATAATTATGTAGCTGATAGTTTGTCACACTTACCCTTGGCAGATCAGGTAGGCGAATCGCACAAAAAACCGAATATATACTTTTTGAATATAAATTCAATGTTAGACGAAACGAAGAATAATAAAATTGCATCTGGTGTAGGCCTGGATGGGTGCAAGTGGAAAGTGATGAGTGCAAAATAAACTTGAGTGAAAAGTCATTAAAAAGAAGTGCTGAAAGAAGAAATAAATTCCAAGAACAATAACACAAAGAATTGAGCGCACAGAAAGCAAGAAAACAGTCCAAATATACCAAATACAAACTTAAAAGGTGGAAAACAGTGAATTAAAATAAAAATTTGAAGGTTATAAAATAATAATTTGATAGAGTTTTTGGCAGTTTTAAGAAATCACCTATGGCTTAAGTGAATAACACGACGCTTTGTTTGTTTTTAAATGGAGTTTATTACCATCATTTTTCTCATTGAAGTCACTACCTATAGCAAAGCAATCTGTTTTCATAGGATTCATCCTAAATCTGAATTTCAACCTTTATAGTTCATAGTTTTTTTGTTTAGTGTTGTACAAGTACTCAATTGATAAGGGGTTATGATTTAAATTCATTTCCACGCACATTTTGGCGTAAGATAGCTCGAGATATATTGATTAAGACGAGGTGTCTACTAAATATTACAGTTACATCGAGAATTACGTCATTGACATTAAAGGTGAACGTTTAATGGAGTTTAATATTTATGGGTATACAAGGTTTCTTAAAAACGTTGAAGAAATAACGGGGATACTTTTGCAACTAGTATTGGTAAATTAATTCAATTTTGGGGAAATACAAAAGTTTAATAAATTGATTCATGCTTTTGGAATAATTATAAAACATTACTTTAGACATTGTTTTGATAAATAAATGTGTTAAGCAATTTCAGACAAATTTATTTTGATATAAAAGTTATTAATTCTATTTGACGTCATTTACATGAGCATCTGTGAACGCTACAGTACATTCACATAGATTATAGTTTGCATTTATTTATGATCTTTTAACAAACAAAATACACCCACGTACCACACATTGTGTGGTACGTAGGTGTATTTTGTTTGTTACAGATCCTGCCACAGTTCCAGTGTTCCAGATTTTTCATATGATCTTTTAGTGTACGTTAAAACGTTGTTTAAAGTTAGTTCATTATTCTTACTTATTTTGGTAATAGTAAGCGGTTATGTAGATTATACGAGGGCGACAGAAAACGTTTAGGTGATAGCGTTTCACATAATTACGTATTATTAAGCAACGTTGATAATATTTTGAAACCTTTATGTTTGTAAATTTAATTTAATGCTTGTTTATTCATTATATTGGATTCAAATAAACTTAGTGGTCTTATTCAAACAAATCTTAAGATACTTTCTGAAATTTATAGTGCACATTACAAACGCTGTGTTGAAAAATGAGTTAGTAGTTTACCAATTGGATACTTACTATGATTTGTAAGATTATTCAGGATTTCTAACGACTAGGATAAGACTATTTATCTAAAAATGTCGATTGTAGTAGCGCCTCATGACATACAATACCGATTTAGAAATTTATTTTAGGGTAAGTGTGAATTTTGAAGCAGTATTTAAGATATTTTACATCTTACTTACCCATGCCTTCTTGGGTGAGTTTAGTCGGCAACTCGCTTATTTTAATAACCCTACGCGACGCTTAGTGTAAATTGAGGGTCTAACAAAAATTCTTTCATTTTTAATAGAATACTACTTGACTTTATAATGATCCTGCAAATCTTTAACATAAATTTCCTATCATAGTAAATTTTCCTATTTATTTGCACTACTGTTTTTGTCATTATTAATAAATGTTATCAGTTGTTCACTCCTTTCCACTTCCTATAGATACCCGTCCGCCTTGCATATCTTTGTCAATCTTACACCGAACACATATACTTGCTATACTTACAAATTATCCATTATACTCCAGAAATACCTGAACAATCAGCATCCGGAATTACATATCCCAAACCTGGCACCACTTTTACATCAATTTACACCCCTAAATCATCCACCACTTACATTCCTACTCCCTAACCCAATATCGTTCCAACCACCTTTTTTTAACTCACGCTTGTGTAGAAGGCTCTTGGATGCTCATAGCACCGAGTCCGGTACATAAACGTTTATAGGGTACGAGATAATTAGTTTGCCGGAGAATACGCCTCTAATAGCTAAATATTTCGATGTCCCAGAACATCCCGATACCTCTATATAATCACTCTCACAAAGGGGAAAAGTATAATAATTCAAATCATCATCTTGACTGTGATTCGCACCGAGGCGGGTTTTTGAATTATTACCAAACGATGTAGTCACTTCGATGAAGGTCAGGCCTCGAACAACTAACTACTTACACTTAAACCAGACCACGCTGAAACATATCCACCCCTTAAATGGTTACCGGTAGTTAGGCTCCGAATACGATATCCCTGTCCAGATACTTTTGAAAACACGCCTTAAAATTACTTGAATCCTCACGTGTCATTTAATCCCTTAATTATCTAATCTATATATAAAATTATCTGATTGTAATTACGGTTAAGATCGATATTCCCTTCACCCGGTATATATCCCACGATCCAAGTTCATACATTCAAAAGCCGTAAGGCACATAATTAATACACGTATTGTTATTTATTGTGAATTGGAGTCTAATCTCAATTATATGAGCTAATGATTATAATATGGATAACAAACTCCTCACTATCTCAGATGTCCGATGTTACAATGTTGCCGACGTCGTCCTTTTTCGGAAGGTATCCGGTTACGTTTCCAAAAATTGACTTGCCGGCCTTAACCAATTCAAAATTCGCACCATACACCAAATATCCATATATAATCTCAAACAACAATCATCATTCAAATTTGAAACAATGAAATTACTACCATTCAAAACAGCACATGTCTACGGCTCTACAATACCAGTAATATCATCGTTGGTCGCGCACTGTCGATAACCCCGAGCCTTTCGCAGGTGCGCGGACATAACGCGGGGTCTAAGGACCATGTGACATTATACATTACGTTAATCTAAATGTATTAATGAATAAAATAAATGTATTAATATCATCCCACAATGTATCCATCCAATAATAATAACCTATTCTAACTTAACTATGACATCTATATCTATTTTAACTACTACGAAACTTATTAATCAAAAAAAAATTTTTTTCGAACTATTATTGATTTGGTAACGCACACAGTTTGACAACAGGTCTTATATGCGCTGTTTTTCGTCCTAACGGGGTAATTAGAGTCGGTCGGCTAATGGAGTGGCGTACATTATCTTGAATGAGAATAACTGGCATTCCCTCCTTAACAGGATTTGTCCCTGTATTCTACTTTTGTCGTATCTGCAAGCTAATAAGGTATTCGTTCTACCAAGCGAGGGCAATATGTCTGTACTAAATTGTGTAATTAATACACACCTAGTTAAATGCACCGATCCAGAGTAAATTAAAATCAACCCATACCATAATTTTCCTACCTCTTTAGAACGGTATCAAAAACCCACTAACCTGTTAATGTTGTTAGTGTTTATTAAATATCTGTGTAATAACCCACTTTACAATTTTATCTATAGAGGGCGACGGGTGCAAGAAAGCTGACCAGCGGCGTCCCTAACCGTTTTGGGAACGGGGCTAACCAAAGTTAATTTTTGTTATTTTATTAGTTAACCAGAATATTTAAGTTTATTTAGTCTGTTACCTAGCGTTGGATGTATTTTCCAGCTAATACAAATTGTTACAACAGCTTACATTGTTTAATTATTCACAAAGTAGTGACGTCTCAGACCCGAGGAGCACAACAAGGGCAAACGATTGTAAATTTGATTTGTAGAACAGGAGCACTACAATTTAACCACCATTCATAATTACCTTTAGACTATCAAATTTTCTTTTGTGGCCATTCTGTAAAAAATTGCTCAACTGATGATTAATACATGAAATTTTATCCCTAATAGTTACCGAGCTAATTAATTTGAGTATGAAATTAACAGTCTATCGCATATTTGATGTTCTTTTTACTACATATTTATGGAGCATAAGTTTTCAATCCAATAATTTGATAATTTTATTACCAAATAATCCTCAATCTAAATTTATTACGTAATAACAATCTAAGCACGTTATTTAAAGCGGGATAAATAGAGTAAAAGGTGCGTTTACGATACAGCAATAAAAATTGTATATTATGCAAAAAAATTAATCAATACGCTTGTCATAAGCTTTATTTATCCATTTATATTTTACAACGTAATAAAATAAGTAAATTGATTATTATAACATTAATAATTAATACCTTATTTGCTTCTAATGCCATGATATCAAGGTTGTGCACATTTTTTAAATTTTATTCTTTTAAAATTTTAGTGAGAGGCATAATATTGTCATGATCCAGTCCTTTAAAAACTGTAATAAAGTAATTGCTAAAATTATACCACATTAATAATTAATACCTTATTTGCTTCATGGCGCACATGGCGCTATAGATACCCTCCTTCATATTGCCAGAAATTTAAGAAACAACCTTGATGATTCGCTCTACTGATTATACACCATTTAAAAAAAAAATTTCAGTTCCAATGTAATAATTATTAACATAATTAACAATAGTTAACCGCAAATATACAACGCATACTTGCTACGCTTCCACCTTATTTTGTCAAAGTTTGACAAAATCGTTTATAACACCTTTAACAATTTTAACAAATATTACCTCTGAAGAAGATAACTGTAAGTGTTATCGAAAGATTTAGATTGTATAATTTAAAATTCACCATTAAAATACCCAAAAAAGATAAGTATTTTTTTATTGCTTATTTATTCAAAGTTACGCACATTCTTTAAAGACTTTTTTTACTTTGAAATTCCTTTGCCATTTTAAAAATCTTTTTTTTCTTCCAACCTACATATACAAAGGTAGGTATAGAAGGTTATATAATCGACCTTTTTCACTGTTGGCTATTTTTTAAATTGGCGGGAGATTTGAAATTGTATTCTAATAAGGGGGCCCTCATGCTATCTCATAAGATACGTTTAGGACTCCAGAACTTATTCACGCGTCTTCGCCCCTCTTTTACGGTTCCGCTCGGAAATTTTAAATAGTATCGGCTTTGTCGGCTATTTTTTGTAATTGGTGGGAAATTTGATGAGTCATAATTAAATCTACCAGTACCACGAAATAAAAATTATTTTATTTTATTAAGCCAATCTCATCATCACATAACATGGTAATTAGAAAGCCGTGTTTTTAAATCAATATTAAATTGGTTGTTTTGCCTATAGGTCCTAAAGAACGCATTGAAAAATCTTTACTCTTCATCCGCTGTTGAACTGTTGTATACGATGGTCCTTGGACTTGAAAAACTTATGGAAACGGTTTTTTAAATTCCACTAGTTTCACAACCACCCTCTCACTATAATTTGTTGATATGAGACCAAGATTGAATATCTTGTGTTTTATCCCAGTTTTTAAAAGGTTTATAACACGTTGATGCGTTTAGAATAGATTAATCCATACCTGTATTTATAACATAATAAAAAAAAAATCTGTACGAGTAATTAAATAAAGTAAATAAAATAAGGGTTAAAACCAAAAACAATCACTTACCAGTGTTGTATTGAAAGAATTCCATGGGAGATTGTCACGCTAATGGATAACTGTTGGTTTTCTATGTTCTTTATATACTAGTCACGGTACATTAGCTTTCTGCATTTTGCTTATAAAGAGCCAATATAAAGTACTTTTCGGTTTTTCAATCGTTCACATGATAGATAGATAGCATGAGGGCCCCTTATTAGAACAGAATTTCAAATATCGCGCCAATTAAAAAAATGGCAGGCAAAACCGATACTATTTCAAATTTCAAGTTTTCCCGCCAAGGAGGGTCCTAGTAGAGGGATGAAGACGCGAGAATAAGTACCGGCATATGAAACAGAATGGCCGACAAAAACAAAATGGCATACAAGCTACGACCACAAAATGGCCGTCATAATCAGAAAACAGGGGAGGAAGGCGTACCTCTGGCGGGGGTTTGACTGCCAAAAAGTGTCTTAATAAGGCCAAAAGGGCCTTAATTAGGGGTGAAAATTCCATCAAGGGATTGAAAATGTCATCAAGGGGTTGAAAATGTCACCAAGGGATTAAAAATATTGCCGGAAAAGAAGCCGTCAAAAACGAGGAGAGAAATGGACGGGGCCGCCGAGAGAGAGAAGGGGGGGGGCACCGACGCTATTTTCCATCTCACTCCTACTCATTGTACTTAAGAGAGAGTTTAGGCCATGCTGCCCTCATTTTACTAAAATATAGTGGGGCACTTTTCGCCGCCATCTTGAATTTTGTGGGGAAACCTCACCATTGTTTTTATATGCTTACGTGAGGATCGTATTTTTTCACCCCTATGGTTTCATTTTAGAGGCCTTTTTCAACCCCTTGATGAAATTTTCACCCTTATTAGGTCCCTTTTGGCTGTATTAAGAAATTTTTTAAAAGTTCAACCCCTAAAGGGTAGGTAAATGCGTGCGCATGCAGTGTTCTGAGAATAAAAAACCTGTTATTAAGTAGGGTTGTTTTTATCAAAGGAGATTGCATAATTATCATTATATTTTTTTTAATCCCATCTACACATTGTGACCTAATTTATTTATGCATTGCGGGTTGTATTCTAATAAGGGGTCCTAGTCTTGTAAGACGTGAATCTGTTCGAGGGATTCTTAATATGTGTTTATTATTAAACAGTATACAACTTCATTATGAATTGGAAAGTGGCAATCAGTCAACATCGTGTTAATTAATGTGTTTACAAACATTTTTAAATTTTACTATCTTGGATTTTTTGTGGCCCTGGGACACCTTGGCAGCCATTTTTTATATGCCCACGTGAGGATCGTATTTTGGTCTATTTTGTAAAGCTAATAAACAGTTGGATTATTTCTGGTATTAAAGAATGTAGTCAAGATAAAGATAACATACGAAATTGATTTTAAATATGCTGTTAAATTCTATATAATGATGAAACAGATAATGGGTATTGCGTAGTCAGTTAATTATCTTGTTGTTATAAAAAAGTGAATGTACGATTTCGCAATTGGACGTAAACAGTAATAAAAACACTGTACATATTTTACGTACATGTATATATCTTGGCTCTTAGCTATCACAGACTGGATTAGTTAGAGAGATGCAATGCAATTACGAAGCTGTGTAATTAAATTAAATTAAATTACTAACTCAGAATGAAATGTCTACCAAACCCTCGTGTAAACCGTCAACAGCCAAAACTAAATATATATTTGCGCAAACAGGTTATTTAATATTGTGATGTATGCAGCGAATTGTCTGTGTCTGCTTCTTTAAGTTATATTTTACCACTATATTATTTTACATACATAAAAGTTCTGTCTCATCAGAAATACCTCTGTCATTTAGATTTTATAATCAGGTTAAGCATGCATGCTGACCGCTTATTAGAGTAGTATTCTTTTTAAATTTTCGGGTTTTACCGATAATGTTACCCACAATGTACCTATTTCGAGTAAATTTCTCACTACAGGCTTATGTATAGTGTACGCTAGTTGTTTCTGTAACCGCGCTCTAATATTTTCCCTAGTGGCCTGTTTATAAATGTAACATCCTTTTTGACAGGGGTATTTCTGCTAAGGCAGAGCTCGTTACGCTTATGTGATGGTATGACAACCCCATTATCGGTAAAAGTGGAAAATTAAAAATAAATGGTACTCTAATAAGCGGTCAGCATGCATGCTTAACCTGATTATAAAATCTAAAGCCGTTTTTTTGACAGAGGTATTTCTGATGAGACAGAAGAAGACACAGGCAATTCGCTGCATACATCACAATAATAAAAACCTGTTTGCGCAAATATATATGTGGTTTTGGCTGTTGACGGTTTACACGAGGAGTTTGATAGACATTTTATTCTGAGTTAGTAATTTAATTTAATTTAATTATACAGCTTCGTAATTGCATTGCATCTCTCTAACTAATCCAGTATGTGATAGCTAAGAGCCAAGATATATACATATACGTAAAATATGTACAGTGTTTATTATTACTACTTGCGTCCAATTGCGAAATCGTACATTCACTTTTGTATAACAACAAGTTAATTAACTGATTATGCAATACCCATTAACTGTTTTATTATCATTATATAGAATTTAACAGCGTATTTAAAATCAATTGTGTATGTTATCTTTATCTTGACTAGATTCTTTAATACCAGAAATAATCCAACTGTTTATTAGCTGTACAAAATAGACCAAAATACGATCCTCACTTGGGCATATGAAAAATGGCTGCCAAGGTGTCCCAGGGCCACAAAAAATCTAAGATAGTAAAATTTAAAAATGTTTGTAAACACACTAATTAACACTATGTCGACTGATTGCCAGTTTCCAATTCATAGGAAGTTGTATAACTGTTTAATAATAAACACATATTAAGAAGCCCGCCAACAGATCCCCGTCTTACAAGACTAGGACCCTTTATTAAAATAAAACCCCCAATGCATAAATAAATTAGGTTGCAATCTGTAGATGGGATTAAAAAAAAATTTAATAATAACTGTGCAATCTCCTTTGATAAAAACGACCCTAATTAATGACAGATTAAATTTTTTTATTCTCAGAACAGCATGCGTAGGCATTTACCTACCCTCTTTTATTATTATATTAAAAAATTTCTTAATGCAGCCAAAAGGGTTCTAATTACGGTGAAAATTCCATTAAGGGGTTTGAAAAAGGCCTCCGAAAGGAAACCATATGGGTGCAAAAATACGATCCCCACTTGGGCATATAAAAAAAAGTGGTGGGTTTTCCCCACAAAATCCAAGATGGCGGCGACCAGTGCCCCCACTACTACTTTTATAGTGGCTTATTTGACGTTTCGGTTTACCACTACTATGACAACGGTTTGAATTGTCAAATATGCCTTAAAATAATATTTATGTGTTCTAAAAACTTGTATTAAATTGAGTTGCTTGAACGAAGTCAAAGAGTGTCATCCAAAACTAAGATATGCAATCTAGTTTAAAGTTGTGGGTAAGATATATCAAAAACTGACTTGTTTAAGAAAATTCAAGAGGCTCTACCCCTAGTGTCTGCTAAATACTTAAATATTCCTAAACTTAAATTCTATGAAATTGTTTCAAAGCATTTATTACATATACGTAGACATCTTGTAAGCAATACGGATTTACCCAATTATTCTCCGTTAAAGAGGGACTATGTACTAGAAGGCTTTGAAGATCATTTAAAATTTGTCAAGTATATATTTATATTCTATAAACCCAAATAAATATGGTATTTAATTTGTATTTTCTATTATTTTTTTTCATAAACTCCATGACATTTATGGATGCATTTCTTAACTGTCAAAGGAACCCGCATGTTATATTAGATATTCGAGAATGTTAATGTAAATATTTAAAAAAAAACTCTTATAACTTAATTTAGCGAAATCACTTTTTAGGAAAGATCTATGTAGAGATACGGTATTAGTTTAAACAAAACAAAGGAAATGAGTGATTTGGGAATTAAAACATTCTTCTTATTGCAATAAATTAAAAAAACTACTGTGATGACTATTTTTTGCTCGATTAGTCATTATTTTTAACACGTTCCGCCTATAAAGGCTTTTAATTATTGTAAAACGGATCGTGTTAATATGTACAGATGTGGTTAGGGTGGTGCATATATACACACTTAATAAAGTGAATTAAAAAGCAACGAAAGCAAGAATGATTAATTATCTTCCCATTCGCGACTATATATCAATCGAGAGACATGCAAGATATTATGATAAACGTATATATAGAAAAATATTGTCCTGACTAACTGTTTCCATCTTTTTTGCAAACTGCATTTAATTTATTGCATTTCGCATAATTTATGTTGCATATTTTTACAATTATTATACACTGGCAGAGGGAAAGCTTCATTGTACCATTTGCAAGTATTTACATGAAATTAAATTAAGCTACTGAGTTACACGTGATCTGTAGTTTTGAAGTTAAACCTTGTTTGAATTTTTTTAACTTCCTATTTTTTAATCCTGAGCATGTCTGCTAAAAGTCATTTTTGACAAATACCTATTAGATGTTTGTACTATGTGAATGGTAATACAAGTGTTTTGGCGAGAAAACCTAGTTTAAATATTCAAATGTACGTGATCGACATCCGAAATACGTTTTTTAATATGTTTAATAAAACAAAATCTAATGTAGCCAACACATGACTTTCTTATGTTGGTGACATGTTGGGTTAGCAGAGAGGATCTTTACAGGGGAGATCCTACACGTATAGGACGTGTTTTAAGATAGCGCTGGACAGTCCGCGAACCGCTATTATTAATTCATTAAATCTTCGCTTATGTAATGTACAAAGTATACTTAGTCTTACTGCTTATATCCATATAGGTTTTTAACCCTGCGGTTGTCATTCATGGGTACCTTTAGATCATAGTCACCCGACGCTTATCACAGGTAACATAAATGAAATCGGACATGTTTTATATTGTTATTTATCGAATTTTGATAAAAAGCAGTATAAAATCCAGCCTGGTGCTTACTTTGCTAAACAAAGAGTTGCAGTGTGAACTTTACAAATGTATTTTTCACATTTCTCACAGGTAACAAAATTTATACTTGGCACACTCCCCCATTTAGGATTTGATACTGCTTCTATCAGCAACTGGACTTTCCTTATCTCTCATACTTCTTTTTTGTGTTGGACATAATACACAATTTTTCCAAGTATATTCTTCTCCTGTACAGTACATTCCTTTTACACTCTGGATTTATCTCTCTTCACAGCACAAAAGAATTATAAACACTAGTGTCAAGTATATTGCAGAAAATAACTACCTATTTCCCAACGGACCCTTTTTCGTTTGTAGTCAAGCTACGCTTATTTTTATTATTGGGTACCACGACTATTTACTCAATAAACCGTTGGAGACGGGTATCGGATCTTCAATATAATTAGCTACCTTTTACCACACTAACGAATAAACAAGAAACAAAAAGGTCTGATTCATCTATTGCCTGTTTGTTACAAAAGTAATCAATACTTAAAATATACACTGAAAGTAAATAATTTGCTAACAGGAACAATTTCTTTCTCTGAACGTAAACATCACTAAAATTTCAATTTCAAGTTAGCGGATTCTTAAATCACTATAGGTGGGAGGCATATGTATCCACTCCATGCCAGCTGAGGAGGTACCACCACCCTTACCACGGGCTCCTTAATACTGGGTCCTCGATTTTATGAGCTCGCTAAGGGTTGCCGGTCACCTTTTTCGTCATCCTTATTCTTCCTTCTCGCACTCACTCTCTTCCTATTGGGTTAAGAGTCCAAAATTAAAAATAAAAACAAACGGTGGTTTCCAGGGCAATAAATTCCGGACATGAAATCCTGCCCCATTCGGATGTCCGCGAGGGCAGGACCCAAGCGATCTCGGTCATCGAATCTGATCCACTAATGCAACATCCGCTGTATCAGATCTAATCATAATGTTGTTCACCAACATTTGAAAAATTACAACCTGACATTTCGTTTCTATCTCAAACACAAGTCTCCTCTGAAATCTCCGGTTCACTCGCAATTTCCCCAATACAATCTTTACTCTAACTTTCGTTCCAAAGCAGGTATATGTGCCTATCTCAAGGACAATATTACTGTAAGAGGGTTTCTTCCTTGGAGAATAAAAATTTGGAGGTGATTTGGTTTAAACATTACGGTCATACATTTATGAATTTCTACTGTTGCATTTATAGGTCTCCTAATGACAGTAACCCTCAAGACTTCTTCGATTACCGTAGTTTGAAAGTTGACGATCTTCTTGGTTTCCATTTTTCCATATCTCAATTGTGGGAGATTTTAATGTTCATAGCTCTAACTAACTTCAATTTTCATCTACTTCTAATCCTGCTGGTCATGGTGCAGAAACAATTGCTATTTCTTGTGATCTCACAAAAATCATTTCTGAACCCTCAAGAATCCGTGATAACCATATCCCTCACCTTCTAAATCTCTTTCTTACATCAAACCCACTTGTGTATAAAACTTCAGTTCTTTCTCCTCTAGGTCCATCTGAATATTGTCCAATAGAAATAACTTTTACTGTCAATAACTCCTCTGTTATTCCCAACGCTGATAGAACCTTGTAGTGTTTTTAAGTCACATAAATGGAGTGATTTACGAAACTTCTTTGCAACATTTCCATAGCGTGAATATGTTTTATCCTCTTCTTCGGACATTGCTATTCCATGTTCCCAACCCTGGTTTAATAAGGCTAGCGCTTTGAAAAATAAATCTTATATTAAACGAAAATCTAATAAAACGGTCGAGAGTCATGCAGACTATGTTGATACCAGAAATACCTAGAAGTGTTATTCCTAAAGCTAAAAAATTGTCTGAACAACGAAAATGCAATGAACGAGCTACATCTCCTTTGGGAAGTAGCTTTGGTCTCTAGCTAAAGCCATCAGTAAAAACTTTGGTACATCTTCATTTCCTCCTGACATCATTTGTGGATCCGTAGTTGCTGATTCTGTAGACAAAACCAATGTTTTTGTGGATTTAATTGCATCAAACACGTGTCTCAATGATTCTTGAAAAGATTTGCCCCTAGCCAACTCTTCGTCATACGCTAAGAAAACCATTCACTTTCGGTACAAACTTCTAGATTCGATCTTGATCTCAATAATACGACGGGCCCAGATAGTAATCCCAGCTATAGTCTTAAAGGAGTAGTATAGTCCTATCTAAGCTCTATTCGATCTCTATGTCTTCTGAGGACTTCCTTCATCATGGAAGTTACCAAATGTTCAACCTATTCGCAATAAAGATTATAAGACCGATCCTTCAAATTACCGACCAATTTCCATCATTCCATTTTGTCTAAAATCATAGAAAAAGCCATCAAAAGCTCGCTTGCCTTGAAACTAACAAACTCCTTAGTAATCATCAATATGGGTTGAGGCAGAGCGCCCAACAGGATCTTTTATATGTGACTTTGGATCAATACATTAGAGCAATCCAGTGAAACAGTTGTAATCGTTTTGATATCTTAAAGCCATTTGACCAAGTTTGGTATCGACTGAGTTTCTAGTTTCCTTGATAAAAAAAAATTACGTGTCGTCGTTGATGGCTTTTTTCAAAACAAGTTGGTATTAACGCGGTCGTGTCACAGGGATCAGTTACAAAGCCTAACGTTTTTCTGCTATACATAAATTGTCTTGTTTCTTAGACAACTAACCCGATCAATTGCTTCACTGACGATAGCATTCTTGATGGTAGTTCATATCAGTCTACTCGTAATAGTATTCCACTTTCTATCCCAGATCAAGAAATTAAAGCTGAAGTAGCAATTTCAATCAACAAAGCCATTCAACGTATTCTCGAATGGGGAGGCAATAATTTAGTTAAATTTAATGCTAATAAAATTCAGTGTTGCCTTGTGTCCTCGAAAAATGATCCGCCATTTCCTGTTGTAAGCATGAATGGCTCAGATATTAAGTTTTCAGACACTATTACTATGTTGGGAATGACTGTAGCTTCAAATCTATTATGGCTTGAACATCTTCTGTCAGCTACCATAACAGCTGCTCGTAAAAGACGGTTTTTGTACGGATTTAAGCGGTTCTTTACCTCTCGACAACTCTTTCTGTTGTGTAAGGTCCAAGTTCGATCTCATCTAGAACACAATTTTCACCTCTGGGTTGGTGCTCCCAATACCCTCTCGATATCGTTGATCGTATTAAAAAAAGAGCGACTAGGCTACATAACTACTGACATACAGTCGTTTGAGCAAAAAAGAATTTTTTCAGTTCTTTCTATGCATTGTAGATATTACAATCGATATTGCGCTGCTGAATTACATTCTTTGATACCATCTCGGGCCACCTTTGCTAGCAATACTCGCTCATTCACATCATAAGTATATAGTACAAATCTCCACTTGTTGTACCAAATGGGCACAATCCACATCGTTCTACACGGCTTCTAAACTCTGAAATGATCTCCCGTGTTCTTGTTTTCCTCTCACCTACGATATGAAACAAAAGGTAGCGTTCATAGGCATCTCGTTACAATTCAGTATCCCATCCTAAGTGTTCCTGAGTGCATGCGGTAGGGCAAACTGTTCAGGTCCACAGTTACAGAAAAGAAAACTAGAACTGAGCTGGTTCACTACCGCTTTTAGTCGGTAGGACATCTTGCTTCTTTTAGCCGGTCAGAACCAGTAACCCGAAAAATATTACTGGTATTGGGGAGGGCGTCCCAATGATTTCTGGTTTGTGTTTAATCAGAATGATAGGATACGTAAGTTTATTTGTGCTTTCTGGATACGGTGTTGATGAAGCAGTAGCGAGATATAACGGATAGTACTCGTAAAATGAGAATTTTTAAGTTAACATGTATTTATTTGTGTCTACTAATATAACACAAGGTAACTTTAAAAATTAATTAATTAAATACGAATGAAACTGGTTAAACTGTATTATCGATGTCTTATGGAAGAGTCGGCCTTGGAATTTTTTTTTAAGTTAACATGTATTTATTTAGGTCTAGCGATTTTACCTTGAAGTCAACCTGATCGCAGATTTTTTCATCTAGTATTTAACACGTGATGATGACAGAGTACCTTTTAGTATCGTTTAGCGTTTCGAGATCGAAGCATCCCTTTTCGGCAATAGCAGCGGGGCCATCGCGTTGTGGAAAATCGTATTTTATCGTTGATTTTTTAAAAAATATCGAAATTGTGTGCGATACAGCTTTTGAAAAATTTATCTGGTTCTACAACGAGTGGCAATCGTTATTCAAAGATCTCTCGGTGGAATTTTATAAGAGTTTACCTGATATGGAGCGGTGTGACGCAGAAAAACCGGTCTTAATAATAATTGACTATCTAATACGCGAAACTAATGGTTCGGTGGTTGATATTTTTACAAAGGGTTGTTATCATAGAAACCCAAGTGTGTTTTTCTTGACATAAAACATATTTCACCAAGGACGTGGACAGCGAGATATCTCTCTGAACGCTCACTACATAATTTTGTTTAAGAGCCCACGTGGCAGAGCTCAGATACAGAATTTAGCAAGACAGAGTTCACCTGACAATTCGAAATTTTGAGAGGCTGCGTACCAGGATGCCACTTCAAACCCGCACAGAGATTGTTCGATTTAAAACAGAATACACCGGATGTGCTGCGCTACAGAACAAACATATTCGGCCCTTAAAGTATTTGCCAAGTATATATAGTGAAAAACGGATTTAAGCCTCAATCATAAAGATTACATCATATACGATGGTTGACGTTTTAATCGAAAACACGGATATCCTGCACTCATTAATCAGATTAAGTAAAAGTCAATGTGACGTAAAGAAGTAGAATATATCTGCGAGTGTGAACATAACATTTTAAAAGGTCGTGTACCTCTGTCAAGTGATCAGAACCATCGCCTTGCTCAACATACGCACACTTTAAGACGGCTGACAGAGAGGTGAATCTATAAAAACGAAGAAACAGTTTCTCGTACAGAAGGGCGGTGCGTTTCTATCACTCCTGTTAGGACCATTACTTGGTGGAATTCTGGGTAGTTTTTTTCAATAACTATGGACCACAATCTGAAGAAGATGATTATTCTACCTCAGGATTTTATACATCGCTAGCAGGCGCTAGATGTCACACAGAACAATATTTTAACGTAGTTGGGTAACGACATGGATAAAGTTTTAAACACCAAAATGATCGACCATGACAAATGGCAGCAGTACAATCAAGATATATACACTTTTCTAATTAGTTACGTCAACCCGCTAGCATAATAATGAGCGATGATACTGACGATAATAAACTCATTACGAAAGATAAAATCACACTATAAAACAAAAACAGTTATCCATGTCAGAATGATATTTAAACTTCATGTTAGATACATAGAAATAGACATATACTGTTAACTTTAAACAAGACCATCTGCTTCTATAAGATATCAATGATACGATTTAATGATTTTCAGTTATAATTCATTTTTAGATTAATCTTACGCTGTCTATACCTGTCTTACGAGACTAGGTCTTACAAACTAACATTAGGGCCCTTATTCAAATTTCCCGTGGAGGTCCTAAACTCGACTTTTTCCAAGTCCGGCTCCAAGGCCAACTCCAAGACCAGTCCCCAAGGTCAAACTCAAAGTCAAATACTTGGTCAGTCTCAATGTCAAAATATGTCCCCTGAAACTGATTACTAGAGAGAGATTAAATTGTTGTTCTGCGTTAAATCAAAATGTTCAACCAAGTGCTTATAATATGCAGAAACAGCAGGATCAGCCAAATGATATTGCGTTTCACGAACTACAGAGCCGACCATTATGATCCTCAAACTACTCAAACTACATCCTTCAGGAGGCATTATCTGAGATCGACTTTATTTAATGAAATCTTTTAAAACATGTTCATTACGTCGTAATGGAATCATTTTCCTAGCAAAGTGTTATGCATAATATCGTTTATTCTTCTTACCTTTATATAGTTGGAAGGGCTTAGTAAATTGCCAAAAGGATCTGCGGTAAAAAAGTTGAAGTTTTGCAACTCGGTACTCTATAAATATTGCAGTGAAAAATACCATTTTTTCGTTTTGGGGAGATTTCAATAATCAACTTTTTTTGTAATTTTGATACCCTATATCTCGGAAAAGAAACACTAATGGACTTATGTTTATATGAAAGTTTCGTGTTAAAATCTATCATTTCCCGAAGTTACGTGTATCCTTCCCGAAACACCCTGTATGCCTCTTTTTTGCTTGAGACTTCTAACGTCTCTCTTAATAATGTACTACCATAGTATTTCAAAATTGCATGAAAATTGTCTTCGTTGGTAGAATTCGTTTTGGAGATATTTCAAAACTCAACCTTACTTTATAACTTGGACACCCTGTATCTCGGAAATGAAGCAGTATTGGAGTTACGTCTGTATGAAAATTTTGTGTTAAAATGATAAGACCTATAATTTCTTGGAGTTACGTGTATTCTTCCCGAAACACCCCGTATATTAATTAAAATATTCTCTTTCAGCTCCCCTCTCACTTTACTCCCTTTTTGAACTGTTTGGGTTGTTCATAATGCTTACTATTACTACTAAAAAGGTTTATACTTATCAATATTTATAATAGTCTAGTGCAAAATAATATATTTTCTGCTATAATAATTACTCTCGACAACTGTTTCATTATACTTGCCAGATTATGCTGGGTCAAAGCTTCTCTTTCACAGTCGTTCTAAGGTATTGTAACGGCTCTAAGAGGTTTACAAAATTGGCCCTGTTACAGGCTTCATGCTTTCCCTGGTCAATGGTTACGTAATGATGTCAACGGCATCATTGATGTTGCTGAATTAAATGAACAAGACTTATGTAACATTATCGCAGGGATACCAAATTCGAAATGCAGCAAGCTACCCGACACTACTTCGAAAGAAGAACCAAAAACTCGATGGACGTTAACAACTACCAAATATATACCAAAAAATTACGCGGTGTTGTCTCAGTAATAATGCATAGCCCCGTAATACCATTATTGCAAATATACTACATGTATTAGGGCCTGACGGCTGATGCCTACTTATGCACGTGTTAAATTGGATTACGCGTGGTAGGAATGTATTCCTACACTGGTGTATTCTCATCGTTACAATCGTCTGTAATTCCCAACGCCATATAAATCTACCAGCCGCAAACATTTCCCATGGTCTTGTTAGACGTTAACAAATACAAATGCTTTAATTTACAAGACTTATAGAAGCCCAGTAAGAAAAAAAGAACTAATTACGAGCTGGATTAGTGCGTAGAGACAAAGTAATAAGTTATTCAAATTGTACTGATGCAAAATTATTTTGAGTTTTCAACACTTCACGTTCATTCCCCATAGTGCGGAGTCATGCAATTCAACGTGACACTGCCACAAATTCTGTTCTTAATTCTACTTCTTTAAGATGACATTCATGTTTTACAATTTTAATCTGTTTCTAATATCTTATAGATCAACTTTTCATGTTAATTATCCCTGGGAGTTACTTTAAGTTAATCATGTTCTATATTAATTAATTTATGAACTATGTATTATGTTACAAATAAACGTTTAAAAGGTAGCGTTCATAGGCATCTCGTTACAATTCAGTATCCCCCTATCCGCCATCCTAAGTGTTCCTGAGTGCACACGGTAGGGCAAACTGTTCAGGTCCACAGTTACAAAAAAGAAAACTAGAACTGAACTGACATTCCTGGTTCACTACCGCTTTTGGTCGGTAGGACATCTTGCTTCTTTTAGCGGTCACAACCAGTAACCAGGAAAATATTACTGGTATTGGGGAGGGCGTACCAATGATTTCTGGTTTGTTTTAATCAGAATGATAGGATACGTAAGTTTATTTGTGCTTTCTGGATACGGTGTTGATGAAGCAGTAGCGAGATATAACGGATAGTACTCGTAAAATGAGAAAAGGTATATCATATTCTCTCTTTCAATGTTACAGACTTAACTCGGAAAGCTTATTATTATTATCGTGGTGTTAGAGGGTATTTGTATTTAATGTACCTCTATTTAACGTGAAAGCAAATTTGGTTTTGCTTTATTGAAATGTCTATAGGATAGTTGGTGTACTGCGATTTTATTTTTTATTAATAGAAGGGTTTATAGTCAGAATGTAAATGAATTGTGGCTTTTCTTAATGTATAATTAATCAGGACTGATTACTGGATAATACTAACAAGGCGAGGTCTTTGATATTATCACTGATGCGATTTATTACAGATTTCACAGGTTAATTAAGTATTATAATTAAGTGAAATCTAAGAGGATTTGAAATTTATAGTGAATTGAATTTGGAGTTAATGAGTGTTACTGGGATAGATCTCTGCGTAGAAGCTGTGGGTAGTTAAATCTTCAAGACCTTGAAACAAGAAAACTACTTTTATTTAACAATATAATATATATGTTTCATTCCTTTAGTGGATCCAGTGGGTAATTAAATCTTCAAGACCTTGAAACAAGAAAACTACTTTTATTTAACAATATATGTTTCATTTCTTTAGTGGGTCCAGTGGGTTTGTCTATTCAGGTGTTAGAAAATTAATTATCAAAGTGTCAAACGGCGAGACTTTAATATAATTACTGAAGTCTAATAGGAATGGAGATTTACAATAAGCTGAATTTGACTCTTATCAGGAAGAGACTTACGTTTGGATTGCAAATTAATGAGTGTTACTGGCGATTAATCTCTATGTAGAAGAACGCAGATCAGGTAATTAAATCTTCAAGATTTTGTAATAACGACGAGGGGATAAAATTAAATTATTCATTTTGTTCTGAACTTTATTAATTAAGGAAAATTTTTAATTACTAAATAATCAGTCGGGATAATTGATGTAAACCGTTTCTACTCTGCACTCGTTTGCATGGATATAATCCATTTACCCAATCCAGGCATTCAATGGCACTTTTTCAAACATTGTAATCAAGAACCATGCGAGGGTTTTATGATAGAAAACAGTTGTAACATCAACACCTTGTAGTTTTGATTCCCATTCGATTAATGACAAATCATTACGTAGCCACGATTGAACTTGCAAATAAAGTTTTACTATCATTTTCCCTATACACTTTTTTATTCGAGTTCCGTATAAAGGGAATGAATTTTACATTAGCTTCTTAAATCGTACTTGCATCTTGATCCGCTTTGTTAAATGATTCTGCACCATGCTTCAGGTAAATTGCATTGATGTGCCACAAAGGAAGATCTTGTTTAGGTTGGTCAATAATTGGTTTGTGGCAATTATAAAACCACGAAGTGGACCAAAAAATTATGTAACTTATGCTGATTATCACATCTTAATAATTTTACCAGCAAACGAAAGACAAGTTACTGTTTTAATGGATAAAATTGGTTACATAAACAGAGCTAATAGTTTACTTCACGATTCTGCTTACACTAAACTATCGTACGATCCTAATAACAAGTTCAAATTATTAACTACGAAACTGTTAAAGGAATCAAACCCACCACCTGAAATAATTTAGAACCTAACACCATAAGAACCTACAATACCAAAATTTTATGGATTGCGAAAAATACACAAACCAAATGCTCCACTTCGACCAATTGTAAGCACCATAAATTCAACAACCTACGGATTGTCTAAATGTCTAAATACTCTACTTCGACTTTTCAATGGTTCGAGCAATCCCTTTATAAAGAATTTATAATATTTTATTGAATTGATTGGCAAATTAACATTAACCCGAGATGATTTGTTAATTAGTTTTGACGTGGATTCCTTGTTCACAAAAGTACCAATAAATGACACCTTACATCTATTAGAACGACATTTCAACCATAACGAGATCAAATTATTTAAACATTGTCAAACGACATCATTCCTCTTATTTAATGGCAAGTATTATCAACAGTTACATGGAGTGGCTATAGGATCTCCAATTTCACTATCGATTGCAAATTATTTTATGGAACATTTCGAAGAACAGGCTCTAAACAATGCATCTAGGAAACCAAAAATTTGGCTTAGATATGTTGATGATGTTTTTGCTATCTGGCCTTTTGTAGAAGAAGAACTAATCGTATTCAATCAACATACAACCATTAAATTTACAGTAGAAAAAGAAAAATATGCTTATCTTCCAGAATTCTGGCTAACGACAGGAATTGGTATATAAGGAAGATTCGACAAGCTATTGAAATTCTGTAACAGCCTAACAATTTGAACAGGGGCAATGGATATGAACTGTCCGATTCAAGAAGTGGAAGTTACCTTATTATTTTTGTCACTTTGATATAACTCCTGACGAACAGTAGAGTATGCGTCTGGAGGCTTGCGAATAAATAAATAATTCACACCATTTTTTTTCCAAGTAAAGCGTTATTTAACATTATTGGTTTAAAAAGCCTATTGCAGTAGTAGCGATTAATCTGTCTGCATCGGGATCTACCTGTTTGGTTATTATCGCATTATTTCTAAGATATGATAACATTAAATCTAGCCTTATTATTTTCATCTGAAAGAAATTTTTCCCTGCAAGCTTCAGCTGCATATTTTGTTCAAAATCGTACTCGATTGAAGTATGAAGAACGACGATTTATTTCTGCCGCTTTAGTAAGTAATTTTATAACAAATAAAAAAAGATGTAGTGATTAGTATTTGAACATTAAACGGTAAGTTTGCATCTCGGTCTAGCTCAGCAAAGTACATTGCTTACGAAACTTACTGAAGGTTGAGAACTCACATTTTCAGGTTGTGAGAGAGGTGATATATCCACAAGTATAGTCAATCAACCATTTGATTTGTTAGGCGCCACTCAATTTTATAGGTTAAATAATTAAAAAGCAACAAAAATTGAGAAAGGTGTACATCAATACCACAGTTAATTTGAATAACACAGTTGTATTTATTTGTAATAATAAAACAAAATAATGTCTGATTAATTTCAGCATACAACCAACTAAAGCAGTACTTCTCGTAAATCTTTACGATATTAGCTAATTTCTAATTCAACACAAACTATACAAACATATAACTTATCTTTACGTAGAATTCTAAATGAAAGATGATCAAACCTGTATATCTTTAATAATAAGATCCACTTGAACTACGTCAATAAACATTACAGTTACAAGGTTGTGCACTCAAATATTTTTTTCTTTTATTTTGAAATGAATTGCAGTTTGAGAATTTCATTTCCAATTAGTATGATAAACATACGGTATGGTAAGCTAAGGTAATTTCGATTTTTTTTCATTAACGTACAAATAACAAAAACTAAATGAAGACCAGACTACAAAACCAGGTAAACCAACAGGACGCGGTAACGATACAAAGGTATCCCCATTTGTAGTTATTCAAGATAGAAAATTCCATTATCATGCACGCCATTTTATGTATTTAACTTCGTGGCGTCATCAACTACGCTTCCTGAACCATTAATTACACGATATGAAATTCATAATTATATTAGACGTTTCTTAATAAATGAGGATTTTTCCACTGCCAGGGGCTATTAAACATAATATATACAAAATGTAATCAAAACATACCTTATACAAGGGAGTAAAACTTAAAAATTTATAACATACTGCATTACAAGGTAGATAGAACGGAAATGAATTAAGCGCAGTTCGCGTTTGCGCAAAGAACAAAATTGGTGTATCTAAATAATCATTATGGACAATAAAAATATGTACATGGAGATTCGTATACCAAAGAGAAAATATCGACATATACCAAAATTTAGTTATTGAGAGAAAAGAAGAAATGCCTTAAAATACCAACGTAGTGTAAATATATTTATCAATAATAACGCAAATAAAAACTTAAATTAAGGTAACGGTAGCCAAAAATTGGCACGTTACAATTTTTTATATCCATCAAACACCACTATTAGATTATCACGGGTCTAGAAAATTTCGCCGAATGTACAAAATGCTGACCCGATATTAACTGGCGATCACTTCCCTACTAAGCCCATTATGCTGAATATTAGTATTGAGATATTACGCTGGCGACAGTTGCCAAATCAGATTCAGTTCACTCTTCCGAGTGCCCTGAACACTGAACCTATAAGCCCAAAACGTCGCACGTAGCTTTAATCCCGACGACCATTCGCCGATTGCACCCATTCCTAACTTCAACGTAGGAATATTACTGGTTGCAGCATGTTTGGTTTTCTACTCCTATTGCGGTGCATTTTTAACCCACCCGACCATTTTTTGGTCCATTTATCAATCCCTATTTTTATCATCCCTTTTAGATCAGTTTTCATCCTATATTTTTTGTCATGTTCTCTATAGGACACATCTGCGGATTGTATATCTCAATGGGGCTTGTTACAACTTCCAGAATTTTGCTCCAGCGTCATCTTGTAGCAAGTTACGATTGCCTTTTTGGCGTGCCGCTATCTTGCTCTATGAGTATGTTTGGTTTGCATAATTTCTGTTTCCGTGGACCATGCTAGCTAAAGACTTTTGATCCTCTTGTTTTTCAACCCATTTTTGGCGTTGTGGCCATATTTTTTCATGTTCCGTTTTGGTTTTCAGGCATTTTGTTTCAGTGTTGCTGCACCTTGCTTGCGTCTGCAAATTTGGCATTGCGCGATCTTATTTTCTTGTTCAGATATATTTATTACGTGTGTCTTTTTAACTTACCACCATTTTATTTCAGTCATATCGTTTCCGTATTCTTTTTGGCTTAAGGCCCTGTGGCTGAATTCAATATTTTGAACCTGAATTTTGAATCTGGTTTCTGCATCTAAGGTCCTTTTGACAGAAGGTGGTTTCACCATCTTAAAATAAGGTCATACTAACAAAATTAGTCCTCAATCTAAATCTTGAATCTGGTTTCAGCATCTTGAAGTAAACTTCTTCTGGTAAAATTCAACATCTTGAAACAGGTTTCAACACCTCTGCGTTTTTTCAACACCGCTTTGATTCTATCACGCTCTTTGTCTTAGCTGTTTTTGTTTTTTTAGGTTAAAAGGAAATGTAGCGCCATATTGTAAGTTAATAATTAAAAATTATTATTAATTTTATTAAATACATAAATAAAAAGTTTACCTCGAGTAGGATTTGAACCTACGACCTGTACTTTGCTAGAGTACCGCGCTAACCAACTGCTCCACCAAGGTTCAAGCCCCAATCGATGTAAATTTTGTCTTTATGTATGTAGAACTGATGTAATTAATAATAATTTTTAATTACATATTTACCTTTGAACTTATTCGTTCATAACAGAAACTAATAATAATATTGTAAGTTAGTATGCAATTTGCTTGTGCTATATTTTAAATCTATTTGCGTCATCTTAAGATATAATTAGAAATTAGTGTATAGCTTAAATGCCATCTCGTGGGATAATTTAAACACTACAAAGTTGAGACTCGGTTCTGCTGACTCATCGTTGCGTTACGTAATACTTTCTAAATTGAATTTGATTTTTAAGTCATAAATTTCGCCTGAAAAAAACGACAGAGTTATTTAAGTCGTTCCAAGGACTGGGTTCCGCTGAGAGCCCCTATTTCTAAAATTGGCAGCAAATGGATCCGCATGATACCCATTTACAACATGTGGCTACATTTCCAGAAACCAACACTATCTTATGGTAAAAATCTAACCAGGCTAGTAGCGACACCTTGCAGGTCAGCACACAGTTTTTTAATGCCATCTGGTGGTATAATCTAGCGGATTAACTCTCACTTATGACTCATCACTCTCACTTTTTGGAGTACACAGTATGTAAATTTCACCTTTAATAACTAATAATCTCAATATCAAGGTCAGAGCATCAATTTCCGTTCTGTAGGGCTCCCTTTCTCGCCCTTTCTTAATGGATCAAAGACCAATTCGCTCTTCTTTGAGTATACGTAACGCGCTTAAATCAAACATACAAAAATCTAGTAGCAAATAATGATACCAACAACCAAGTCAACACCCAAACACACAGCACTCAAAACTAGTTAATTACTCGTACGGTATTAAAAGCAAATCTGAAGGTTTCTTGCAATACAGTAAGCAACCTTCGTGTATCGGTTCCTAGAATTTTCCCAAGGGGAGATGCAAGGTGTAGTAAATCATATTATTTTCCCATCGGCGGTACACAGAGAGACCTAATTTCGATAAAAACGTGTGAGATATCCACTGGTGGGTCACGTTTTTGCAAAAACAATACAAGTGAGACCCATTGGCGGTACACGAAGGGAAACCCACCCACCGGTGGGTTACGCATATGCACTACAAATACAAGTTAACTACCTGCTACCAATGCACGCAAATATCTGTACGTTACTTAACTGTAAATTTAATAATGATTTTTACACCTATTAGTGTTTATTTTAGCAACTTTTGATAATTTTGGGGTGCAATTGGTAATGTATATTTTCACGACAAAGCATAATGCAGTTGTTATAAGTTTCTGTTATGAACGAATAAGTTCAAAGGTAAATATGTTCTTTACGTCTTGTAACAAAGCTACGCTTTGTGGTTCCAATATATACTATTCCACAAGAATAAGATAATTTATACACTCTGGAATAGGTTTGAAACATCCTTAGGTGTCCTTACATGTCGGTTAATAGGTTTAAAAACCGAACTAATACCATGATTAATTAGGATAATTTTAAGTTATAATAAGATGAAAAGCGGTACCAGCACAAAAACTGGTTTTTCTCTATGTTTATGTCCCCCAGGTGTAATAAAATTAATAATATCAATTACCTTGCAAGGATTTTGTTAAATATTCATATTTATCCTTTAACAATTTAATCAGGAGCACAATTTCGTTTTGGTCGACTTACTAGAGATTTAATTAAACCAATTTTTAACGTGGATGATAGTTTGATAAATTATGAAGTTACCCATCAGTGTGAGTAGGCTTTCTGTAATTATTTAAATACCCCGACTTACTAGTCTTACATATTAGTGTATCAAGACATGGTAAACTTCCATTAGTTTTACTTTACACGATAAACTGGGTGCTAGGATGTGTACCATTTATTAAAACTAAAAATTCAAGTAGTGCCGATGCCTTCATGTCTCCAAATGACAAATGTCTCATTTACATATCTACCGGGTGGTGAATGGTCAGACGCACCATAGGAAATCCAATGAGAAAGCATAACCTTTCGAATTGCTGCCTCCCTAATTATTTTAAGTAAATACTCTACAGCACCTTTCTTTAAAGAATAAAATTCAGTATCACATGAAACTACACAGACAGAGACACGGAGACAGACACGGACACGGACACGAACACGAACACGGACACGAGCATGGACACGGGCGCGGATGCCGACACCAAAGCCGACGAAGACACCGACACAACCAAAGGCGCGGACTCAGACAGAGACGAAGGAACAGATACTACACAGATATAGACACAGACACAGACACGGACACGGACACGGACACGGACACGGACACGGACACGGACACGGACACGGACACAGGCACGGACACGGAGACGGACACGGACACGGAAACGGATACGGACACAGACACAGACACAGACACAGACACAGACACAGACACAGACACAGACACAGACACAGACACAGACACAGACACAGACACAGACACAGACACAGACACAGACACAGACACAGGCACAGACACAGACAGACAGGACAAACAGACACAGACAACAGACACAGACACAGACACAGGACAGACACGACACAGACAAGACACAGCACAGCACAGCACAGACACAGACACAGCACAGACACAGACACAGACACAGACACAGACACAGACAGACACAGACACAGACACAGACAACAGCACAACCAGACACGCACAGCACAGACACAGACACAACAGCACAAGAACACAGACACTAACAAAGACAAGCACAGCGACACAGACACAGACACAGACACAGCACAGACACAGACACAGACACAGCACAGACACAGGACACAACAAAACAACAGAACAGACAAGACCAGCAGACACAGACAACACAGACACAGACACAGACACAGACACAGACACAGACACAGACACAGACACAGACAGACACAGACACAGACACAGACACAGACACAGACACAGACACAGACAGACACAGACACAGACACAGACACAGACAGACACAGACACAGACACAGACACAGACACAGACACAGGCACAGACACAGACACAGACACAGACACAGACACAGACACAGACACAGACACAGACAGAACAGACCAGACACAGACACAGACACAGACAAGACACAGACACGACACAGACACAGACACAGACACAGACAGACACAGAAACACAGACACAGACACGACACAGAACAGACACAGACACACGACAGACACAGACAGACACAGACACGACACAGACACAGACACGAGGCACAGACACAGGACAGAACAGACACACCAGACACAGCACAGCACAGACACAGACACAGACACAGACACGACACAGACACAGACACAGACACAGACACAGACACAGACACAGACACAGACACAGACACAGACAAGACACAGACACAGACACAGACACAGACACAGACACACAGCAGACACAGACAAGACACAGCACAGACACAGGCACAGCACAGAACAGCACAGAGCACAGCACAGAACAGCACGACACAGCAAGACACAAACAGACACAGACACAGACCAGGCACAGACTGCACAGACACAGACACAGACATCTAAGATATCAGACACAGAACACAGGGACACAGACACAGACACAGATCAAACACAGACACAGACAGACAGATCGACACAGGCACAGGACAGATACAGACCAGGCACAGACAGGACAAACAGGCACAGACATACACAGATACAGACACAGACGCAGGACACAGACACAGGCACAGACAGCAACACAGATACAGCACAGACAAGCACAGCACAATACACAACAGCAACAGCACACACAGACACAGAAAGACAAGACAGCACAGACAGAAACACAGACACAGACACAGACACAGACACAGACACAGACACAGACACAGACACGACACAGACACAGCACAGACACAGACACAGACAGACACAGAACAGACACAGACACAGACACAGACACAGACACAGACACAGACACAGACACAGACACAGACACAGACACAGACACAGACACAGACACGACACAGACACAGACACAGACACAGACACAGACACAGACACAGACACAGACACAGACACAGACACAGACACAGACACAGACACAGACACAGCACAGCACGACACAGACACAGACACAGACACAGACACAGACACAGACACAGACACAGACACAGAACAGACACAGACACGACACGACACGGACACAGACGACGGACACGGACACAGACACAGCACAGACACAGACAGACAGACACGACACAGACACAGACACAGACACAGACACAGACACAGACAACAGACACAGACACAGACACAGACACAGACACAGACACAGACACAGACACAGACACAGACACAGACACAGACACAGACACAGACACAGACACAGACACAGACACAGACACAGACACAGACACAGACACAGACACAGACACAGACACAGACACAGACACAGACACAGACACAGACACAGACACAGAGACAGAGACAGCACAGACACAGACACAGACACAGACACAGACACAGACACAGACACAGACACAGACACAGACACAGACACAGACACAGACACAGACACAGACACAGACACAGGCACAGACACAGACACAGACACAGACACAGACACAACAGACACAGACACAGACACAGACACAGACACAGACACAGACACAGACACAGACACAGACACAGACACAGACACAGACACAGACACAGACACAGACACAGACACAGACACAGACACAGACACAGACACAGACACAGACACAGACACAGACACAGACACAGACACAGACACAGACACAGACACAGACACAGACACAGACACAGCACGACACAGACACAGACACAGACACAGACACAGACACAGACACAGACACAGACACAGACACAGACACAGACACAGACACAGACACAGACACAGACACAGACACAGACACAGACACAGACACAGACACAGACACAGACACAGACACAGACACAGACACAGACACAGGACAGCAGACACAGACACAGACACAGACACAGACACAGACACAGACACAGACACAGACAGACACAGACACAGACACAGGACACAGACAGACACAGACACAGACACAGCAGACAGACAGACACAGACACAGACACAGACAGCAGACACAGACACAGACACAGACAGACACAGACAGCAGACACAGACACAGACACAGACACAGACACAGACACAGACACAGACACAGACACAGACAGACAGACACAGACACAGACACAGACACAGACACAGACACAGACACAGACACAGACACAGACACAGACACAGACACAGACACAGACGACAGACACAGACCAGACAGCAGACAGCAGACACAGCAGACAGAGACAGAGACAAGACACAGACACAGACAACAGACACAGACACAGACACAGACACAGACACAGACACAGACACAGACACAGACACAGACACAGACACAGACACAGACACAGAGCACAGACACAGACACAGACACAGACACAGGCACAGAACAGACACAGACACAGACACAGACACAGACACAGACACAGACACAGACACAGACACAGACACAGACACAGACACACAGACACAGACACAGACACAGACAGACACAGACACAGACACAGACCACAGACACAGACACAGACACAGACACAGACGACACAGACACAGACACAGGACACAGACACAGACACAGACACAGACACAGACACAGACACAGACACAGACACACGACACAGACACAGACACAGACACAGCAGCACAGACAGCAGAGCACAGACACAGACACAGACACAGACGACAAGACAGACACAGACAAGACACAGACAGCACAGACACAGCACAGAACAGAACAGACGACACAGACACAGAGACAGACACAGACACAGACACAGACACAGACACAGGCACAGACACAGACACAGACACAGACACAGACACAGAACAGCACAGCACAGACACAGACACAGCACAGCACAGACACAGACCAGCACAGAACAGAACAGACACAGACACAGCACAGAACAGACACAGACACAGACACAGACAGACACAGACACAGACACAGACACAGACACAGACACAGACACAGACACAGACACAGACACAGACACAGACAGCAGACACAGACAGACACAGACGACAGACACAGACACAGACACAGACACAGACACAGAGCACAGACACAGACACAGACACGACACAGACACAGACACGACACAGACACAGACACAGACACAGACACGCACAGCACAGACACAGACACAGACACAGACACAGCACAGACACAGACACAAGACACAGACACAGACACAGACACAGACACAGACACAGACAGACACAGACACAGACACAGACACAGACACAGACACAGACACAGACACAGACACAGACACAGACACAGACACAGACACAGACACAGACACGACACAGACAGACAGACACAGACACAGACACAGACAGCAGACACAGACACAGACACAGACACAGACACAGCACAGACACAGACACAGACACAGACAAACACAGACACAGACACAGACACAGACACAGACACAGACACAGACACAGACACAGACAGAACAGACACAGACACAGAACAGAACAGCAACACGACACAGACAGACAGACACAGACACAGACACAAACAGACACAGACACAGACACAGACACAGACACAGACACAGACACAGACACAGACACAGACACAGACACAGACAGACACAGACACGACACAGACACAGCACGACACAGACACAGACACAGACACAGACACAGACACAGACACAGACACAGACACAGACACAGACACAGACACAGACACAGACACAGACACAGACACAGACACAGACACAGACACAACAGACACAGCACAGACACAGACACAGACACAGACACAGACACAGACACAGGCACAGACACGACACAGACACAGCACGCACAGACAGACAGCACAGCACAGACACAGACACAGACACAGACACAGACACAGACAGAACGACACAGACACAGACACAGACACAGCACAGACACAGACACAGACACAGACACAGACACAGACACAGACACAGACACAGACAGACACAGACACAGACAGACACAGACACGACACAGACACAGCACAGCACAGCACAGCACAGACAGCACAGCACAGCACAGCACAGAACAGCACAGACACAGACACACAACACAGACACAGACACAGCACAGCACAGACACAGCACAGACAGGCACGACAGCACAGCAGCAGACACAGACACACACAGACACAGACAGACACAGCACAGACACAGACACAAGCAGCACAGACAGCCACAGCACAGGCACAGGCACAGAACAGCACAGACGACAGCACAGACACAGACACAGACACAGCACGAACAGACGCAAGGCACAGACACAGCACAGACACAGACCAGACACAGAACAGAGCAACAGACACAGACGAGCACACAGACAACAGGCACAGACACAGGCACAGCACAGACACAGCACAGCACAGACACAGAACAGACACAGACACAGACACAGAGCACAGACAGACCAGCACAGAGCACAGACAGACACAGACACAGACACAGACACAGACACAGACACAGACACAGACACAGACACAGACACAGACACAGACACAGACACAGACACAGACACAGACACAGACACAGACACAGACACAGACACAGACACAGACACAGACACAGACACAGACACAGACACACACACACACACACACACACACACACACACACACACACACACACACTCTCTCTCTCTCTCTCTCTCCCGCGCATGTACCCACCCACCCAGCCAACGTTGTAAAATGATGTATTGGGTATTTATAGAAGCGGTAATTATGTTAAAGAAATGCATTATTTCATTGTCTTAAATTCCATTTTATTGATTGAAAGATGGTATGTTGTTTATTTCGAGTTGCAAAGGTTATTGTATCTTTCAAAAATTAAAACCAAAGACATTATCCAATCGGGCCAGTTTTGACCAGTTCCGACACAAAAATCTAAATCATTAAGCATGGTGTGTATCTATAAATTAGACTGAAAGTTACGTTTTTAATTAGCTAGTACAGTTATGTTGACGTTCATGACGTTCAAAACGTGAGTGCACTTATGAAGCTTTTTGAAAGGCACCTGTTAGTTGCAAAAAAAGGTTGAGCAACAGATATCAAAACAACACAATAAAAATATGAATGTTTATTATTCACCTCATCTATTACAGGTTTCAGAATTTAGGGTTTGCCATAAATTTGGTTAATTAGCGAGAGAAGTTTTAATTCAAAGGATCAATTCACATTGCTAATTGAGAAGTCGTCTATAATTGTCCAAGATTTGTAGTCAAGATCAATCATTCTTAATTAGTGCTTACAAGGCTTGTCAATATTGTTTCCTAACAAATAAATATCTGATTGTTAGCATTGCTTAGAAAATGTAAATTAAAAGGAGATGATTACCTTTGAAACTTAAATTCCATTAATTGCTTATATATTTGTAATGCAGAAGATTGTTAAAGGACATTGAACTTCTTTCTACTTTATTTTTATCTGCTGATAAAAATTTGAGAAGAGTATTTAGGGCCTTGTATTCTGTCAAGCGACAGTATCGTACATACTTTGTCGTTTTCCATTTTTATTCCGACAAAGTTGATATGTGACCAAAGACAGCATGTATAACAATTTACAACCAATTGAGTATTGTACTCTATTAAAGTTAGTATCAAAGACTAGCTGTTGTATCTTCTTTGAGAGATAAGCGGTGTGTATCAAACACGCATAAGGGCGGCATCATCTAAAGAAATTTTACAATAGAACAATGTAGTAGACATACAGAATATTCTCAAATTTATAGTTAATTCAAATCCGGAAACTACATACAAATGTGATGGTATTTATGCAAATTTTGTTAGGATTTGATTAGAATACAATTCAAGTGTAATAAAAATGTTAAAATATTATTGAAAGAATTGCACATTTAGAAGTCTTCACACAATAGTGACTCGTGTTGCATGTTGGCGACAAGAATTTGTATTTGTAAAGTATATTAAGTCACGTTATGTTAGGTGCGGCCCTCGGGTCAACAGGGAAACGCTTTTTCATACCTTTTACAAATTTATGTAACAAATTCAGTTTGCGATTCCCATGTGACTACAATGATGTAATACTTCCGTACGGTCAAGAACGCAACTTGAAAAATGCACAAAATATACTAAAAAATCCCAAAAATATTTATTGTTCTCGGCATGTAAATTTATGGTGCTAATCTGTACGTGTAAGCATGCTACAGGTGTTAATAAAGTTGCATGGTCATGGATTTTTATTGAAACCATGTCAAACTCGTGCAAGAACTTTTAGAGAGTCAATATTGATTGTGTTTATAGACGAGCCGCAAAATTATCTAATAACGAAACTGTTTCTCTTTTTATATTTCGATTACTTCAATAAATCATTTATTTACTATTTGTTGCTTCCCAATTGGTTTTCCTCACGACTTGTTCTACAGGTTGCCGTTCAGACATTATTGAATTTATTAATTATATATTGCGCCACCTTCCACCTCGATTTATCTAATTTATGTAGTGTTGGTGATTTCGTGATCATGATGGGTATAATTTATCGTTTTGTTGCTTATGTGGGTCGTATTATAATCATATGTATTTGCCATACTTAATCTAACACTTTTGTTTAATATCGTGAGTTTACCTTCCCCATTATTTAAGATGTTTCTAATATTAATGTGATGCGAAAATTGCTAAATATAATAAATTATTACTAAAGTAGCTGAATTTTTGTTTGTCACTTTATGATCCGAGGCGATATAAATGCGTAGGAATGAGTGTAAGGAAAATGTTAGATCAAGGCAACAAATTTATGATGTGCTAAATATATTCACTCCTTTAAATTCCTTAAAATGTAAAGTGAATTTACCACAACGTCCGAAATGACGGCCATAAAGTAGTATGGAAATGACATAAAGATGTTATTGTAAGCATAACTGTAAATAGTAGATGTGCTAATGAAATGTTATGACTCTTTAAGTGTTATTTATAATATTATTGTAAAGGCAATTACGACAGTAAATCAAAGCAAAAAATAATTACGTTTTGTACTAAACGATAATTGCAATAGATTAACAAGTTGTTCAACTTTGTCTCATCGCAAAACAAGCATAACTTATTTAACCATTAGACGAAAACATCAATTACAATAACTCGGGGTTAAAAGTCAAATTGTTTATTCACTACTTCTAATAACAAAATTTATTTTACTACTTTCATGTTTACGATAATTCCACTTCTATCGTATCTCACTAATTTAATAAATGGTTTTTTAAGCTCAATTGAAGTTTACGTTTTATTCCAGCTAGTAAATGACATTGTCATAAAAGTCAATTAAATAACTCTATTATCTCTTGCAATCTTCGACTTTAACACAAGTTAAGATGTAGCATGTAATAGGCCACTATTAAATTTAATTTCATCATGGTAAATAAAGATTCATTCCCCTATTAAGTTTGATACCACAAAAGAATCTTAAAAAAGTGTGAAGGTTAATAATTGTTTTAAGTTACTTTTGGAACAATCATAAAGATTTGTTAATTAATCCACGTTTTCCTTGATTTTAATACATGTTGGATTTATTTTATTTTATAATATGAGATTAACGACGATCCCAAAACTAGCCTAATTAATATATTACTAAAGAGTATCTACAAATATATTACTTGTGTTGTTGACATTTTTATGTTATTATTAGTTTCTTGGCAATTTTAACATAAACTATAAAAATATATTAACATCACTTCTACAATACCATAATTATTCACAATATTTAATTCTATAACATGTGCCAATATAATAAATAATCCGAAACTTTACAATTTGCTTGTTATAGGAAATTCCTAGAAAAAATTTAATATTCCCAATTTGCATAAATAAACAAATTCAGGATTTTGTGTATAATGCGACAACACCAGCTAGGGCCCAAATAATGCAGATTTATTACAAATAAATGTATAAATTAAAAATAAATACATAAATATGATTTACTTAATAATTTTTAATTTCCTATCCCAAGCCGAGCATTGAAAGCATGTACCGTGTGTCCCGATTTCGTTGTTTTAGTTGTTTTTTAAAAATATCGTTGTTATTATCAAAGATAGAAGTTTGCAGTTTTTACATTCACGTACTATTTTTTTTTTATTTTTATTTATTGCCAAATCAACAAATTATTTGGTAGAATAATATCTTGCTGTAGTTTGCGTTTCAGTCTGTTGTGAATATTTGTTTGGAATAGTTTATAAAGCACCGCACCGCTACTCACTTGAGTTAGTAATAAACTTATTAGCACATCTTTTAATAAATACCACGTATAAGACGCCTAGCTCTTGATGCAACTGTGAGTTTCTAATATACCATGATGCGTTAACTGCACTTCTTATCACCTTGTTTTGGAATCTCTGCAGTTTTTATATGTTGCTTTTGGAAGTATTACACCATGCACAAGAAGCGTAAAGCGCAAGGAGTGGTAACAAACTTTTATACAGTAGTAACGTGCATTCAATTTTTAGTGTCGATTTCCTACTTTCCTATTTATTGACGGATTCAATTGTCTTAGCCTATTGTAACTTTGCGTTAGTTTAAAATTTAAGTGGTATTTCCAACTTAACCGGGTATCAAGGTAGACTGCTAAGTATTTATTTCACTGCAGAGTCATTTTGATTCCAAGGTATCATACTATTGTTGATATGTACTACAAGGGGGTTGTTGAATCTTGGTAGTGTAAATATTTTAGCTTGACATTTACCAGCGTTAATTTGCATGTTCCATTGTGTGAACCAGGAGGATAGCTGGTTTGTTGCTTGTTGTTGCAATCACTGCATTTTCTTATTTACCTGCTTGGGAGAAAATGGCCGTGTCGTCGGCGAATGTTGCCAGCGTTGGAGTAATTTCAGGAATATCTGAGATGTATATATTGAAAGGGATGGGTCTTAGAATACAGCCTTGTGGAATACCGAGCTGGTAGCGTAGTGGTGATACGACCTGTCTAGCAATCGGGAGATAATGGGTTCGATTCCCGTTACGGTCTACCTTGTATGAGGTTTTTTCAGGGGGTTTTCCTCATACACATGTAGCGGCATGGTCACTGCTTATATGCACACCATGTGCGGCTGCTTAGGCGAATGCTGGGGTAGTATTTTCCCCCTAAGAACCCTAACTCCGTTCCTTCCGATCCTATCCTGACCACAACCATCCTTAATCCCACCATACATATATACGTAATGTATGTATGTATGCTGGGAATCCATGATTGTGGCTGAAGGAGCTCGGAAAGCTCGAGCAGTCCGCCGTCCCCTTTGGTGAGGGAATGAAATACGTGACCTTTTTTTCCTTGTGGAACGCCAGCACAGATGTTAATGGTTTCAGACAGTACTAAGTTAACCCTGATTGTAAAGTTCGAACGAGAAGATGATGGCTTTGAGATTACTAGTCATGCCTATGTCTATGAGTTTCTTTTGAGGCCTTCTATCCACACTTTGTCGAAAGCCCTTGTTATATCTAGAAAGATTGCCGTTATACAGGGTTCCCCATAATAGGCTACCCATTTTAATATTTGCATTAAAATTTTTTTAGTTAACAAAACAAACTATTTATTATACTAAATTACAGCTAACTCTTTGGGATTTATGATAACTTATAAATATTTGGCTAATTTAATTCTAACTTTTAAAAATCACGTCTTCTAAATGATCTCTACCAACTTCAACACATTTTTCAATATTAGATAAAAAGTGGTTCATTACATGGCGTAGCAAACCTTCGTCTATTCCTTCAACTTCTTCACGAATTTTGACTTTGACTTCCTCGATTGTACCTGGACGACTCGCAAACACTTTGGCTTATAAATATCCCCACAGGAAAAAATCGGGTGCCGTTAAGTCGGGGGACCTCGAAGGCCAAGGCAAATCTCCGAATCGAGAAACGAGTCGACCATTAAACATTTCTCGCAGAACACTCATTGAGTTTCTGGCGGTATGAGCTGTTGCCCCATCTTGTTGGAATAGTAAGGCATTGTTTAGTAATCCTCGTCTATTTAATTCTGGAATGAGGAATGTCTCTAGCATGTTTACGTAGCGCTCGGTTGTTACTGTTACAGCGCGGTTATTTTCATCCTCAAAAAAAAAAAGGACCAATAATACCAAAAGATTCTACTCCACACCACACAACACAATACAACAACTTTTGGATTATGGAGGTTCTGTGTAAAGATTTCACGAGGATTTTCATTTGACCAGTATCTAAAATTCTGTTTATTAACCATGCCGTTCAAATAAAAATTTGCTTCGTCGCTCATTAGGAGACTGTGAATTGCTCCTTGATGTAAATCCAAAAATTCTTGACAAAATGCTAACCTTGCTTCTTTATCTTGATTGCTAAGGTCCTGTGCCATTTGGTATTTATAGGGATGAAATTTTAAATCCCTTTGAAGAATTCGATTTCCCTTTGATATTCCTAGGATAAGGGTTTGTCGATTAGCAGACCTTTTAGGACTTCTTTCAATATTTTCTGGTGTACGAACTGTTCTTCGACGTCCAGGCTTCTTCAAATTTTGTACAGAACCGTTTTCACGCCAATGACGAACCCATAACTTAACAGTTTTACGATTTGGCGCGTGACCCCTATTGTTGTTATTAAACTGACGCCGGAATGCACGCCTAACTTCTTCTATCGAATTGCTTCTTATGTAAGTATTTACACAAAACACACGAGTAATCCATGAAAGTTCAAACGGATGTTGAAATAATGTCTCAAAGCAAAAAATTAAATAATTATTGATGAAAACTAACAAACTTCTCGTAGTAAAATGACGTTACACGAAATTATTAATTTATAACTTATTTGTGACAGGCGCCTACCTGTTTAATAATTAACTTAAATCCCAAAGACTACAGAAGATAATCCCACAGAGAACAACTTATTTAGTTATCTCGTAGGGAATTTATTAATAAAATAAAGTGGGTAGTCGATTATGGGGAACCCCAGTATATTGTTTGCTTTCGAGACCCCTTTCGATTTTTTCGGTAATTCGCTGTAGTTGGTGGCAGGTTGAGAGACCTTTTCGAAAACCGAATTAAAAAGGTGGGTAATAGTCTAAGGTTTTCAATACTGTCAATCGAGCGTTTATGTATGACCTTTTTTAAGAGTTTAAATAGTGAAGTTAGTAAACTTATCGGTCTGTAGTGGTTTACTATTTTTTACTTTTTCCTGGTTTGGCGAACATACATACATGGCAAAGAGGTGAATCTAAAAGTATGATAGACTTGATAGTATATGATGAACGGCTAAGAAAGCGGGTGAACGACACAAAAGTAATGCGCGGATCGGAGTGTGGATCGGACCACTTTTTGGCAGTATCGAGAGTGTGTTTAGGGAAATCGAAAGTCCAGTATTAGAGTAGATAACACTGCAGATAACGGTGCAAGAATGACATATGCAGATGCTGTGAGTAAAGAGTTGAATGTGGATTAAACAGTGTGGAACGAACAAATAAAAGACACTAACGTTGAAAGTGCATGGACAAGCTTGAAAAACTGTGTTGTCAATTGTGCCGTGCGGATATGTGGAAAAGCGACTGTAGATAGACATGAAAATGTGCTTGTTGGAATGAGTTGGTAAAAAAGACAGTATGTAAGAAAAAATATGCTTACATGGCAATGATTGTTGCAAAATATGAGACTGAGAAAATGTGTTGTATGAGGTGTACAGATTAAGAAACAAAGAAGCGAAGGTGGCAGTGAGAATAAGTAAAGAGGAAGTGATGGCTGTGGAAGGAGAGAAAATGCAGAATGATTTTGAGGGAAACAAAAAATTCTTCTGAAAATAGGTCAAAAATACAAAACGTGACTCAAAACAAAACGCTGCAAGAGTGATGAATATGAGAAAAGCAATAGTATGGGACGATTGTGACGTACGGAAATGCTGTCAAGAATATTTCGGAAAGCTGTACACTAGTGAGGAAAGTCAGACTAAAGGGTTAAATAAGGAGAATGTAGAAGGAATGGTGAATGAAACTAATATTTGGATAAATGAGGTAGAGAAAACTGTAGGAAGGTTGAAAAACGGCAAGCTAGCAGGCGTAGATGAATTCACTGGTGAAATACTAAAGTATGGGGGTGCAAAGCTTATACGAAGATTGTGTGAATTATTCTATGTATGCCTTACGTGAGGAAAGGTGCCGATGGATTGGAAGAGCGTGATTATTGTACCACTGTATAAGGGTAAAGGGAACAGGAGTGATTTCAAGAACTATAGAGGAATAAGTTTGCTCAGCGTGTCTGGTAAAGTATTTGGAAGAATACTGATTGATAGAGTACGAGAAACTACACAAACTAGGATTTGGGATGTGCAGGGTGGCTTCATGCCAGGGAGAGGATGTGTCGAGCATATGGTTGCTCTCCAGCAGGTGATCGAAAAGTGTTTAAGTGTAAAAAGGAATGCTGTACTGTGCGTTTGTAGATCTGCAGAAAGCATACAACAGAGTGAATAGGGAGAAACTGCGGGAAATATTAAATGAATATGGCGTACATAAAGGTCTAATAAACGGAATAAGGGCAGTACACAACGGTAGTATGGCATGTGTTAGGGTGAGAGGAGGTGTGAGTGAATACTTTAATACTGAGTAAGGTGTGCGACAAGGCTGTGTGATGTCACCGTGGTTGTTCAATGTATACATGGATAAATATATTAGACAAGCATGTACCGATACAAATGGCGGGATGGCTGATGACGTAAATGGATGACTTTTGGTGTATGCAGGTGGCGCAGTCTTATTAAGTAACAATGCGGATGAGCTACAAACTGCTTTGAGGAAGTTTGATAGTCTATGAGAGCATGGACCTAAAGGTAAACGTGAACAAAACTAAGATTGTGGTGTTCAATCGGGAAGGTGGAAAGGAGAGTAGAGTATTTACTCTGCAAGATGAAATTGTAGAGCAAGTGGATGAGCTGGTATATCTCGGTAGAATGTTTACTGCAGATGGTACAATTTAGAGCGAGATTGGACGAAGGGTCAATGCTGGAAGGAAAGTGATTGGAAGTATGTGGACGATAATGAGAAACGAAAACATGAGCCTAGCTGCAAAACTAGCAGTCTCTAATGGCGTGTTTGTCCCGTCAGTACTGTATAGAAGTAAGACATGGGTATTTCAAAAAAATCACGGAAGAAAAATAAATGCCGTGGGTATGAGATTCCTGAGAAGCGCATGTGGTAAAACGAGAAGGGACAAGATAAAGAATAATTGCATAATGACGGAGTATGGCGAGGAAAAGACGATGATGGGTATATATAAAAGTAGTACATTACGTTGGCTTGGTCACATTGAGAGAATGAACAACGCAAGATTAATGAAGCAAATACATGTGGGTGAGGTTAGAGGTAAGGCCGTGCTTGGTAGGGCGCTTAAAACTTGGGTGAATGTAGTAGAATGTATGATAAAGGAAAGAAAGATAAGGAATTTTAAAACTAAAAGGGCATGTTAGCCGTGCGGAAGCTAGGTAGGTATGCGGCGATAGGAAACCATGGAGAAAGATTGCGAATGAAAAATAAATAAGAGGCAGGGATTGTTTTGCCTACCCGCAAGGGAATGGCGAACATAATTACCTGTGCATGTTTCCATGATTGTGGGAAATAGCGCTGTCTCATAACAGCATTATATGTACTGCTTAAGTATGTAAGTGCTTTATTGGTTAAGTGTTGGAGATGGTGTTGGTAATGAAGTCGTGGCCGGTGGATTTATGTTTGGGTTATTTGTCTATTATGCTTTTCAGTTCATTAGGAGAAGTTGGTTTTCGATGTCGTTGATTACTTGCATTATGTGAGTTGGCGGGTAGGTGATTGCAGGCGTAAATGTCCTTCCGAGTTAAGGTGTAAACGCAGCAGGTTTTTCGGCGCCAGAGCTATATTTTTCGTTGTCAGATTCAGTAGTTAACGTAGGAATTATTTCTTTTTGGTGTAATATGTTTTTTGTCGTTCTCCACAATCCTGTATCTCCTGGACTGATCGGCTATCTGATGTTTGTAAACATTTATTCTTAAGTTGTCTAGTTCTCTTTTGATTAAATGTGTAATATTATTCAGGCGATTTTTTTAAAATGGGATTCTTTGTTCTCTGCCATTCGCGTCGAATTTGGCTTTTAGCTTTTATTAGGTCAATTATATGCCTAGGGGGATAATTATGATGACACTGGAAGGTCCTTTTTGTGGTTTGCAAACCAATTTGGTACTGTATTGTATTGATGTGGTAATGTGGTTTATCACCAAGTCTATGTCCTGAGTGGTGTGGGTACCTGCAGTTTGGAGTCTCAGAAATTTTAAAATTGATTCCAGCCCATTTTCCCGGCAATGAGTTTTGGGTTGAGTAGTTTGACAGATAAGGTATTTGCAAAGGGCACAAGTACTGGTAGATGATCAGAATTGAGTTCGGTTATAACATTTTGAAATCTAGGTTTATAAAAGTTTCCTTGGATAGTGATGTCGAGAATGTCGGACTGGTGGACAAATCGGTAGGGGTATTAGGTATACTCGTCAGGCGTTAAGATTTGGAATAATTCCCTCAGTATTAGATGCTCTATAGCCCTATAAGGTGTTTTTGAAGTTTATACCGCCTGTGACTAGTAGTGATCATAGGCGCCGACTCGTGGGGGCTCATGGGGCTCAAGCCCCCGCAATATTGCCGTCCCGGGGGCTCAGCCCCCCCAACGAAAATTTAAAAAATTATTTACAGGTGTTTGTAGAAACTGGCAAGTTTAAAACATATTGGTATACCTAATAAACGTTTAATGACAAACCATTTTCTTCAACAATGTACTTGCACCTATTGCTCATGTAAATATGAACTAAACCAGTCACGACATCTAATATCTACACTGCACATGTAAGCATTATAAAACCTCGTATTCTTACGGATCAATTAAGTAATTGCAACAAAATTACTTTTTAAACGTATATTTACGTAGGTGGTCAAAAGCACAAATTTGTATTGCCCCTATAAGTATATATACGGATGTGGTCGTTAAGGGGTTAAAAACTCGGTCCGTAGAGCTTTATATGTATATGTTGGCCTAATATTCATGATTCATCATTCCGTTATTTTATTAGATACGGACAAAGGATTCCGAGACACATCCTTCCCTCCCTGTCCTAACCTTCAAGGCCAGCAGAATTGTCTGGCGGCTAGACAGCCAGTGGCTTGGGACTACTGTTACTGTACGCATATAATTGAGAGATATTGTTGTTTACATTTACACCATTTAGAGTGATTTTTTTGTGACTGTTTTAGTGTATTTATTTAATTGACAAGTGATTAACACTTATTAAATAAGTGTCTTGTTGAATTTTACTGAGTGTAGGTTCTAATTAATGTTCATGGCATAAGGTAAACATTTATTTCATGTGAAACAATATGGATAAGTTTGTTGTAAAAAAACCACGCCTAGACTCAACCGACGCATCAACGCCGCCAACGACTGAATTTACTGCGACCCCCAGTTCTTCAACCAAAACGTCATACTCTACTACTGGTAAGCAGATTGCAGTAAAAGTAAAGGGAAGAACTTTCCAGAAGTCTTGGGTTGCATCATTCCTGTGGATTGAATGGGACGAACATACTGATAAAGTATTCTGTAAAGTTTGTAAGGAAGCAAATTCTAAAGGGTTATTGAAATTTAGTAAGAAAAAGGAGGATAACTTTATCCATGTTGGGTTTTCTAACTGGAAAAAAGCACTTGAGAAGTTTAAAGCCCATGAAAATTCAGAAACACACAAAGAAGGTATCTCAAAACTGGCCTCCTTCTCTAGGCCAAGTGTCGCGGTCCAGTTGAATCAACAAATGTGTGTTGATTTGAAGAAAGCTCGCTCTTCCCTTATGGTTATTTTACATCGTTGAGGTTCTTATGCCGCCAAGGTCTTGCTATTCGTGGGCATGAAGAGCTAAGTTCTAATTTTCGTCAATTACTCGCTTTAAGACAAAATGACATCCCCGAGCAGAATGAATGGATGGGGCGTACAGGCTATCATGATGTTCAAAATGAAATCATTGAACTTTTAGTGGACGCTGTTCTGCGTGATGTGGTTAAAGAAATAAAAAAGTGACATTTCAATCAAAGAGCAAGTTGCGATTTGTATTCGTATTGTGGGTACTGATCTTGATATTTGTGAGGATTTTATCGGTCTGTATGAAACAACAAACACAAAAGCTATTACTCTGTTTGAGATAGTTAAAGATGTTCTTCTGCGACTTGGGCTATCCATCGACAAGTTACGTGGTCAGTGCTATGATGGGGCATCTAACATGAGTGGCGAGTTTAATGGGTTAAAAAAATTAATTACAGATGTCCAGCCTCTAGCAACCTATATACACTGTACAGCACATTCGCTAAACTTAGCTGTACAAGATAGTTTGCGAAATCTGAGTGTTATTAGGGACATAATGAATCTGGTTAAAGAACTGATTACCATGATTCGAGCGTCACCAAAAAGACTCCACATATTTCAGAACGTGAATGATGATGAAAAAACAGGTGCAAGAAATCTACGCCCACTTTGTCCAACAAGGTGGACTATGCGATCAAGTAGCATTCGCCGAATAATAAAGTACTATGAACAAATTTTGCTATTTTTGGAAAAGTTTTCCCACGAAGAAAATTCAGATGCTGCTTCAAAATGCTCTGGTTTTCTAGACAATATGCTGCACTTCAAAACCTTTTTCTTCGTTTCACTATTTTGCCAAGTGATAGATCCTGTGGAGGAAGTGAACACAACTATTCAATGTCCCAGGATTGGTGCTACGGAGGTGGAATCTAAGTTAGAGTGCCTACTTGAAATCCTAGAAGAAAAGCGTGCTGAGTTTGAGCAGTTCTGGGATGATTGCTTAAGGAAAAAGCCTAACGGTGTTGAAGAGCCAAAATTACCTCGCCAGAGGTTCGTGCCAAAGAAGCTTGAAGAAATCAATACTACCAAAACTCACGAATTCAAAAGTCCTGTGGAATATTTCCGCAGAATATACATCGAAGTGATTGAAACTGTGAAAGCATGTGTAACTGAAAGATTTGAATCTACTGGACTTAACAAAGTACTCATGATCGAGAAGGAGTGTGTCTCAGCTGTCAACGGCAGTAGTGTAAGTTCTGTAAAATGGAGAAAGCACAGGAGTTCTTCGCAAATGACTTGAATTATGACAGACTGCAGCTTCATCTGTCAATGTTAGGAGACATCGCTAGGCAGAGAAACATTCCCTTAACCACAATGAGAGAAATTAGAAAGATGTTAGTGGATGATAAGACCATTCGAGAGCTTCTCCCAGAAGCTTACACAGGTGTGAAGCTCCTCCGTGTTGTGCCTGTGACGACTGCATCTGCCGAGAGATCGTTTAGCGCACTACGTCGGCTCAAAACGTACCTGCGATCGACAATGGGCCAGAAGAGATTAAACAATATTGCCATACTGAATGCTCATCAAGCTGTATTGGACAATTTAGATCTAAGACCAATCGTGAACGACTTTGTACAAGCTAATCCAGTACGACGTGCAACATTTGCATTGTATTAGCACTAATGAAATTAAAAGGTGTATAATTTGTGAAATCGTTTTTTTTTAGCAAAATCATTGAATCTTTAATAATATTAAAAATCCACAGTAAAACTGATATAGGAAAGCCTCAATCTGTGTATATCATAATAATGGGAAACTTTATAACTATAAAATAAAAAATAAATGTATTCTAATAACAAAAAACAAGTTACTATGGGCATGAACGTATTGTTAAATCCATATTTGATCAATATCAAAACGCACCAAAAAGTCTCAAAATGCACTTTTAGCAACATTTTTTTCTAAATTTTCTGGGGGAGCTTCAAGGTGAGCCCCCCCAAAAGTTTTGCTAAGTCGGCGCCTATGGTAGTGATCCGGGTTCATCGAAGATATTTTTCACATCTTCTTCGATTAGTTTTTTATTTGGTTGCCTGTAGGCCACTTACTATTGTTATGTGGCTCTGATCGTCGATCATAACCTTTACTGCTGTTGTTTCTATTTTTAGACTGTTAATTTCTGGGAGTCGGATATGCTCAAATTTTGCTTTGATTAGTATCGCCACTCCTCCCGCAGCTATTGTTGAAATCCTATCATTACGATAAATGTGGTATCCTGAAATTTTTAATTTGATGGTATCGTCTAGGTGGGTCTTGGTTATACAGGCGATGTCTACGTTATATCGACTAAGAAGACTAGTAACAATGAGCGCTGAGCGTTGATTTCGTTAGCATCCCAATTCAGGATTGTTAGTTTTGTATAATTTTTATTTTCATTTTTATGTTTGTGGTCCATTGAGGACTTGATTTGACTTAGATATGGCGTTATCAGGTCAATGAGGAGTTGTATAAGGTTGTTAGGTATGGTTGCTCCATTGCTTGAAGTGGTTGTATTGTTAATCGAGTTTAATCCGCTCTTGAGTTTTTCTGCGTATGTTGGAGTGTAGTTTACGTTAGGATATGGTCTGTTAAGAGCTCTGGTGGGAGCGGGTAACGAACTAGATCCCTAGTTCGTTTCTTTTGTAGCTCAATGTGGCATGGACATCCAGGATAGTTCGCACTGTGATTCCCTCCACAGTTTACGCCAATTGGTGAGTCATTTGATTTCATTTTGCAGTCAGTGCGAAGGTGGCTGCCTGCACATTTAACGCACGCTGGTTCTAGTCTGCAGTAGTTTTTCGTGACATCGATGATATTGAGGTCTGTTTTTTTTTTTTTCTAGCTTCTACTGTTACTATTGTGTGGTACATTGAGGTTAACAAGAAAATGCGTTTTGCTTGTTCACTTTTTAGTAAGGTCTACTGCGCAAACTGGCAGTGATTTCTTGTCTTTAGTGTATAGGCGACTTACTTTTAGGATTGGTAAGGTTTTCGTTACTTCGTCATTTCTTTCTTGGTCGGTGAGGGAAAGAGTAACATTCTTTATTACTACTGATATCGGTTTGTCGTTGGGGTTTTGATAAGTGTGAAACTGTATATCGTTCGTGGTGAATTATTTTGTTAGCGTTCGGTAGTATTCGTCTTTGGACAGATGAATACGGAGTGTGGATGTGTTGTAGGATGTTGTGAAAGGTTCGGTTGTGAATTTTTGTGTATCTTCTATTAAAGCTTTAAGGTTAACTGCGTTATGCAGATATATTGGCGGAACTTTAATTTGCGCTGTGTTCGTTTCTTTTTCTTGCGAGTGATCATTATCCTAGGAGTTTGTGGGTGCTATAGTCGTTTCCAGATGTAGTGGCAGATACTTTTACTGCTAATTAGAGGATCTTGGGTCGTCTATGCGTATCGTTTCTGCACCTCGTTAACAGGCGGTGATAGTTTGTCTGATTTGCGATTGTTTTGCAATTGAGAACCCATTTTTATAACATGGTTTGCGATTGTTAAAAGTGTTTATTAGATATATTAAAATAACTTACGTTTTACTATAAATAGCGTTAAGGTCAAGCGTAACGCACTGTTATCGTAGGGTATACAAAATATCCGCACCGATTCAACGGCCGTACTCTACGTACTACTTTGTTAATCTAGATTCCATGGAAAAATCGAAAATTTAGTTATTTTATTTTGTTTTCGACTTATAGCCAAACGTCGATATTTCTACAATTTTTTCAAGGTCTTATACCTCGCTTAATATTATTATACTGATATTTTTCGTCAACGGTACTTATATATTGCGAAGTGCCGAATTCAGTGGTGTGTCCAGAATTTTTCTAGGGGGTGCGGTTTTTGAGTAATAACATAAACTTGCAGTTTTTTGAATGGGAATCATAGCTTGGAAACCATCAGTTGCAGTTGTTTCTTAGCTTTTCAGAAATATTTTTCCAACGAGACGGTGCCCCAGCCGATAATGCATAGATAATTACTTAAAAAACTCTTTCCAAAATCGTCGGATTGCAAATTCTGTTCGGTGTTATGGCCAAATCTGTTAATACTGCATTTCTTCCTATGGGGTTTTCTTAAAAACAATTTATCACAAAAAATATTTGGAAAATGTTTTTCAGGAATGTCTATATTTATATTTTTGAAAAGCTAAAAAAGAACTGCAGCTGAAAGGTGCCAAACCAACTACGATACCCATTTAAAAAAAATGCAAGGTTACATTATTACTCAAAAACCGCACCCTCTAGAAAAATTCTAAGCACTCCATTGAATTCGGCACTTTGCAATATGTAAGTACCGTTGACCAAATACATCAGTATAATAGTATTAAGCGAGGTATAATACCTTGAAGAAAGTGTAGAAATATCGACGTTTTCAAATTTTGTATTTAAGCCTGTTTTTATTTCTCTTAGAACTAATGAGATTTTGGGAGAGTTTAGTAGGAGCAACTTTGGTTTTTTATTAACTATTTCTGAAACAGCTGTATATTTCGTGAACGTGACACCTAAAAATGCCAAACATATAGACCTTAAAGATATCGATTATGTTCTATGCAAATTAGTTGATACCACACGTAATTTAGCGGCAAAATATTCCTAAATCTAAGTGGTAGTTATTTTTATTTTTATTTTCAATATCCGAATAACGATTAATTTTATAAGAAAATCTGTATACGTATTTTTTATAGAAAATGTTATTTATTCACTTTTCTTTATAATGTTTCCTATCATAAAGGAAACTAAGTCTAAAAATTAATTAAACACGGTGTGGGTACGTGCGTGCGTGCAAGTGTATGTTGTGTGTTGTGTGTGTTTTGTGTATATGGGGAAGGGGCGGGTATGTGCGTGCGTGTGTGTGTGTTGTCTGTGTATAAGTATGTGTGTGTGCTCGTGAGCGTGTGTGTGCGATCATGCGTGTGTGTAGGTGTGTATGAGTGTGTGTGTGTGTGTGTGTGTGCGTGTGTGGGGGGTTTTGTGTGCTTTTGTGTGTTTGTGTGTGTGCGTGTGTGGGTGGGTGAGAGTGAGTAAGTGCGTGTGTTGTGGGTCTGTGTTAAGTTGGGGCATGCGTGAATCTTAGTGTGCGTGCGTGGTGGGAATAGGTGCGTGGTGTGTGTGTGTGTGTGCGTGTGTGGGGGGTTTTGTGTGCTTTTGTGTGTTTGTGTGTGTGCGTGTGTGGGTGGGTGAGAGAGTGAGTAAGTGCGTGCGTGTGTTGTGGGTGTGTTAGTGGGGCATGCGTGAATCTTAGTGTGCGTGCGTGGTGGGAATAGGTGCGTGCGTGTGTGTGTGTGTGTGTGTGGGAATGCGTGAGTACATGTGTGTGTAGGCATGTGTGAGTCCGTGTGTGTGCGCATGCGTGAGACTGTGTGTGCGTTTGTTCGTGCGTGGTGGGAGTGGGTGAGCGTGTGCGTGTGCGTGTGCGTGTGGGTGTGCGTGTGCGTGTGTGCGTGTGCGTGTGCGTGTGCGTGTGCGTGACTGCGTCTGTCCGGTGCGTGTGCGTGATGTGCGTGTGCGTGTGCGTGTGCGTGTGCGTGTGCGTGTGCGTGTGCGTGTGCGTGTGCGTGTGCGTGTGCGTGTGCGTGTGCGTGCGTGTCGTGTGCGTGTGCGTGTGCGTGTGCGTGTGCGTGTGCGTGCACGCGTGCGTTCGTCGGTGCGTGTGCGTGTGCGTGTGCGTGTGCGTGTGCGTGTGCGTGTGCGTGTGCGTGTGCGTGTGCGTGTGCGTGTGCGTGTGCGTGTGCGTGTGCGTGTGGGTGTGCGTGTGCGTGTGCGTGTGCGTGTGCGTGTGCGTGTGCGTGTGCGTGTGCGTGTGCGTGTGCATGTGCGTGCGCATGTGTGTATGTATGTGTGTGTGCGTGTGCCTGTGTGTGTGCGTTACAAAGTTGCGCCTTATCTGTACATGCTAACCAAAATAGTCACTCAATAGATTTCGATAATGTTAAAATTTTAGAGAAAGAAAACAAATACAAAAAAAGATTAATTCTAGAAATGATACACATCAACAAACAACAAAACCCGATCAATAAAAACATAGATATTCAAAATTTAAGTAATATGTACACTTACCTGTTAACTTATCCTAGTATAGATTTTTATGATGGTTCGTTAGATGAATAGCTTTGGTGTGGTTTTTTATGCTAGGGTTCTAAATATTCCATTCAGAATATTTCCAGTAAGATTCTAAAATAGTTTCACTCAAGTTTTGTAAATGAAGCATGCAAAGTATTTTTTTTTATATTATAACCCCTCCCCAAAATCGTAAATAGATATGTCAAATAATATCAATACCCTCAAAGAAGGTATGTACCTACCAAGATTGTTAAAAAGAAAAGAATTCTAATAGATGTCAAAATACCAAAATGGTTGAACACAATAGAGATGACAAAAGTTTAAGAATGAAAAAAACAATCTTATACAACGCAACAATCAATAATTCGGAAATAATATCGGATCCTTGATGGATATGAACAAACAATAATTTATCACACCTTTTAAAGCAACTATAGGCGGAGGTGTGTTAAAGAAATTAAGAAAATTCGGACAACAGTGCGCTGTAAATCACCAACAAAGAAAGAATGAATTTACTTTACCTTTAACTGAACGGTACCAACTTATCAGTTAAGGTCGCATCCAGGAGGAATTTTATGTATAGTTATAGTAAAAATAATTTTGTTAAGGAAGCAATGAAGCGAACTGTCACAACCTGCATGAAAGGGCGCTCGTAAATTTCCCACGTAGTGAAAATCAACCCGGCTAAGAGGACCATGGTAAAGAACAGTTTCAGATGAAGTACGTATGTTAAGCGCATCTCTTTCATATGAAAAAAGTTCAACCGGTCTGACATTACCCACGATTCAGCACACATTGTACAAATTCGCGTTTCTCCGCTTAACTTCATTAGAGCGTTGTGACTCAGAACTCTATAGCTCCATTTTCGTAAAAAAAAAGTATCTAAAATCAATATAATGAAATATTTAAATACTACACGTTGTAAACTTAATACACATTTGTATTATTATTAGTATTAACTGTAATTTACTAAAAGACATATTCATGTAATGAATTTTTAACTTCGTGTATTTAGTAACTTAACGTTTTTCTAATGCTGGTTGAGGGGCTACAGCCCCGTTGAGGACCAGTCGTCACTGTTGCACACTAGAAGTGATGCTTCACCGCATTGGGATAAATATTATGAAATAAGTCATAATTAGAAATTCGTTTCAGAACTAATGTGTGCATCAGTCGTGAATGTTTCATTTTTTATCTATGCATTCGAGCTGGGCTTATACTAACTTACGTTGCAAACAGGGAACGATAATACACTGAAAGTGTATTGGCCGATGATATCGAAAATATACACGCTCACATACACTCTGTATTAAAAACACGATTATGTAACATTTTTGGCGATTTTGTAATTAGTGGACATTATCCACGCAGATGGCATCCAAGGTCACCAGTGATTAATCCAGCAGTGTATTGGTATGGGGTTACATCATTAGTAGAACTTCTACTCGCGAGTAATTGAAACAATCAATATCCTATATCAATGAAAACATTTAGTTGAATGCACTTATCAAGAAGTTCTTAACCATGAAGAATGACTATATTTCACCAAACAATGTTAACTTGTTTCTTCTTATTAAAACAAAACCACATTCGTCTACAAACAAAATATAGTTCTTATTTTTGTGTAGCCTCAAAAATTAATAAAATCTATACGCAGATAGGTCGGGAATGTATAAAATTAATTGTAAAAATTGTGAACAAATATATGTAGGACAAACTAAACGACCTATCAAAATTTGCGTTAAAGAACATTTAGTTCATAACAAATACAAACGTTGCGACAAGTCTGCCGTAACCCTATATGTGTTTGATAAAAGTCATGTAGCAGATTTAGTTTGTTCCAGTCGACCGTTAATATTGATAGCTTAGTTATCGAAACACAGTCGGTGTTCTTTAATTTTTGTGTGGTACGGGGTGTATTTTGTTCGTTACTGTACGCTAGTATATGCAGGTTAATTAAGTAAGACAGATGTCAACGGTTCTGCTAGATCCATCACAAGGTTTCATTTTTAATGACGATTGCAGCAATAAATTTGTGTTTATTTAGAAAAATGGAGTGAGTTCCGCACTTATAGTTAAAAGGATAAACAGTGAAGGAGATCAAAGCTAAATTGGAGGCTTCTGTGTTTGCAACTGTTTACAATTAGGTAAATGAGTGTAAACGTGGCTGTACAATATGGGCCCAGTGGAAGTGACTGCCTCTTAAATGGTGACCAAATCGACGAATCAATGTGCGCTTAATAGTTAAACGGAGAGGTATAATTATCGCTTCAGTTTTGCACGAAAAATTGGGTGTCAAAAAATCTTGGCAGGTTGGGCGCATTTGTTGTCGTAATCCTGAAGAAATTTTCGCCTCGATATATAACTGTGGACGAAACATGGATACATCACTATACTCCAAAGACAAACGAACAGTCAAGTCAGTGGTTGAGTGAAGGCTCCGAGGAAGACAAAGACGGTGACATCTGTCGGCGAGGTAATGGCGATTATTTTTCGAGATGCACGCGGAATCATGTACACCGAGTACTTCGTAAAAGGACAAACAGTTACTGAAGAGTAGTATGCGTCATTATTGCACCGGTTGAGCGAATAAATCTAGAAAAAACGTCTTTTTTTGGAAAAGAAAAATATTTTGCCATTAAGCCAGTGTACGGGTGCACAGCTGTGGTGTTTCAATGGCCAAAAGTATGGAATCAAAGTTGTAATTATTACAACAACCACCGTATTCACTGGATTTGACCCCAAATTTTAAAAGATAGCTCGGCTGATAACGATTTATGTCTAACGAGGGGTTCATTGCGCAAACAGGTGCCTATTTTGAGAACCTTTCGAAATCCTACCCTTTGAACGGCTTCAAAAATGAAAGAAATCTACCTAAAATAACTAGTTTTCTATTTCCAAGAACTTATTGGCCAACCCTCGTATTTCAATATTTGTAAAAAAAATTTTATTAATCTGAAGGGCTGTGATATCAACACAATTAATATATGTTGATCAGCAGAACAGTTTTTCTAACGAACTATTGATTTCTGATAAAATAGCTTTTGTAAGGTTTTGCAATACACTAGGTGATTACTTTTTATAGATTCAACAATTTTCCAATATTATTAAATGAAAGCTACAATTTTTGCACCATTTTGTAGCTTAAAACGGAATCTTTTAATTTTATTAAGCATGCCCTATACCCAAATCTTATAATTATCGGGATACTGCAAATATCTCATAATTCAAGTGTGGTGTATTAATTATAATTTTTATGGAACACTCGGTCGGGGTTTGACCATAACGCCAAATGACCACAACCCCCCACGTTATGTTAGACTTGTCTCAACACATGACCACAACACCCAACTTTAATATTGACTAAAACGCACAACTTGATCGCAACCTCAAATTTAAGAATGATCAAAACACTCAACTTGACGATAACACCAAACGACGCATGTATTCAAAATTGGTGCGTAACCCCGAACTATATGTTTGACCAACACGACCACAACCCCCTATTTTAAGAATGACCACATCGCCAAAGTTGACCACAACGCCCAACTTGACAACAACCTCCAACTTGAAGAATGACCATAACGCCCAACTTGATCACAATCTCCAACATTATAAATAACAACTCATAAAATACAATTAGGTAGTTTGTTAAGCTATTTAGGTCCGGTTCTTCCATCTCCAAATTACCTCCTAATGATGTTATTAGGAAGATATATTTATTGGGATGGAGTTTTAGAAAAAGACATCAAAATCGTTAATTACATGCAATTTTCGTAATTTGACGTTTAGCCGAATTCGAACGAATATTTATCATTAGATTGTGATCCGTATGCAGCCGCCGCTGAAAATTCCGAAAATAATCAAGTCATGCTATGCGTTGTTATTAAATCCAATTTCATTTATTCGAACCGATCTCTTCGAACCAAATCGTTGCACATGGAGTAATTTCATTAGGAAAACGGTGTAACTCATTTTCTGCTTACCGGATCAGTGGCTTTTATGAATTATGAGTCACCAAGGTGTTCCTTACTAAAATAGGTTTTCTATGCGAATATCAGAGATAGTAAAAACCACATCGGTTTTTTTTGGTCCAAGTGCCATGGCTGTACCTAGGATAAATACCAAATGCAAAACACCAAAAGTTAAGATCAGGGAAACTGAAATTATTCCAACATGTTTGAAAATGCGCTAACAGAATATCTACTTTTAGCTTTGTTAGTGAAATTGATCAGCATTTGTGAAATAAGTAGATAATAGAAATAAATAAATTGAATATAGTTGTTTAGAAAATGCGTGAAGACTGTTAACTTGAAATGCAAACTACCATCATTTATACCACGAGTGGAGACTGCTTTCTAGATGAATTGCACTACCAACACCTTTCCCAGTTATGATTCCCAGTACATATATTACAATTTGATTGGAAAACTGGTTTATATTAGTTTTATTTGATGAGTTATCAACATTTATAGTAATAGGTAATCTTATTTTCTATGTGTCGGTAGACTGATGCTATACTTATTGAGGACATCGTATGCTCGTATGCTAACTGACCTAGTTATTGTGGGGTATTGTGCATGTGTGTGACTATTCTTAAACGACATGTTGTGGTTTTGATGCGACGCTTGAGCTTCTATGCGTGCTAAATAGCAAAGCAGTATTCTTTCCTTCTTTTCGCAAGAGAAGGAACTTCTGAGTTTACGTAAATGCTTTGGATGTGGCTGGTATTAAAGGCTCATGTGCAATACCTTAGTCCTAATTGATATATGCTATTGATGCGATCGAGGGCACTTTTCCTAGCGGAGGCGTATTCTATATAACCATAATCAATTGCTTTATACACCTTCAGAAGAGTTTCCTATTTGCACATCATTTGAAACACCATGTAATATTTAACGTACGGCGACTCTTATAATGTCATCCATTTGTAGGTGCCATTGCAGAGCAGCATCAAAAATTAGACCCAAAAACCGAATATTCCGTATACACTTTATGCGGATGTCACTTATGTAGGTTTTAGGGTCAGCATGAGGGAGTGTAAGTCTGCAAAAGTGAATACACGTTGCTCTCTCCTGGGAGAGTCTATAGCCCGCACTGTCTAAATTACTCACAATAATGCTTATTGCTAATTATAGAAGTGAATTCACTTGATGTATTGTTTGGCTTTTAACAGATATACATAAATAATCTACCTATAAATGTCTCCTAACTTCTTGGGGCAGGTTTACCATTATGTTATTAATGTCTACTACAAATAGGGTAATGTTCAACGTCGATCCCTGTGGTACATCATTTTCAAGATTACCGGAAGACGACAAGGTATTCCCAATTCTTACCTTAAACCTAAGATTTGATAAAAAGGCTTTGATCACTCTAGGAAGATTACCACGGAAGGCCCAGCTATATATATTATCTAATATTCCATATCTTCAAGTCATGTCACAGGCCTATTGTATTGCAAAAAATACTGCTACCAAGTGACATCTCTCCCTGTGTGAGTCCTGCATAGCGTTCTCGAGTTGAACCGTACAGTCTAGAGTGGATCTTCCTTTACGAAAACCATATTAATGTGGTGTAAGTATATTCTTGCTTTCGAAAACGTATTCTAATTTGAAGTTAATCATTTTTTTAAGGATTCCATTAAAGACTAATTGGCCTATAATTACTGCAGTTCGTTGCATCTTTATAAAATCGTAGTTAATATTGTCTGCACCCACTGTAGATTAGTTTACGTTTATTATTGATGATTTAACTGAAAATGTTAAGTTATACTCTAACGTGTGATGCGTGGCAAAATATCTGTCAATTTCCCTCTGCGTTTGGTTAGCAAGAAAGATCCGTCATAATTGTCAGTCCTGCTAGCAGATCAAAATTCAGTCGCCGTTTTTTCATAAGCGTTAAAGGCCATGGTAATGGATGTGTTTTCTAGAATTAGTTATGTGATAGTGTGATAGGTTTCAGTAGTTGATGAACTACAGGTAATGGTGTTCATATACTGTTTCCACGATTCCCTTTTACTTTCGACAATTATTGGTCCATCGAGAGCTCTCACCTTCTTGAAATGAATTAGATTTGTCGGTGTAGTATTTCATCATGTTTTTTTGTTTTTGATTGTTTATGCTACTTTATCACATCGCCAAGGCACTCCACATTTACCGGTTTTTCCTCTCCTTTCAGGAACAGACTTAGAAGCGATGTTTAGGATAGAAGAGACCCACAAAGAGATGTTAACTTCTAAGAACTGTGATCTAAGAGTAGATGGAAGAGATTTTTGGTAAAGTGATCAATTTACTTTATTTGTAATCCACCTTCTAAGAAAAAAATCATGTTTATCCTACTGGCATTTGTGTAAGGTAATAATGGGAAAATGGTCGTGAAGGTGGTTCGCTGTTTTCCAGAGGAGTCGTGACGCTACAGCAGAAGTGATCAACGTTAAATCCACAGCTGAGAAATTTTCTCTTCGAGCTGTAAGGTGAGTTACTGATCCAGTATTTAATAAAAATAATTCCTTTCTTTCAATATAAGTTTCAACAAGGTCTAGTGTCTGTCCTACCAGACCCCATAGATGGCTGTTTGCGGTGAAGTCACCTAGAAGGATAAAAGGTGCTGGTAGCTGCCTGATAAGTTGAATTAAATCTTCCAGTTCCTAATTAAATTCGGGTAGGTAGACCTCGTATATAGTAAGCTCTGTGGGATAGGTAATGCGAAGCGCTAGTACTTGAAGCGTAGATTCAAGTTTTATAATAGATACTTTAATGTGTTGTAATGCCCCCACATCCGCGTGGGTGATGTAAAAAGTCCTTCTATTAAGGAAACTAGTGAATTTGTAAAGAAAACGCACTCACTTAATTTATATTCTATATATTAAAAACTCCCTCTAAAAAAATACAGAGTGTATTAAAAAAGTTTGTGTTCGTTGTGCTACCTATCTTTCAAAGAAATACTATCCTATAGAATTTACAATAATTACATTATTCATCTGCTTTCGTGGTCGAACGGTGAGAATACGCGTCTCTCACTCGAGCGACGCGAGATCAATCCTAACTGAGTAAGCCGTTCGACGAAAAATTAATATCAAATCAAATGGAAAATGTTTTTAACAGCCGCTGAAGACTCACACGAATGAGAAAGGGGCCTTCATGGTAATTATGGCGATTGAATTTTATAAAAGTACGAAATCGGAAGGTTAACTTCGTGTATACATCATTATTGTAGGAGAACGGTACACGCAATAGCAGTGGCGTATTTACGAAAATATCAAAGGGGGGGCCGAGGAAAAAAAGGATACTAAAAGTAGGTATCAGTAGATATCCATACAGTTGGTAACGAGATATGTACCCATTGAAAATGGTATTCGTCAAAATATATCACTTAGTAAAGAAATACCGTTTACAAATGCAATTATTCAATAATCCGTAACTGAAGTATTCTAATCCACTTATGTTACGAATTGTTAACCTATTGCACATAACCAAATAATGTCATTGATTATTATTATCCAATGATATTGTACTTTTGCACCTTAGCGATTCATTCCTAGTAATACATTAAACAATTAAGTGACCTAATTGTATTTCATGGATCATTAAGCTTCTTATCATTTTAAAGTTGGGCGTTGTAGTCATTCTTTAAATTGGGAGCAGTGGCCAAGTTAGGCATTGTGGTAATTTTTAAAGTTCGGCCTTGTGGGCAGTTTAGCGTTGTGGTCATTTCTAAAACTGAGGGTTATAGTCGTGTTAGGCGTTGTGGTCGTTCCTCAAGTTGCAGATTGCGATTGTTTTAAGTGTTGTTGTCAAATGTATAGTTCGGAGTTATGGTCAAGTATGACATTGATAGGGCGTCGTAGACCGAATTTTATACATGCGTTTTGGTGTTATGGTCAAGTTGGGTGTTGCGGTAAGTCTAACATCAAGTTGAGGATTGTGGTCATTTCGAGAAGTCGGGCGACATAGTCTAGAACCCCGGTACATATATTTTTGCGGATTTGCATTGTAATTAAAGAGGCATTTCGAATGCATGTAAGGTAAGAAGTAATGCACTAAAGGTCATAATTTTGTAGATATTTAAAGTCATTCGTATTGTAGTAGGTGAGTAAATTAAAACGTTAGGTAACTATCCGAACGAGGTGGATAAAGCCACTTGAACATAACATGTGTTGTATTTCCTTAAAATATAGTGTGGTGTTTCCTTTCAGCTTGTTTTTTTGGGTTTGTAAAGTAGGTTAACATTATTATTAAGAGTTATTATGAAATAAGTTGAGGAGTAATTATTATTCAATTGAAGAAAGAGTTAAAGTGAGTTTTTCCTTCAAAGGCGATCCTACCTTTCATAATAATGGATTAATTAACCGTCAGTACTTTCCTTTATTATGATACCAATTTGCCTTATTTATCAAAAAAAATGTTGCATCAAATACGGAGTTAAATATAAAACCACGCACCATACGACAAACCACATAACATTTGATGAAATTAGCGGACAAATCAGAAAGAAAGATATAAAAAAACTCAAATCATGTTTACAAAAACAAAATTCCTTGCAGTTCGAAAAAAATGCCTGTGCTAGATATGCAGTATCCAAGTTGATTACAGACAATATGAACTTGGCCTTTCGTCAAGAACAATGACACATAGGATTGAAGAACTTTCTGCAAAAGTGAAGGATTTCATGAAAAGTGATTGCAAAAGCTTCCAATATTTTTAGGTCCCTCTTTATGAGAGTACCGATGGCACAGACACCACTCAACTCGTAGTGTTTTTACGTGACGCTACTTGAGATTTTGATATTTCAGGGAAATTTCTGGAATTAACACCGATCACGGGTACCACCACGGGGTCAGACGTTCCCGGTGCCCTTCTGCAGTGCTTCGGAATTTCAACGTAAACATATTGATATGTGTTACGAAATGACGGCAGGAATAGAATTGTGACGGGTTTACCGGGATTCTAATCCTACGCGAACGGTTTAAATCAACATTCACCAATTCACAAAGTGCAAAAAAAAGATAATGAAGAACGAGGGAGAATCAACCGATGAAAGATATAAGAAAAGAAGAGGTCGTGAAGAGGATGAAGAGGAACAAGCACCATTTGCAAAAAGTAAAAAAACACAGATATCAGCAATTAAAACGCAAAAACGTAATGAAGACATAATATTAAAAGAAATTCCACTAATGAGACAAGAGATGAACGAAGGGTCCAAGATAATAAAAAGAAAATACAGCAATTAAAAAAAGAAATACAGGAATTACAAGAGAAAGAGAAGGAATGGACCGATGCAAAACAACAAATGGTAAAAAGAATCGAGAGAATGGAAGATAATAGAAAAGCAAGAACAAAAAAAGAGGAAGAATAATATAATGATAAAAGGAATAAGAATTAATGATAAAGAAGCAAAGGAAGATATAGAAGACTCTTTAAGCAATGAAATAGGGGTGCAGGCAAAAGTAGAAGAAACATATTAGGTAGGGTAATCGCGACAATTGAGACATTCGAAAAAATGGAGATAATGATGAACAAAAAGAAGGTGAAAGGAAAAAAATTATATAGAAAACGACTTAACCAGGAATTAAAAGGAAATACAAAGAAAAATATTAGAGACTGCAATACAGTCAAAAGGAAATGCAGACACAATCATTAAAAACTAATGACGATAACGCTAGGAAACGAAAAGAAGACGACTAAAGCAATGGACATGGAGAATGCAAATGTGAAGAAAAAGCAGTAAAAAGAAAACAAAAAGGCATGAGGAATAGCAACATGGAACATACAATGCTAATACCAGGAAAGGTGATGTAACTAGCTAAAGAAATTTATATATATATATATATATATATATATATATATATATATATATATATAATAATGATATAGCAGCACCCTAGAAAACTAAGTAGTAAAGGACAAGGAGAGATTAATAAAAAAGACTTCACAATATTGTATTCTGGAGAAACAAAACGAGATAGTAATGGCACAGACTTTGTAAAGTAAAAAATATAGATAATGCACTTTAAGCCTATTAATGGTAGGGCATGCTACGTAAGAATAGAAGAAAAACCGACAAATGTGTCGAATATATGTGTATATACACCAACGTAAAATAGTAGGAACAAGAAAAAGACAAATTTTACAATGAACTGAAAAAAATGTATGAAGAAATGTCAAGGAAGGATATCCTGATCATACTACCAGACCTAAACGCAAAAATCGGAAAAGATTTATAAATATGTGGCAATGGTAATCGTATAAAAAGTGTTTTAATAATATAATAAAGAAATAAGTGTAAAAATGTTCTCATAACATATCGTTAAACTAACTGGAGATACAAACCATTCACCAAAAATAATGCCTTTGACTCAGTCGGTTGATTAACGTAGGGTGGTTCATTCTTTTGATTTGCTTAATTACCACAAATTTATGCTGTGTTATTTTCACTTAACATAAATAATAAAAATGTAATGTAAAATTAATAAAATGATGTTGGACGCCAAGTTATTTTTTAGTTATGCTCGTAATAACTAAACCGAGGTTGTTTACAATAAAAATTTACCAAAATGTAAAAATAACAAAATATACAAACTATGTTTTTTTACATTTAAAATTTGAATTATATAAAATATGTCTTAAAAACTAGTTATAGCCTTAAATTACTAAATAATGGTTATAAATAAATACCTGTACAAAATATAATACTTCTTGAGAACCCCTGGTATTATAAAAAATAAATGCGGAAATGCAAACCAAGGTGATGTAATCCTTGTATCAATGTTGCGCAATATATTGCAATAATAATGCTTTTTGTTGTAAACCTCACCAAAATGGAATTTTATCTCTTATAAATTTGTCTTCTTGAAATTGAATAAACCAATATTTATTGCATTCTTTTGAAGGTTCGAAATAAATAATGGAATCCGCATTCACATCTGCATTAAAAGCAAGACGCCATCATAAAATGAAAGCGTACGTAACAGTAGAATTAAAAGTGCAATCAAAAGCGGTAAAATTAAAAGTGTAAAAGTAATAAAAGAAAGTAAAAGTGCCATTAAATCAATGGCACTTTTCACAAAATTTAGGTGGAAGCCCAAAAATTGCTCCCTAAGCAACACATCACTCATCAAGAAGTGAAGAAATGGACGCTTTAGGATGTCAGATGATGATGACGCGTTGCGCGAAAATATTTGCACAAAAAAATAATTTAAAGAAGTGGAAGTATAAACTCTTAAGAAGATATATGCACTTAAGTTACACCAAAATGCAAATTAAGTTGCCTACCTCTTACTTACAAATCATTAATAATTAAAATTTTTCTTATATTTACAACAAAAGGAACGAAGAACCTAAATTACGGTATATTTTAATACAACTCAAAATGGGTTGTTACAGATTATTATGCAAATGACGTTGCAGGAAATGTACATTGCAAGAAAAGTCAAGCAACGGAAATAGAGTATGTACTTTTGCGATAACAACTAACTTAATAACTAGCAGTGCAAAATACAAACATAAAAGAATACACAAAGAAACATAGTTGCTACCTGAAACGAGCAGAGGAAATCAAATAGACCACATATTAATCAAGAAAAACCAAAGTAAAGTAATCACAGGTGTAAGATAATATAGAGCTGCAGACGCAGATACAGACCATTATATGGTTATGGCAAAAGAAAACTAAAGCAAAAACGAAAAGAGAAACAAATCGTTAATAACAGGAAAGGATGAAGATCTACAAAATTATTAAGAAACGAAAAGAGAAACACAGAAGACTAGTAGACAAAAAAATAAAAATTGGATGGAAGAAATGATGAATGAGATAGAGCAAATCAGTTAGAATAATAATACAAAGAAGTTCTGCCAACAAATTAAAAATCAAAAGAGAAAGAACATAACAAAACAAGAGGACTAAAAGATAAATAAGGCAATATAGAACATGATGAGAAGAGAAAGAAGAGATCTGGAAAGAATATTTTCAAAGGCAACTATATGAAGCGGAACAAGAAGGCGAAGAATACAGACAACAAGAAATACATGAAGGGGAAGAAGAGAATGAACATATGGTAGAAGAACCAACCTATGAAAAACGAATAACATTATAGCAATATTTAAAAACGGAAAATCGCCTGGAAATGATCAGATAAAAGGAGAGATTACATTGTTACAGAAAATGAATTTGGTGATTACCAGATGAGTTTTAGACCAGGACGATAAATGTAATACATATTATGATGCAAATAATGGAAAAAAGCTATGAATTCAGAATGGGGATACACTTATTATTGATAGACTACAAGCAAGCGCTTGACAAAGTTAACCGAAGAAAGATAATACATACTACTAAAAAAATGAAGATGAAAATGGATGAAGCAATAGAACAAGTAAACGTAGATGGAACTTTAAGAAATAAAGAAGCATAAATTATAGCTTATGTAGAACATGGCAAAAATTAAAAGACGTATTTAACCAGATGGAAAAAGAATCGAAAGAATTAGGACTTGAAATAAATGAAAAGAAAGGAAAATATATGAGAGGAACCATGGACGAAACTAAAGAAGTAAAGATAGGAAAATACACATTTTAAAAGTAAAATCTTACAGATATTTAGGAATACAGTTAATACACAATAACGTTAGAAGCGAAGAGTTGGAGCAAAGAACGCAAATGGGAAACAAACCATTTTATGAAAACCAAAGCACGAAAATCAGGATAAACACTAAAATACGTATGCACAAATGCTCATAGTGTTATATGCCGTTGAAACAATGTGCACAACAAATAAAGAAAACGATCAATTAGGAATCTTTGAATGAAAAATACTAAGAAAACTTACAGGATTGAAGAAAATAGAAAATAGAGAACATGAATCATGAAATATTGGAAATAATGAAAGGAGAAGACATTGTAAACGTAATGAAAGTACAACGAATTGGATGGATGGGACATATAAAGGAGAGCAGAGAATGATAAGATGATAAAAAAGAAACAGGAAGATCGAAAGAAAGACCGAGAATCAGATGGTATGAAAAACAGAAAAGGACTTAGGAAGCATTATTATCGCGGACTGAAATAGAAAAGCAAGAAATAGGGAATAATGGAGAAATATAGTGGAGAAGCAATTTGCATTTGCAATATCTCGATATTTATAAGAATTGGGCATTATGTTTATTTAACAATAACGCAACTCTTAATAATAATACTAACTTTGCAACAACAATTAGATACAATCACTCGTCCTTACGCACTCGTGGTTTTATCATTCGACTTATATTTGGATAAATTAATATGAAAATTAAACTAGAACTAGAAATCAGCGTAATATCTGGGACAATTAAAATAGTTAAAAAGTTGAGTAACCAAATTTAAGACATCTTTTTACATGTATCTTTCGAGTATCAAACTTACAAATCTTAGTAATTGATAAAGTACTTTGCATATTCGAAATGAATTAATTACTTTACGATGACGATATTTAATTGTATAACAATTATGAGGTAATGCATTGAGAGATATGTACACGATATTTATGAACATGATTGCAGTTGTTGCTTGTTAAAATACCGCAATTATGAGATGCCAGTAACGCGATACGCCTATTAGAAAATAAAACATAAAATTAATAAACAGTAAATAGTTTTATTTAACTTATATTTTGTTGTTAGAAAATTAATTAATAACAGTAGACATAAATGCCATTTACAATAATTCATATTGCTTTTTTAAGTGATTACAACACAGAAAATATTAAATATTGATTAATCACGATTCACTATTACCTTAAATGGCGAACAACTATTTTTTTTTAAATTGATTAATCTATAAAACCACACAATGCATATGTTGCAAAATGGTATGGACAACAAAAAATGATTCTAATGATCAGCACGTACCTTTAGGTTACAGGATACAAAGTAACGTGTTGCAAAGAACGTGACTTTAGTTTCCCGGAAGAACTGTAATGCCGTAATGGTTACTTCTTACCTATAAAACTATCTTCTTGGAATACAATTATGGAATACTTAACTTATTACAACTATTACAAAATTTCTATTCTACACTCTTTTTTTTTTTTTTTTAATATGTAGATTCTTGTTCCCACGATTTTCATGGTATGTTTAGAATGTATTATAAATTACTATTGATTGTAAAATTTTATAACGGTAGAAAAGTAAATTAAAAAAAATTGAGAAGTTACCTGCTGTTTTATTGCAATGTTTTCATGTTTGTGTAAAATTATAGCCTTAACACCTATTGTAAACAGATAGTCTGTAATGTACTTTCATTATTGTAACTTAAATGAATTAAGATTAGGTCTGAATGTTACTTAAATACAATTTGCATTAATGAACAAGGCCATCAAGAACTATTATTTTAAAATAAGGAGTTTAAGTGTTTTATTAATTTAATGTTGCCTTTTGTTTTTTTTTTTGAAGTAATTTCTTAAAAATGTTGCTCTGGCAGCAACTATATGATCTTGTTCGAATAAACCTCTGAGATCATCCATTTTAAAATCGAAACCAATAGAATGTGACAGTCGCTGTTTATTGCACTCGTACATTTTGTCTGGTTAGAGTCTATTAGATTTACGTGCTGGAAATTGTTCGGTAATTTTCAAACTCAAATTGTAAGACACATTTCAGTTTAAGCACGCCTTTACTTCAAGCATTTACTTAGTACTATACTACATAGAATGTATTGTTCCATTTAATACAGATATTGTTGATATACTTGAAATTTTTATAACTACTGCGGGCTTCGTAACTAAGACTTTGAACCACTTAGGTTTTTTTCTTGTGGTACATTTGTATTTAATCACCTTCCGAAATATAGATTTATCGGCATGCCAGTCGTACACTTCTACAGCGCTGATCATCAAAGTGAGAAAAGGTGGGAATGTCACAACTCCGCACCGAAGGCATATGTATGTAAAGGTGTTTCACCGTCCTTTGCTCGATCTTTGCCTAATTTATAAAAACTAAACCACATAAGACTTTGGAGTAGTCTCGCCAACTTAACCGTGACTTATGTTTTGCTTTATGACGAGGCAGAGCCCTGGAAGGAGAGGGAGAGGGAGAGGGAAAGATACAGGAGAAGGTGAGGGAGAGGGCGGCGCACTCCACCTCTCGGATCTTTTTCTTGTCCTGTTCGGTTGTTAGGTGTACCAACACTAGGGGGATCGCTCGACCTCGCTGGTTCGTTCTGAAGCAAAGATTACCTTAATGTTGTATAACGTAAGCTCTGAGTTAACGTCACCTTCAGATACCTCTACGGACAAGCCTCGCGTTGTTATCTTAGCGAGTCCCTCACTCCTAGCCTGATAGGTATGGTATGAATATACCTCATCAGCCTGTCTCGGTCTTCGTGTGAGGCAGGCTGTATCAGTATTCCCTCGCTGGCTGCCTTTGCTCCCGTGAAGGCGATCCGTTGTCTATCCCAATTCGCGGCAGAAAGCGACCCAGATCTCCCTCTGACTAAGGATTACTATAGATACTTTCTCCCTAGTGTCCTCTGCGGTCTGTTTCTGTTCCATCGCTGTAGGGCTGTCGATGTATTTATTCCTCCAGTCCTGGTGTGCGTTGTCCGTCGGGGCGGCGTTGGCGGGCATGCTGTCGGGTTTTTCTTTGGCTTCCTCTGCTGGGTTACGAAGGCATCGGGGCTGGCGGATTCGGGACGGGCATCTTCTTCTTGTCGTCCTTGTGCGGTGTCGATGGCAGCTGCGTCGGCTGTGGACGTCGATGTGGCAGCTGGTCGTGCCTCGGAAGGTGGGACGACGTCTCATGCTGGACCTGGTGGTGGTGTCTTCTTGGGATGTCGTCTCTTCTGTGCGGCTACGGCCGGTGGCACGTTGAGGCTCCGTGGTGGCTGGTACGTCATGCTGAGCAGCGACGGGATCTGCTGAGTGACTTGCGGAATCCCTAACGGTGGGAAAGCGTAGTCATCTTCGTAGTCGGCCGTTTCGGCGAAAACCACGCGGCATCGTGAAAACGATACCAGTCGTTATCGTTGCTTTTTTTGAAAAATTAACTATTAGCTTACGCCAAGTATCGATGTTAATCGTTCGAGTCCCAATTCAGGGAATATTCTTTTCGATGCAAATGTTAGAAAATATTTATCAATATAGCAGAAATCATCTTAAAATGTTTCGAATTATGCTACATTTAATAATTAATATCGCTCATACTGTTTCAAATAATCCCAATAAACAGGGCATTTTTGAACTAGTTGAAAAAGTTGCATCCATTTACGCGAAAGACATACAGGGTTGCCATTTATCATATCCGGAAAGTGCGAAGCGCCATCTACATGTGTAACACAGCATAATGTTCGTAATCAAAATAAAAAGTCGACGTGTAGCAGGATTTTGACCACAAATTAAGGATTTCGAAAATAATGAATTTATCCGTTACTTTCTGAGCGTACTGTATTTGCGTGACCATGGTATCTGTTTAAAGCCCAGAACGCGATTTAATTTCGTCAATTTCAAACCTAGTGTCAAATACATCTTTAGGTTCTTATAGTGAACGATGCAATTACGTTTCAGATACAATGTGAGTAATAATTCTTTTTAATGGTAACCAGGCTCGTGCAATTCCATCGAATAGTCCAAATCACAGTGTAAAATATAACCCATATCTGAATCGTCTGGCGTATTTGGTATGGTTTCAAGGTTGGGCAAATTCACCATATAGTAAGAATTGTTCCATTGCATTCCATAAAAGTGATTAATGTCAAAATGCATTTAGGCAATGAGACCTTAGTTATTACTCATATGCTTGTTGTTAATCTTTACACAACGGCTGGAGTACTATGCTACTCCAACCCTTATTCCGCTCTCAAAGAACATGACATATCAATATCCGTCAGCAGTATTAATTATACTTGTGTGCTTTTTGCATGGCGTCAAATGGTAAGCGGGGGTTGTATAATAGTGCAGGGGTGTCCAATTGATACCCGACTAAACAAGATATGCGGAAAATTTCAAAAATATCAGCTAACAATAACACGTCTGTTTTTAGATATAGATTTGAATATTAACCTAATGTTTGTAGCATAAATGTATTCCAGGCTCCGCATATAGATAGTTTTTCTCGCTAATACCTTCGTTAGAAAGGTGACTTCCTTTGGTGGTAATGGCTGCTTATCCCGGGAAATCCATATCTGGCTTTCGAATGAGGAAATGGGAATCATTAACACTAAAGTTATGGAATACGACAGAAACTGCATGTGTGTTCTTTAAAATATAGATTGAAATTTCAATATGCCCCAGCTCGAAGCCTCCCTGCCAAATGGGCCTTTAATATAAATCGGTTGAAAAGCGTTTTTGCAAATATGACATACTGTAGAGTGTTCAACATCCAGCATTTGGTCCTTAGTCAACGTCTTACGATGGAGTTGAGGATATCATTCAATCAGATTTTTCAGTGTTCTAATAAACCATTGAATACAATCCTATTCCCTGTACAAATGAATTTGTGATAGTCATAATAAAAATATTTAAGGTAATATGCAATCCTAAAGGGTGCCTATTTATCGCAAAATACGTGTTTCTATCATGCGCAGTTGCACATTTCTCTAAAATGGTTTCAGCTACTTTTGATATGCGACGTGTCTAAATTCTAAATACTTATTGGTCGGTAATCTAGATTAACCATTGATTAAGTTGATCACAGTAAACGTAGGTTTTTCTAAAATAATGTTTAAGGAAAAATGACTCAAACACCGGTTAAAAAGGAATTTTGTGTGATCATGATTTGATAGCTATTTTGAAAATAAAGTCGACACGTTTTTAATCCATGCAAAGTGATGACGCGTTTCATCACCATTAGAAAGCGTGAAAGATTTGTAGGTTTTCTGTCGCTTTGTTGAGTGAGTATAATTAGTACTGCTGACGGATGTTGATATGTCACGTTCTTTGAGAGCCGAATAACGGTTGGAGTAGCATAGTACTCCAGCCGTTATGCAAAGATTAACAACAAGTATATGAGTAATAACTAAGATCTCATTGCCTAAACGTCCTATCTGATGCAGTTTGGCATTAATAACTTTTATGGAACGCAATGGAACAATTCTTACTATATGGTGAATTTGCCCAACCTTGAAACCATACAACTTACATTAAGCTAATAAAATCTTACAGTAAAACAATTTAAGCAACAAAGCGGAATTAAGTCATAAGGAAAAGGCAACGTGTTTCATTCTCTCCCCAAGGGGGTAGGCGAGCTCCTTCAGCCACAGACAGCAATTCCCAACATACATGCTATCAGAAAAGGATCGGAAGGGATAGAGTTAGAGTTCTGAAGAGAAAGATACTACCACAGCATTCGCCTGAATAGCTACACATGGTGTGCGTCATTATATTTGTATGAGGCAAACTCACTGAAAAAATCTCATACAGGGTAGACGGTAATGGGAATCAAACCCATTACCTCCCAAATTCCAAGCAGGTCGTGTTACCACATGCCCACTGGCTAGGTATTAAGTCATAGGAAATTGGATCGTAATAAAAAAAACCAATATTGCAGATCCCGTAGATACAAATACAAAAAACAACCTGCCCAACCTTCATGTTATTTACTTTGGCGAAGTATTGTAAAGAAAGGTTTTTCTGTAAAAAAATGTTTCAAATGTCACAGGTACGCCTACTGCGCAGAAGATCATTTCTCGAGACTATGAAGCGTAATTGTGAAAATTGTATTAGATATAAGAAGATTAATAAGACAAACCGTTATTTTAATCACGCTTCAAATGACAGTAATAGTTCTTGCCACATTAATCGGAGTAGGGCTGGACAAAAATATCGATTAATCGATTATAATCGATTATTTATTCGATTAATCGATTTTTTGATTAATAGATTATCAGACTATCGACTAATTAAAGAAAATCGATTACCTTTATTACTTGATTATCATTGTTCAAACCTACAATCGTCCCCCATTATTCCACATGCAATTTTCTACCCACACAGCGCTAGTTTATATACTATATTTCACTGTGTTCTATGTATTATTTGCAATGAATAATTAAATACATGACTAATTTTACCTTTTACTCTATTATATTCTTAATGCATGCGCTGTGTTATTTTCCTCCAGACTTCACCAATTAACTATCGCTTGATTAATCGATTGTTTGATTAATGGAATATACGATTAACCGATTATTTGATTAATCTATTATATGGTTAATGTATTACTTATTAATCGATTATTTGATTAATTCATTATTTGATTGACTGATTATTTGATTAATCGATTTTGATTAGCCGATTATTTGATTAATAGACTATTTGATTATCGATTAATAAGAAAAGTCGAATATTTCCAGTAATCGATTATCGATTGTTCAACTTAAAATCGCCCACCCCTATCTCATAGATAAAACTAAATGTAATACTAACTACCAAACTGAAGTATAGCGATTACGGTGTGCTCAACCTATGATTCACAAACAGTAATTTATCCAGGTAACAGTGCTAACTTGAATTTCAATACCCCGACATTTGTTTTTCTAATCATTAGTGTAATAATGATAATGATGAACTAAGTTCCTTTGTCCTCGCCTGTAAATTAATTATCGCTTTTGCACGAAAAAATTTAGAGGTGCTGCTTATGATGTATCATTATGTACCATGTATGTAAATAAATTAGACATAACGGTGATTTGTAGTGTAAAGAACTTCGAATATACATGTTGTAAGCTATTAGTTATTAAAAACCAATATATAACCATCTGCGTTTATAGAGCACCTAGTGGTGACCTATCTACTTATATGAATAGAATAGAATAGTCGATACGTCCCCATAAGCTGTAGTTTGTCGTGATTTCAACTTAACCTTCTCTATTGAAATGATGCTATTATAAAATTCTTAAGTAGTTTTAATTCTTATGGTCTGAGCAAACATATTGATCAGCATTCTCGTTATGGCATCCCATCATCGATATGTATTGATAACTTCTTTAGCAATATAAATCAACTCGATTGTGTATTAGAAATTGCTCTCATATTATTGAAATTAATAACGTGTTTCTGCCATAAGGAATTACAATAAGCAACGCCTTAAGTATTTAGAAATGTTAATGAAGATTAGAATAACTTTGAAGGGAAACATGTAAAAAACCTTCAAAATCCTAGATTAATGATGAAACAAAGTTATTGTCAGCTAATGTAAAAGACATGTACCATCAATGCAAAACATAAATGAGAATAAAACTTTACTACAAAGCTATGATATCTAATATCTAAGGTAAAAATTATATATAATAGCGCATTAATTAATTCGGCTTTTAATAACTCGAAAGCTGCTTGGAACTTATCAAGACAGACTGCTGTGCTGATTCAAAGATTACGTCAATCACCAAATCTGATAATTTAGGTAACTTAATTACATCCCCGCAGATAATAGCTTAAATGTTTGTAATCCATTTTACATCTAGTAATGATAAAGCTTAAGATAGTAATAAATGCACGTAAGCAGCCGGCGCGTTTGGACAATGTATCAGGATCTCTACTTAAATATGTTACAGAAGAAATAATTACACCTCTAGCAAACGTAATCATTACCAGTTTGACTCTGGCATCTTTCCTGAGTAGTTAAAACATGTAGTTATTTTACCCATTTTCAAAATATCTGGTATGGAACAACTACCCTCCAACCTACAAAATGGAAATTAAAAAAATGAAACAATTTTAGTAACAGTTTTTAGGATAATTATGCAGCCTCTTTTATAATAAGTTCATTACGAACATAGGCAACATTATGAAAACAAAAACAATAATCTACGTCAAGGAGACGTTTAAAACTTCATGGCAGATAGAGCTCAGAAGACATCTAGATGCAAACTAAAAAAAAATCCAAAGCCACCCGCTTCTATAAACATATCGATAATACAGTTTAAGATTTTGTTTCGTGACACAAAGGTACCGAATCCCAACACTAGGTGGTGTCCGTAACCCCTATTAAGATAACCGGAAGCTCAGTTGTTTTAGGAAAACACTTGTATGCGAGGGCGAGTGGTTGGCGTAGAAATACAGAATTTGTTTATAAAGGGCACCACTTGGTTTGTACTCCCTCAAACCAAGAAAAGGACCAAAACACACTAAAGACTGTAGTCAAAAATAAAAAAAAGGGAATCGTTGACCAGGAAGAGGACAGGTTAGTTCAGGATTCCAGATCCTAATACGTCCACATAAAACAATACGTCAAATAGACTTATAGTAAATCATTATAATAATTAAAAAAAAACAATTCGTTACAATAGTAAACTACTTACCTTTTCAGTGCGTAAACAATAGTTATTTACGATTCAAGTATCGTAATATTTCATATTACGAAACGCGAAGGGAAGATTGTCAAACGAGGCCGAATGCCAAAAAGTTCCTTTTGAAGTTTGGCCTATGTAGACACGATCACAATCCTCACACGGAATTTTGTAAACACCTTGGCCTCCCAAATTAGTTTTTGTTTTTGCATTAGGAAGCAACATACCAATTTTCTTGTCTGTTTTGAATACTGTTTGTATTTTATATTTTCTTACTGTTCTGTTGATCTAGTCCGTTGTTCCTATCACATTTGGTAGTAATATTTCGCTCGTCCGTTCTCTGTCTAACTCCTTATTCTCCTATCCGTTTTGTAACGTTGCTGTTTTTACTATGTTGGTTTCCTTCTTCTGGTTTTGCTGGTCTGTTAAGCGTTTGGACCTTGTAAGTAAAGCTTTATTACAGATTGCAAGTCTGCTGGATGATGGTGCGATTGGATTAGGTATCTATTCGTGTGCGTCACTTTTCTGTATACCGTATGTCCTAGGATGTCTGTCTTTTTGCACATCTAGAAATGGTAGTTTTCCGTTTCTACTGCCATTGTGAATTTAATTTTATTGTGCATTTCGTTCAAGTGTTTTAGAAAATTGTTTATATATTATATATATATATATATATATATATATATATATATATATATATATATATATATATATATATATATCGTTATCTATGCACCAATTTTGTTAAAAAAACGTCCCAAGGCATTGTCTCGATTCCTAATAAGTAAATTTAATACATTTTCCGTTACTTTATGGATTTTCTATAGAGATGTCAGAAGGAAATTTTACGTATTCTCTGTGACCATATAGATTTTGGTCATGAGATGTCAATGTCGTTACCTATGCGCCATTTTTTTAGGAAAACATGCCAACACATTGTATCGATGCCCAATAAGTAAGTTTTATGTATTTTCTCCGACCATATAGATTTTATTCAAGAGATCCTCGTTGCTCAATAAATTAATTTAAAGCATTTTCCTTGATCACATTGGTTTTGACCAAGATATGGCAAAGTCGTTATTAGCGCACCAATTTTTCACAGGAGTAAGAATTTTAACTAGATGTTAAAATTGTGATTTATGCCCCAATTTCTCAAAGCATTGTATCGATGCCCAATAAGTAAATTTATTACATATTCCTGATCATGTGGATTTTGACCAAGAGCTGTCAACATCGTTATTTATGCTCCAATTTAATTGGAAAAACGTTCCAACGCATTGCGTGGATGACCAATAAGTAAATATTATGTATTTTTCGTTACCGTATGCGTTTTGACCAACAGATGTCAGAACCTTTATTTATGAACCAATTTCTCTTTGGTGTCCAAAAGCATTGCATCGTTGCCAAATACGTTATTTTAAAGAATTTTCCTTAATTACATTGATTTTGACAAATATATGGTAAAATGGTTACTTTGTTGGAAAAACGGTTCAAAGAATTGTGTATCTAAGCCCAATAAGTAAATTTAATGTATTTTCCGTAACCATATGAATTTTGGTCAACATGAGTAGAAATCGCTACTTGCGCACCAATTTTGTTGGAAAAGTGTATGCATCGTTGCACAATAGGTAAATTTAAAGTATATTTCTTGCCCACGTAGATTTTGACCAAAAGCCAAAATTGGTATATATGCACAAAATTCGCTGGAAACATGTTTGTGACGCATGAATCCTTGCCCAATGGTTGAATTTATACCATGTATCGGAATAAAACAAATTTTACCAATTGTGCAGTTTCGTTTCTTATTTCTACCTGTAAGCATAGATTATCACTTCTTTAAAACGCATAAGATTTAATTGCATTATTATTCTAGCTCTGTAATAATATACAAAGTACAGCAATTATCTTTGCCGATAATACTGGTTAATGGGATAAATGAGCGCTTATTGCGACGAAAATTTGCACGAATGCGAAGCAGGAGCGCAGACTTCCACAAGTAACAAGTTCGACTGCATCTTTAGTCAGCATTATCGAAGCACTTATCTGGCGAAAGCTGTTTCCAGCATAAAATCACTTTATTACTTCTACTTTTTCTGAAGTTGAGTATATTTTGCCAGAGCAAAAAGTATTATTTTTTAAATTATAAACGCGAAACAGTAATGATAAATCCAAGGCCGTTGTTGCTTAAACCAAAATATTAACTAGCAGCGACCATCATTAATCTCACAGAACACTGAATTAAGAACACATACATCGTATATTGAGAAAAAGTAGAAACACATTGAACGACTACATATGGGTTCACTTTACCCCCGGTTTTAGCAAACCTTTTTATGATGAATATAGAAAAACGTGCATTGGATACAGCCAACCACAAACCCAAGTTGTGGTTAAGAGTTGTTGATGATACTTTTGTAATTTGGACACATGGTCGAGAGAAATTAAACAATTTTATAAAACATTTGAACGATATGCCCAATAAAGTTAAATTTACAATGGAAGTAGAAGAACACGGAAAACTACAATTTCTAGATGTGTTCTTGTACAAAAAGACAGACAGACTAGGACTTACGTTATACAGGAAAGCAACGCACACGAATAGTTACCTAAATGCCAAATCGCACCATCATCTAGCACAACTGCAATCTGTAATAAAACTGTAGTTACAAGGTCAAAACACTTAACGGACCAGCAATATCAGAAGATGAAACCAACATAATAAAAATAGCATTGTTACAAAATCGATACAAGGACAAGGAGGAAGGCGGAGAACAGACGAGCAAAATATAACTCCCATATGTAAAATGAACACCAGACAATATCAGCAGAATACTAAGAAAACATAACATACGAACAGTATTCATCAAAATAGACAAGAAAATTGGTATGTTTTTCCTAATCGAAAAACTAAAATTAATTTGGAAAGCCAAGGAGTTTACAAAATTCCATGTGGGGATTGTGATCGTGTCTACATAGGCAAAACTAACAGAAGGATCAGTGCAAGGTTAGCGGAACATCGACTAGCAGTGAAGAAAAATAATACAACTTCATCGTTATCACAACATGTACAAAACACCAAACATGAAATAGATTTCGAAGGAACACAAGGAATAGTAAGCATAACCTAACAAAGGGAATAATACGGGAAGCAATAGAAATAGAAAAACAAATGAACAACCTTAATACACGGGACGAAGCTCAAAGGCTACCAAGCACATGGAGATTAGCATTAATTAAACCAAAGAAAGAATAAGCAACGGTAAATTCTGAAAAACAATGACCATAACAGTCACAGCAAAACCGAGATTTCACATCTATCGACTGCTTTGAGCTAATTTTGTAAAATTTCTTATATGGGGGTTTCTTGGGATGAGAAATTCAAATTTATCATCGATTTTGGTGTATTTCCTAGAGGGCGCTACAAGCTACCATTAGGACATGTTTAAACCGCTACAACTTTTTTGTGCTACACTGTAGGCCCTTTTATTATGGAATAATAGTTATCCCTACCTTTTCTGCTTAAAAAAGGTATACCTTCTTGATATCGCTAAGAGCAAGAAAAACGCATCTAACGCACATGATGCATGCAAATTATGCAAAAGTATATATATATATATATATATATATATATATATATATATATAAGATAATATGTTAGAATTACGACACTGGAGGTTTTTTTTTATAAAGAATACTCTTTACTTGCAATACTTCTAATACAATTAGTTCTGAATATATGCCGAAAGATTGGCAAGCAAGTAAAGAGTATTTTTTATTAAAAAAACCTCCAGTGTCGTAATTCCCCTAACGAGTGTATTATCTTTAATATCAACAAGTAACGACCGTTTACCACACATCAGAATACTTTGAAAAATTGGGTAAACTATACAATCACATTAAGAACTCAAGACTATTAATACCAATCACAACGGAACCAGGTGGTATAATATTAACTCCTGGTCATTTTTTAACTGGAGAAGCGCTGGTAGGTCCATTACAACACACAACAAACATCATTGAAGAAAATCTAAGAACAAGATGGAAACAAGTGCAGAAAATGAAGGCGGACTTTTGAAAAATTTGGTCATCGGAATATTTAAGCAGTCTGCAACAAAGGTACAAATGGAAGCAAAGTGAGGAAAACGTGATAGTAGACGACATAATGTTAGTAAAGGACGAAAATTTACACCCCGCTAAGTGGCCATTAGAGAAAGTAAAAGAAGTCCATTCAGCAGCAGATGGCACGGTTTGCATCGTAACAACCCGCAAACCGGATGGTAAAACCAGCAAAAGGCGTATTCGGAACTTGATCCCCATACACTCTCCGGCCAAAAAACAACACGAGCACGAAGACTTCCGGGCAAGGTAGAAACGAAAGCAATCTCACGTATTACAAGTAGCACTTGGACTATTAACAACGTTAACAGTTGCAATAGCGAATTTTACGATGTTACATCCAGATCCAGGCCTATACGTAGAGCATGTAGGTAATGCACGAATCGGAAGAGGTACATTCCGGATCGATCTACAATTCAACACAGTTAATATTGAAGAGGATACCATAGAAGCAGTAAACACTACACAAGGGTTTGACAAGCTGTGCCGGCAAGCCACAAGAATACCAAAAGAAATACACTGCAAGGAGCTAACTCATCACACAAGTGAATTAAGTAAACAAGTGAAATGGTTACAAGAAGGAATACGATCAATTACCCACTCAAGAAAGAAAAGGGGTATGCTAGGGGACATTCTGACATCAATATTTGGAGTAAATGACGAAGTATACTAGGACATCAACGCATTAACCGAGAACCAACAAGAATTAATGAAAACGGCAGACCGTCAAACCAAATTCATGCTATCAGCACTATCAACATTTAACACAGAAATAAGACTCAATAGACAACTCGAAAGCTTCATGAAGAAACTAAACCTGGGGCTGGACGCAATATCCACAATGGAAAAAATGGTACAAGACCATAGATGAAAACCAGCTAAACTTACACATTCTAAATTCATATCAAATAGCAGTAAACCTCATCAACGAAATATGTAACCATTACAGGGAACCAAACATACTTTTCTTAAATGGGATACTCTATATCTTATTTCAAATTTAGATTAAGCGCATCTCCCCCATACTTCCAATATAGGGTTTCATTACGTTATACAGGGTATTTCAAAAGTTATGGTCAATTGTACACGAAAATCATTCTCATTTCAACGTCCTGTATACCCTAGACAGAACAACCTAACAATATTTTTTTCCAGGCATAACTTTTTTGACATTGGTACAGTGTTCCGAGAAAGTACTATTTCTTTATTATTGCACCAATTGAATATAGAGCGAGGCATGATTTTGTCAATTTTTTCAAATGAATCACCCTATATTTTATTTTAAAAAGTGAAAATACCTTTATGTTCTTTCATTTTATTAAGCACTCCCTATAGCTAAAATCGTTAATTTCTGAGATATTTTCGGGGATAGTATAACTAGTGTTATGATTATTATCATAGGTGAAAGCTCGAGTCAAAACCGATGAAAATTGAACAATTTTCTACAGGTATTAACGAGTGGTATCATCGATTATTAATCATAATACGTGATATATTTGGTAAGGGAATATAATGAACGTTAATAGAGAATTATAACACGTGTTATCTTTGGTAAGAGAACATAATGAACGTTAATAGAAAATATATTTTTTAAAGTTTTAAATTTTAAACGATTTGTCACTTTGATAGTAAATATTATAGTTGCAAGATAATCAATACAGCTATTTTTTTTTCTGTGAAACTTTTTGTTACTTTGACAGTAAACTATTTTCTTCATTAAAATGATGTGATAATCAACATGCGGTGATAAAATTATCACCGATTTGATAGCCTATTCTGTGATTTTGTTTTTGTATTTTAACCAATGAAAGTAATCAAAATTGTACCATGTGATATGTGAATTATATTTTCAGTTTAATAACAGAAAGAAATTTTTTTAACAAGTTAGCCGTGAACAAATGAAAGATAGATTATTCAGTAATAATTAGTAACTTGTCATTTAACAAACTTCTTTGAGATGGTGTAGTGTTTATTAATTTGTAAACACTTAAATATTGTTTGAAATGAACTTTCATGTTGAGGAATTAACAGACATGAAAAGTATCCTGGGAGAATGTATGAAAAATTGTTTATTAGCACAAAGAATTTACAAAGAGAGATATCCCGCACGAAGAAAGACAACCCGGGAAAATAACGTTGGAAAGGCTAGTAGATCGTTTTAATCGTACGGGTTCAGAAAACCTGTATGTACGAGGAAAATGAATTTAGCGTAATGCTTGAACTTACGCATAATCCATATGAAATCTCGCGTCAGCATGATATTAGTGACAGGTCCGTAGAATACTGCGTAAAAATAAGATGCATCCATACCATATCCAGTTGCACCAAGAGTTACTCGAAGATGACTATCCCAGAAGGGTTGCTTTTTGTCAATGGGCTCAACAACAAATCCACAATTAGGCGGATTTCTTCGATTTTGTCCTCTTTGGAGATGAAGCCACGTTTCATAAAAATGGAACTGTGAATAGACATAATTTCCATTATTATTCAACAGCTAATCCCCACCTTATAGCAACTCATTGTCAAAGTAGGTGGTCTTTGAATGTTTGGGGTGGTATAGTTGGAGATCACGTAATTGGACCACACTTTTTCAATGGAACAATGAATGGTCAGGTTTATTTGGACTTTTTAGAAAATCATTCACCATTACTGTTGGCAAACGTTCCTCTTAACGTTCGTCAAAGAATGTGGTTGTTACAAGATGGAGCTCCGGTACATCACACTAGATTAATTCATAATCACCTTAGTACCCATTTTCCTGGAAGATGGGTGGGAAGAGAAGGACCCATTGCGTGGCCAGCTCGTTCACCAGAGTTAAGTAAAATTGAATTCTTCAAGTGGGGTTATGTGAAAAACCGTGTGTGTCAAATACCTCCAACAACACAAGATGATATAAAGAATAGAATACGAGAAGCATTCCAGAGTATTAATGTGGAAATGTGAGTCGAGAATTTGAACATCGACTGTAATGCTGTATTGATGTTTTCAGCGGGCATTTTGAACATTTATTATGAATTTAATAAATTTTATAAGAATTTTGGCTTAATAATCGATGTTTTTTTAATTTTTTATAATAATTTGTTGTTGTACATATATATATATATATATATATATATATATATATATATATATATATATATATATATATATATAAAGCTTCTATCAAATCGAATTCATAACCCATGTAGCTCAGTTGGTAGTGCACTCGCGTAGTCAACTAGAGGACATGGGTTCGAATCCCATTCGAGGAATATTTTATGTAAATATTATATATTTATAAATAAATGGTATTTCATTAAAGTGTCCAAGGATTATATATATATATATATATATATATATATATATATATATATATATATATATATATATATATATATATATATATATATATATATATATTTGTTCCAAGGGCAGCGATTTGTCTTTTTGTCCGGGGCGGCAACCGCTAGAGCGGGCGATGGCTGTGACATTAAAATTTGCTATCACCTATACTGCCCTATTAAACTTAGAAGACGAACAGCCCCACAAACTGCTTCAGAAAAGTCCTTAAAATCGTACACTTTTCCCATTCTATGTAACAACCATTCCACCTGATAATTGAAGTTAATGGTTAGTATCACAGATAATTTTCGGGTGTTAATTAATAAATATATGAAGAGTTTCTATTTCAGTTGCATCAGAGTTTACTATATAGACAAAAAATAAAAACAATCTCCAATTTTTGTTTTGTCCGCTACAATTGTCGATTCACAAACTATGGTGCGTTGTCTCGAATTGACAAAAAATAGGCATAAAAAGGGCTTATGATTTCCTTGGCTGATCGGCCAGCAATGGTTTCATGCCAAATTATTGCTGTTTGGCTGCCATGTTTCTTTCCGGTTGGAACAAAGCTCTCATTGAATGCAACCAGACGAGGAGTAAATATGGCTTCTTTAAACAACATAATGACCTAAAATATTAGAGAATTAAATATATCTAACTAATACAAAAAATAGATTCAAATTCACCTTTTGAGCTGAAATTACTTTAAGACCTGGATTATTTTTATTGGCGTCGGACTCTTATTGTTTCTGGGCCGCAGAAAATTTTTCTGTATGTACCACCAACAATTTACATTCACAGTAATTACCTTCAGGAGCGTTCTTCGCAGGTCCCTCCTGGGGTGCAATTTTAGATAACCCTGGTACATCATAGTTATATTCATGTCACTTGGTAAATACTTTCTCTGGGGCACGTGTTCTCAGCGATAGTGTGCTTCCCGCGTTTGAAAAGTTTCTATGTGCTTAATAATTTCATCTCTATTGATTTTTTCAGTTTTATTGTGCATTCCTTGGCGACTTGCCTTAAGACACCCTTTGCGTGTTGTGTTTATTACATCTCGAAGTACATGATCGTTATTAGGTTTGAAGCCCAGGGTAATGAGAAAAAACACCTTACATACGTTTTGGGTAATTTCTTTATCATCCTTAAAATGATAAGAAATAGTATTGTGTCTTCTGGAGGTTGAAGCATCTTCAGTCGTATTTTTTTAATTGCATGTTGCGATGTACTGTTTAGTAGAAAATTTTGTCTTTCTGCCTTTGACATTTCTCAAAAATCAATATTTATTTCCTTCCTTCTATTTGCATTTATTTTTTTCCTTGCACTTTCGAACACACTCTTTTTTACACGGAATTTTCAACAAATAATGTTTTGTTTTATCTTCCACTTTTTGCATTTTTCGGTTCAGAACACTCGGTCCACACTTTCAGCGCTTTCTTACCTCGTCTTTCTTAGTATACTTTTGAGAACCAGATACGTTTTCTGCATTGCAAATTATATCTTGAAGTATGTTCGCAATAAATGGAACTTCATTGAAATTGACTTTGTCAATAGCGACACTTTCTGTTTTAGAATTGTCTGTCTTTCTGTTCTCTACTTTCTGACGCTTACTTTTGTATCCGACATCAGCATTTGTTTGCCGTTTTAAACTGCGAATTTTGCGATTTTCTGCAATACCAATAGCACATGTTATTATGTTTTCCATAAGTTCCTGGGCGACCAGACATCCTTCAGATTTTAACTGTAGTTGTCCCCTTCTGAATTAGCACATTACTTAATATTCCTATTTATCTTTGTTACTTTGGTTTCTTTTAGCATGTTGATTGTAGTCGTTGTTGTGCGAAGGTTAATAATCACAATCGGAATTTGTCTCGTTAACTAGTTTATTTTTCTGTTTACTAACAGATTTCACTTTTTCACGTTGCTTCTTGATTTTCATGGCAAGGACAAGAATTTTGTGTGCAGTTACAATTGAATACATTGGTAAGTTCGTCGTAAATCTGAGGAAATGCTTTTACATCGCACAAACCACCTATATTTTTGAGGTTATGTCTTTCAAATGTGTGGTTAAGTTGCACAAGTTGTTTTGTGCAAACGACGTATCTACATTAGCCTTTAAGATTTTGTTAAGTGATCACGTCGTATCTACTACATTGAAATACAGATATTTCCTTTAAAACAAAAATTTCAACACCTTTTGAGAAATATTGTCGTATCTACAGGGGCTTAGTGCAGATAGGTCCTTAAAGACTAAAATAAGTAGTTACGTCATTTGCTATTAACATAGTGGGTGTTTTTGTAGATACGGCAAGTTTAATGGAATGCGCCACTCTCAAATATGTGGTAGATGCGTCTTTCTGAGATCACAGAATACTGAGAGCATTTTTGTTATACCTTAAGCTAAAATATGCAAAAATGTGGATACGACTTTTAAGCTTAACAGGGCAGTATACTAAACATGTTAATCCTGCAGCCCAGCGCACTTCTGTGTGCAAATATATGTACAGAGAATTTCTTTTAAAATTCGTTTAATATAAAGTTCAGGTAGTAAAAAAACTTGGGTGACCACCCCTCACTCCCCACGTTTTCCCAGAAATGACGTCACAAGATAGCGACTTCCGGTACACATTCGAACGATCATATCACCGGTTATATCAAACCGATTTTAACGCGGGTTGCGTCATTGGAAAGGTAATAAAGATCTCTATATATTCTGTATGAACATCTATAATCAAAAAGTGGACCGTTTAAAATATATGCCAGAAAATATACTTCTGACACCTGCTTCACCGTTACACTTTCCTAAATTACTTATAAACCATTGATTTCACTGCCCTAAATACAGAACATAATATGTTCCCTATTTTATGAGCTTTCCAAAGAGTGCTTATTCCTATTAAAGCGATAAGTACTTTACGGCGTACGATAAAATAAACATACGTTGTATAAATCAAACTATACCAAAATGGTTGTTTATGAAATGGACCTTACTTTTGGTAGATAAGCTTTTCATCCAAACATAATAAATTTAATAATAAACCTAATAAACTTAAATCTAAGCAAAATTCAAATAAAAAATTAAACATACGAATAAAACGAAGATAAGGAAAATTTTTCTTAAGCAGTCAGAAAACGTAATGGCGTTTGTTTGAGTTTCTCGGCACGATGTATTAATAAACGTACAGTTAGTTTAAATCATAATCACATTGGTTAGTAAAATGTTTCTTTAGCAGCATGATTAATCTAAATATGGGTTTCTGCAATCAATTCTATCAATTTCAACACTGTCGCATTTGCAAAACAAACAACATGGAACTTCAGCGTCCCAACACACACAACTTGATGTAACACATTTCGTACATGTGCGTGCTCCAATGTAGTCGTCTGGTAATGGAATAATGTACTTCGATGGCATAGAGTACTATCTGTCATTTCAAAGCCGAACTTCAGTGGATCCAATGCTTCTTGTGTTTCATCGAGGCAGTGTATCATTAGGTAGGTGTTGAAAAAAACACGAAGAAGATGTCCCTGTGCACTGGTACTTGTTGGAGGTAGACCATCAAGAGAAACATTTTTGCCGTGGAGGTACTTCCATAACCTGAACTCATCAAGTGTCTTGCAAGACGAGCCTTTCGTCAGTAAATGCACTAAGTACTGTACAGCAAGTGACATGATTCTGGATAGCTCTGGAGTTAGTGGTGATAGGCCAAACTCTTTCAAATAGTCCACCGGGTTGCACCCAACTTCAGCCTTTTTGGTAGCAAACTTGCTCGTATAGTCAGCACCAGACAGAGAATGGTGTGTCAGGTAACGTATGGATTGGAACGAGTCTTGTTGTGTCACGAACTTTAGTTCGTAGCCACACTTCATTCACACCGAGGGTGTGGAACCTTTTCCAGTGAAACAGAGCCAGTACCAAGATGTCAGTATCAGCAATTACAAACACGATTTTCTTTTGCCCTTGATTTGTTGCGTTCTGCTTCTTCTATTACAAATCTGTCCAGGGAACGTAACTGTTGTTCAACACATTTTGAATACCCATGTAGTTGACACTAACTTCATCCGATGAATCAGAGAATGCACTTAATACGTTCAGCTGACTAGAAGGGTTACTTTTTTGCTTTTAACAAGAAGCCCATGCTCATTAAAAAGCATTGAAACGTCAGATAATTCAAATTGAAACAGACGTGTCAGTTCATACCCACGAACTTGAGCGATCTGAACAATTCTGTTCGTGGCTGTCTTAAAACACTTTTTATTCAAATCACTTTTTCCTCTTTTCTGTGATTTATTTGGAGTTTCGAATGTGGGTAACTGGGTGCGGTGTATCGTATCCCAGATACGCGCGGACTTTTCAACATACCGGGTCTGCCTGTAAGATTTGTAGAGTTGACTTGGCCCACATTCAGTAACCTTTCTTTAGCCTCCGAAGCAACTGCTACTTGTGTTACGAGGTTATGTAGTGATGTATTGCCAGATAATTCAAATTGATTTTCTCTTTTCAATATATATTGTACTGTATTCACAATCATGTTGTAGCTGATACAGATGTAGTAATTTCTCGATGTAAGTTTGTTATTTACAGTAACTCGTGGTATGTCAGATCCCACTGGGCAAGAAATTGCTTCTGCTTCATCATATCAATTACACCAGATGATCATTTGCGAGACCTATTAATCGTCTGCTCCTGAACCACATCGGGCTGAACAGCTGAGAAGGTGTGACTTTTTTATAACATGCTTACCGTTCTTCAATGTATTGTACACTTCAGGATGAGTAGTAGGTAATTTCATCATGTCTTCTAAGTAAAGAGAGCTCCAGCGCAGGTAGTTTACACAATCAAAGATTGAAGCTTCTGAACAGTATCTAAATGTAGATCCCATAAACCCTCTCAGTCTGAGTATTAGATTTCGCAGAAAGGACACAAATGTCCTGAAGTTATCCCAGTACAAGAACTATTTTGATGATTCCCGACATTTTTCCACAAAATCATGAAAGTCTGAAAGAAGGTGCTCTACAGCAACATCAATGTTATCAAATGTTGCTCTCAGCATTGCATAATTTGTTGTGGAAATGCAATATTTTTTTTAGTGGTCCCAATTCCTCTGCATAATTTTCAGCTCCATTAGTTTTAAAGAATGGCAATACTTGCAGGCGGAACAAGGCTTCATCAAGAATGAACATAGACTTAACACCTTTTACGTAATTAGTCCCACTCAGGACAGATTCCGTCACATTAACACCAAACAAGCCAGTTTCAATGAAAATATCCGATGCTCCACTCTTCCGAAGGTATTTTCCCAAGCAACCAATAACAATTTTTACCATGTGAAAGGAGCCCATGATCAGTACAAGATTTTCGAGTTGTTTGCTATGGTTCAATTGAATTTCTCTGGCGATGCAGTAGACACCTTCATCGCAAGCTACTGCAAGTTTGTTCTGCTTTAAACCCATGAGTAGCTGATTTAAATTGCAAAGTACGGTGTATACGGTCAATTTTGTTACCGAATGCGGTAAAATTGGTAAGAATCCTACCTGTTTCTCTTGGAACTTTTCATGGGAAACGAGTGAGTTTAAGGCACTCTAAGACGGTACTGGTTGCTGGATTTGTGGATCAGTTATCTTTGTTTCATTTGTAGTATGTGCAATCCTTGAGAATTCCCAGATTGTATCTTTCTTGCAATGGGCGCCTAATGTATTTTCACTCATTACTAACAAATCATCGTCTATTTTATAATCTTTGTTTAGATCTGGCCGCTTTGCTGGCTTAATACAGGGCTGAAAATTCTGGTAAGGCAGTGTGTTCTGTAACTTCCGTTGCCTTCTTTCAACACCATATTCAGAGATACGAAGTTTTTCTTTTGTGTGTGGAGGTTTGTCTTGAAATAGTACACACACAGTATCATGCGTACTTCAAAGTCCAGAAAAGGTTGCCTCAGTATGATCAAAATTGTCAAATACACTAATTGTGTACATATCAGGACTGAAGTGGTTAGGAAGAGGAACATAGCCACTTTGTGTTAAAGTTAACTGGGCAAGAGCACTATGATGACGTAAAACTTCATCACAAAGTCCTAAGTGGTTGAAACTTGTAATACGAGTTTTACTCCTACATGGCTCATGAATATCCTGTGCGTTCATTATGTGTAGAGGAGTCTTCTTTTTCAATAGTTTTTGTGACATTCATTGTTCACATGATAATAAAACAGATCATCGTTTGTGATACTTGATAACTGTTCCCACACTTTGTCCTTTCTTATTGCAGCTGCATCCTTTATATTTGTCCTGCCGTTTTCGGTTGTACTGGTATTATCACCACCTTTATTACAAATAATACATGTATTAATTAAATGTTCTTTACTAACTGAGTTATGTTCAGATTTATGTTTCTTCAGTCTGATGGGCTCCATGATATTTCCATCAGAAACACTTGTATAGTTTAGAATCGGAGTTTTCTTACTGCAGAAAATAAAAGCGAAACGTTTCACTCCGCGCGCAAATTCACGTGATATCACATATCACTACCTTCATGCACTGCAAAAAATCACTGAAATCACATTTCATAATAAAACCATTTTGGTATCGTTTAGTTTATAAAACGTATGTTTATTTTATCCTATGTCGGAAAGTACTTATCGCTTTAATATGAATAAGCATTCTTTGGAAAGCTGATAAAATACGGAACAAAGTATGTTGTGTATTTAGGGCAGTGAAATCAATGGTTTATGAGTAATTTAGGAAAGTGTAACGTAGAAACTGGTGTCCGGAGTATATTGTCTGGCACATTTTTTAAACGGTCAACTTTTTGATGATAGATGTTTATACAGAATATATAGAGATTTTTATTACCTTTCCAATGAGGTAATCCGCGTTAAAATCGGTTTGACATAACCGGTTATATGATCGTTTGAATGTGTACCGGAAGTCGCCATCTTGTGACGTCATTTCTGGGAAAACGTGGGGTGAGGGGCGGCCACCGAATGTTTTTTACTACCTGTACTATTACGAATTTGAAAAGAAATTCTCTGTACACACTTAGAAGTGCCTTGGGCTGCAAGACTATGTGTTTAATAGTGAATATTCTTTAAGAACGGCGTTCTCTTTGGTCCGAACTAGGCACTTCCAACTACGCTTTGAGAATATTCTAAGATGGATAACATTTGAAGTGATTGTACAGTAAAATCGTTTATTTAATATTCGCACAATCTTCGTATTTCACTATAAGTGTAACACACAAAACATTTTTAGTTAAAAAAGGCGAAAGTAGTGGGAAAGGCATATCTCTGAAAGTGGTCATTGAGCAAACTGCATATAAAAACGGTAAAATTAATGTAATTCTACAAGGTGTTCGGTTGTGATAATCTTATTAATTAACAACAGGGAACTAAAAAAATAAAATTGGTATAATAAAAGTTAATATTCTTTGGGCTTGATATGGTTTGTTTGAATTCTCATAATAAATATGCAATTAGGTTAATAATGCCTTCGTAATAGATTGCGTGTAGATAAAATTTTTGAAAGTCTACTGACTCTCATTATTTACGGAAATGCTTGTTATACATATAATTTAAAAAAAACATATCCACAAACACTTAGAATTCTGGTTAACTGCGTGGGTACGGTAGTCTACTAATCCTATTATCACATTTGTCACTCCATGACGTCAGAATTGAGCTAGAGTAATTTACTAAAATACATCTAACATAATGAAGATTGGCATGCATGTAACTTAATACCTATTATTACAGTAGTAAATGAAGCATTTGAAAATAAATTGGTATGCTTCTTCTTCCCTAAAAGTAAATTAGGAAACCTTGTTTAAAATATTTGATTACTGTTTAATAATAGAAATTATCAAATTCCTTCAAGTAATTTAAGAAATAAAATTTATTGCTAATATAAAAAGTAAAACCATGTGTTAACAAAGCAATTGCGAACATAGTGTATTAAATCCTTTATTTTGTGTAGAAATTTATTATGCAGTTTTCTGATATGCAGGTCTTGTATTCACATTACAGTAATAAACGTGGACTTGAAAGGACGTTGCAAGACGCCTACGATTTGTATATTTGCATCCAATCCACCTTTTCAAATTAAGCTTGTAATTTACTCATTCATGTTTGCTGTATGTTATACTATATGGACTATTAAGATCATGCACGCAATATCGCAGAAGTTATAATACAATTTTATATCTTTTGTATACTTCCATATTTAAAGACCTCGGGCTCTATTCTGCATTTCATGTCTAAGTTATTATCGAGAGGCTATAATGTAACTTTGAAAATTTGGTGCGATATCAAATTGCAAAATTATTACCTTAAGGGTAATAAAAAAACTGACGAAATGAACAGATATCTGATATATGCTAATCCTTTGCACGTGTATGCCTCACCTATAATATCGGGATTTGCTACTTATTACTAGCAAGTCTCTTGTATACAAGATAATCGATCTTAAATTATCATTAACCGTCTTATCTTACATTATAATCTGCCACAACAATTTACACTTTATTATAAACAAGGACTCAATTGTAACTTTTATTTACATTTTTCTCCTAATATTTTTTTGTTTACCACGTTAATTAAAAAAAACAGTAAACAATATAATCACTATAAAATAATTATAACCACTTTCAAAGCAAAGAACCTGAAAATAGTAGCCAATTAACTATACAAGCTTAAATCTAATGTCTTAGATGTGAAATGTTTATAAATCCATTTATTACGCAGTTTGCGAAATTTGATATAACAGAATTTTGTGTATTAAGCTTAATCTATTCATTATTATATCCTTAAGCGACAAGAAAAGCCTAATAAGGAAATAATACGTTAAATTAATAGTCAAATCAAATAAATATTAGACACTTAATTGCAATTTATGTAAAATTAATACAAATGTTAATTTCTTTTTGCCAAAGAATTTGGAGGAATTTCGCATTCTTGTCAGATTAAGAAATTTCAGAGATTTATAGTTTAAAAAGTAGTTCTACGTATTCTATATAATGTGAATTTGGCTAATCTAATTTTTTCAGTAAGATCGTTATTTATTAATCTGCACTACAAAACCAAAAATAACAACTAATTTAAGCCTCTAAACACGTATAATAGATTCAACTAGGTGAACTTGAAAACCGCGATCTATGAATGAACCGACAGTAAGAAGGAGTAATCTATTCATCTAATGAAAGCATAATAGCCTGATTGTATTATTGATTTATGATTATATTAGCAATTTACATGCAGTGCGCAGTGACTGGCTATTTAAGCACTAAAGTATCTGGTGTGGAAGAATACACGACATTCCAAACCACAAAGTGGAAATTAAAAGGAATGAAATAATACATTTTTTAGGATACCTTTTACAACCTCTTTGTAATACGTTAATAATGCAAATGGCCAACGTTGTAAAAACCGCAGTAATAATTTGTCAGATACAGTTTTAAAGCTTCATGACAGATATATGTTAATAAACACATAGGTAGATGTTAACTTGAAAAAAAAATTGCAATGTCGCCGGCTTCTATAAAAATATTGCTAATACTAAACAGTATAAATCTGATTTAATTCATTTTTAAGACTTATTTGGTTTCCCAGCTACAGGAGAAATGAAAGCAAGGTTAAATACGAAATTTTCAAGTGACGTCACAACGTGTGACCTTGCCTGAGGTTGGACAACTTTAACACACGTTCTTATGAGATGTCATTGTTTTCTGACAATTTTATCGCAAATCGTAGGCGGTGAAAATGTTTCTGTGCTAATACTTGTAGAAGAGTAGTGTATTGATACAATTCACTAGAAATACGTGAGTAGTAGTCGGACACCTTGGCCGCCATCTTGGATAATCTGGGGAAAACCCACCTTTCACTTTTTTATACGCCCACGTGGGGATCGTATTTTTTCACCGCTATGGTTTCTTTTTGGAGGCCTTTTTCAACCCTTGATGAAATTTTCATCCCTAATTACGGCCTTTTTGTTTTTACTCGCCCACGTGTGAGACCGTGTTTTTTACCCCTTTTCATCCCTAATTATTTTTTACTCGCGCACGTGTAGGACGTGTTTTATCATCCCTATTTTATGGCCGTCCACGTGTAGGACGCGTTTTTTCTACCCCTATGGTTTCTTTTCGAGGGTCAACTCTTGATGGAATTTTTAACCCTAATTAGAGTCTTTTTGACAGCAATTTTTTGTACTTGCTCACGTGAGGGGCAGATGTAGGGGTTGGTCTTGGACTTGGGGTTGGTCTTGGACCTGGAGTTGGTCTTAGGGTTATTTTTGACGGTCAGCCTTAACCCTAATTAAGATACTTTTGGTTGTATTAAGAGCAGTACCCCTGGAGGTCAGGCAAACGCACACGCATACAATGTTGGAAATTGCATAATTACCCTAATAAGATATTATTATTAAAATTATCGATCCTATTGTTTTAAAATGGTCATATGCTATTGGGTACGTTCGGATGATCTTTTATCTACATGAGAAATTTATTTATACGTTATATTTCTAATAAGGAGGTTCTTGTAAGACACGTGTAGGGCTCAACTTGTTTTCGGGCTGGAGATGGTATGGGAACCCTAACCTTATAAGACAAGTGTAGAGATTAGCCCCTATCGTGGCCCCTTTGGTGCAATTGTATGTAGGTTCTAACTTAATCTTACAGCTGTAGGCCTTCGCCCCGTCATACAAAATTGTATTCTAATAAGGAGGCCCTAGCCTTGCATCAGGGTCTGAACCCTGGCCCTTTTGAGTTAAAATTCATTTCAGTGCCATCTAGTGGCGTATATACTAATGAATATTTTCTATAATAGAAGTTGATAATGCACACCTCTCTCTTGCTCTATCTTGTTTCTCTCTCTTTAGGCTCTTTCTTACACACACAGACACAAACAAATCAATTAATTAATTAATCAATCAATCTCAAACAAATCATGCTCGATCAAATCAACCAGATCAATCTCAATCAATCAACCGAAATTATGTCTCACAGTTTCCGGAAATCAGATTACAGTTCAAAACTGAATACATTAAAGTCTAAATTAAATATGACGTGAAATAATAAATAATTTCTACCCTAATGCAATGCTACTTTTTATATCGACATATTCTCTCTTTCTAAACAGGCACCACCTATACATTCGGAAAATTATATCTGATTTATTTGCATGTTCAATTACATACACACAAAATTGTTTCATAGTAACGTGCTCATTAACAGTTATAAAAACCCCATTAAAAAGACTGGAAGGTAATAATTGCTTACATATAACAGAGAGTTAAATTAAATTAACATGTTTTTAAGAATATCAAACTGATATGGAAATAAAAGCCAAAAGGTTTTAATGGTTCTATTATTATACGCGAATTAACAATAACTACAAGTTTAAAATCCACGAATACGTACCAACTATTTGTAGAGCTGATCTTATGACGTCATCCTATAAGAGTAATAATACATTTTAAAAATGTTTATCGACATTTTTGTTAGCAATATCAGGTAAAAAACATATATATATATATATATATATATATATATATATTAAAAATAATACGCTTACCTTTAGAAGTATTTTTCCTTCAGTTGTTCTAATAATGATAACCATATGTTATTTTTTTATACAACGTGAACACATGTAGTCTCACTAAACACGCTTTGTGAATGGTTGGATATAAACTGGCTATTACATTTCGATCATTAACTAATTTAGAAAGTAATATACAAAACCTGATTACTGCTACTCGTATTTAGGAATTACGTTGTACTTATAAAATTTACATTCAAAACACTTACAAATATTTTAAAAACTTTGCTAACACACACACATGTACTTCACGTTATATGGATTTTTATTAGTTGAGATTTTTAGCAATGTTAACTAAACGCTTTAAAATTTCTAATCTGAAATAAGAGTGACGTAATCTAATTTTATTTGAAATTTCATAGAGAGCATCACCATCATCGAGATTTTGAGATACAATCACCTCACCGTCTTCACCTTCAACGATTATATTGTAACAACCTATAAAGCAGCTAATAACCCTGACAATTTCTTATCGGACACTATTATTACATGGACATGAGGTTATCCCTAAATTAACTGGTTTTAGCAGGGCTCTGGAAATGCTGCACACTCTTCAAATCTTTCAGTTCGTTCGCAGAAGTTGTACCGTATTCATTTCCTTCAATTTTATCTGCATTCTGTTTCGAGACTGTAGTACGTTTTCTAATATATAAACAGAATCTTCAATACTGTGATGCGTGTAGCAGCAAAACACGTTAGCTAGCCAGTTTCACATCTATATTATTTTACATGCAAGCCTGACCTTATTATAAATGCAGCTGTCAAAAAGCTAATTAAACATAACTCCACGGACTGGGCATAGCAAGGAGCGTTTCCAATTATGGTTTTTAGTCAACACAATATTGCCTACAACTACATACAAACGACTATCATTGCTTTAGCACGAGGAGAAAACGAAAACACGTACGCACGCACGCAAGCACGCACGCAAGCACGCACGTACGCACGCACACACGCCCGCACGCACGTGCGCACGCACGCGCACACTCACGCACCCACGCACACACGCGCGCACGCACGCACACACACACACACACATACACACACACACACACACACACACACACACACACACACACACACACACGCAAACGCAAAAACATACAAAACACGAAAACACACCAACACAAAAAACACGGAAACATGCTAACGTGAAAACACGTAAAACAAAAACACGATGAAGTGATTGTATCTCAAAGTCTCGATGATGGTGATGCTCTCTATGAGATTTCAAATAAAATTAGATTACGTCACTCTTATTTCAGATTAGAAATTTTAAAGCGTTTAGTTAACATTGCTATTAATCTCAACTGATAAAAATCCATATAACGTGAAGTACATGTGTGTGTGTGTGTGTGTGTGTGTGTGTGTGTGTGTTAGCAAAATTTTTAAAATATTTGTAAGTGTTTTGAATGTAAATTTTATAAGTACAACATAATTGCTAAATACGAGTAGCAGTAATCAGGTTTTGTGTATTACTTTCTAAATTAGATAATGATCGGAATGTAATAGCCAGTTTATATCCAACCATTCACAAAGCGTGTTTAGTGAGACTACATGTGGACACGTTGGATTAAAACATATTTCAGTTCAACATATGGCTATCATTATTGGAACAACTGAAGGAAAAAACACTTCTAAAGGTAATCGTATTATTATATATATTATATATATATATATATATATATATATATATATATATATATATATATATATATATATATATATATATATATATATATATATATATATATATATATATATATATATATATATATATATATATATATGTTTTTACCTGATATTGCTAACAAAATGTCGATAAACATTTTTAAAATGTATTATTACTCTTATAGGATGACGTCATAAGATCAGCTCTACAAATAGTTGGTACGTATTTGTGAATTTTAAACTTGTAGTTATTGTTAATTCGCGTGTAATAATAAAACCATTAAAACCTTTTGCCTTTTATTTCCATATTAGTTTGATATTCTTGAAGACATGTTAATTTAATTTAACTCTATATTATATATAAGTAATTATTACTTTCCAGTCTTTTTAATGGGGTTTTTATAACTGTTAATGAGCACGTTACTATGAAACAATTTTGTGTGTATATAATTGAACATGCAAATAAATCGGACATAATTTTCCAAATGTATAGGTGGTGCCTGTTTCGAAAGAGAGAATCTGTCTATATAAAAAGTAGCATTGCATTAGGGTAGAAATTATTTATTATTTTACGTCATATTTAATTTAGACTTTCATGTATTCAGTTTTGAACTGTAATCTGATTTCCGGAAACTGTGAGACATAATTTCGGTTGATTGATTGAGATTGGTCTGGTTGATTTGATCGAGCATGATTTGTTTGAGATTGATTGATTAGTTAATTAATTGATTTGTTTGTGTGTGTGTGTGTGTGTGTGTGTGTGTGTGTGTGTGTGTGTGTGTGTGTGTGTGTGTGTGAGAAAGAGCCTAAAGAGAGAGAGAGAGAAACAAGATAGAGCAAGAAAGAGGTGTACATTATCAACTTCTAGTATAGAAAATGTTCATTAGTCTATACGCCACTAGATGCACTGAAATCAACTTTAACTCAAAGGGGCCAGGGCTCAGACCCTGATACAAGTCCTGTCTTACAAGACTAGGGCCTCCTTATTAGAATACAACTTTGTATGACGGGGCGAAGGCCTACAGCTGTAAGATTAAGTTAGAACCTACATTCAATTGCACCAAGGGGGCCACGATAGGGGCTAAGCTCTACACTTGTCTTATAAGGATAGGGTTCCCATACCATCTCCAGCCAGGGGACGAAGGCCCGAGAATAAGTTGCGAAGCTCTACACGTGTCTTACAAGAACCTCCTTATTAGAAATACAACGTATAAATAAATTTCTAGTGTAGGTAAAAGATCATCCGAACGTACCCAATAGCATATGACCATTTTAAAACAATAGGATCGATAATTTTAATAATAATATCTTATTAGGGAAATTATGCAATTTCCAACATTGTATGCGTGTGAGTTTGCCTAACCTCCAGGGGTACTGCTCTTAATACAACCAAAAGGACCTTAATTAGGGTTAAGGCTGTCCGTAAAAAATAACCCTAAGACCAACTCCAGGTCCAAGACCAACCCCAAGTCCAAGACCAACCCCTACATCTGCCCCTCACGTGAGCTAGTACAAAAGATTGCTGTCAAAAAGACACTAATTAGGGTTGAAAATTCCATCAAGAGTTGACCCTCGAAAAGAAACTATAGGGGTAGAAAAAACGCATCCTACACGTGGTCGGCCATAAAATAGGGGTGAAAAAACACGTCCTACACGTGCGCGAGTAAAAAATAATTAGGGATGAAAAAGGTCTCCGAAAAGAAACCGCCAATAATAGGGGTAAAAAACACGGTCTCACACGTGGGCGAGTAAAAACAAAAAGGCCGTAGTTAGGAATGAAAATTCCATTAAGGGTTGAAAAAGGGCTCCAAAAAGAAACCATAGGTGTGAAAAAATACTATCCCCACGTGGGCGTATAAAATAGTGAAAGGTGGATTTTCCCCAAAAAATCCAAGATGGCGGCCAAGGTGTCCGACTACTACTTCCATGAATGAAGTGACAATTATCCTACATAGTATTGAAAAGTTCGTGCGATTTCTAGGTTACTTATCATTAAACTCGCCAAATTAAAGAATTAAGTTCAAGGTAAGGCTCTTTTACCAATGATATGTTATAATGTGTATGTTATCTTCAGGTGACATTAAAGTATGCCAAGGTTTTTGGTTGCTCTAAGGGATGTAACAGTGAAAATGACAAGAAATATTTTTCGTTCGCTGGAGTACGGGATAGACGAGGTAGGATTATTCCTGAGGGCGTTAAACAACGAGATGCTTGTATAAAGGCTATAAGAAGAGACGATCTAACAACTGCGAAAATAAAATATGCTTCTGTGTGTTCCGATCATTTCTTGATAGGTATAATTATTATAAATGTTATAATGTATATTTGTGTGTTGTATATTTGAAGGAAAACCGATTGTACTTGGGGACATTGGAAATCCAGATTATGCACCCTCCTAGAATTTAGTATACAAGGTGTCTGTGAAAGATTGGGAAATCTCCAAACTGGAGATACTAGAGCCCAAAATATATCGATTGAACCGAACATACCTTAGTCCAAATATTGATAGGTAAAAAGATACAGGGTGTCAAAGTTGTAATCTTATTTCTATTTTTCCTTATTGCTTGGGAAGTTTTTTAGATTTTTGCATGAAGTTCGGTACGTGCTGGTTTTTTGGTATGAGAAATAAGATTCTGCCCTTAATTTTGGCCAGACTTGTAGAAATCATTATTTTAGTAAATTACATGTCAGAAAATCTTTGCGCCTCCCTGTATACAATAATTGATCGAAAAATCTTAATCTCTCATCCTTTCTTAACAAAAAAGATATACTTGTCAGGAGTTTTTAAATTTAATAGTTTCTGAGATATTTGCTTTTAAACGTATCAATGCGTTTTGAATTAAGTGTACTACATATTTTTTTAACATAAAGTTACTGTGAAAAACATCCGCATAGTGTTGCTATGGTTTCTAATGTTTATTATAAGATTACTTTCAGTGTCACTAATAAGTATCAGGTAAAAATGTTGTTCTAAACTTAACACGTTACGATATACACGTTTGTCGAATGTGCTGATATGCCTTTAATGTATTGGTTGGCACGATCTAATGCTTTAAGAGCTCGAAGATTGTACGCCGAAAGATTTCCCAATAGACAATTGCCCAATTCAAAGACTTTCCAACGTATTGACCAGCGGTTACGAGAAACTGGTAAGAAACCTTTATTATCTTAATTAGTAAAGGGAAGTGAAATTACATTTAACATTAACTTTTTGAAAGTACTTTTATGCCAAATATGGGCCGACATGGTGGAGTTCCCAGAATTATACGTATAGTTGAATTGGAAGAAAATCTTCTGGATGCTGTTGCTGCAGATCCTACCTATTAAGAATGTATCACACGAATTACAGGTTTCAAAATGTACAGTAAACAACATTTTTCGAGAGCAACTGCTGCATCCATATCACATTCAAAAAGTACAAGGTTCAAAGGTGCGTGACTACCCTGCAAGAGTAGAATTTTATACATGGCTCTTAGAGAGGTTTAACCAAGATAATGAATTTACTGGCTTAATATTATTTTCGGACGAAGCAGGATTTCGTAGGGACGGTCACATCAACTCGCCTAATCTACATATTTATGCAGACGAAAAGCCTCACGGTATAAGACAAACCCGGCATCACGTACAATTTCAAATTAATTTGTGGGCAGGAATAATTGAACATCGTGTAATAGGACCTGTTGAGTTACCACCTAGACTAAATGGCCAAAGATATTTAGAATTTCTTGAAGAACAATTACCCAATTTGTTAGAAGATCTTCCATTGCAAACACGCATGAACATGTGGTTTATGCACGATGGTGCTCCACCTCATTTTAGCTGGATGATGCAACAATCACTAGTTCGTCGTCATCGGGAGTGCATTAGGTAAGGTGGTGCTCATTTCGAACAATTTGTGTAGTTATTCTTTAGTTAATTTTAAATTTTCTGTTTTATTCAGTATGTCTTTTTTGAAATAGTTTCTAATAAAACTGTAATGTATGAATCTTTTTATTAATCTTTGAGCATTAAATCGGGCCAGTCCGTACATTAAATGCATATCAGCATTATTCAACAAACGTATACTCCATAACGTTTTAAGTTTAGAACAAAATTTTAACTGATACACCATGCGAATGTTTTTCAGAGTAACTTGATTTATGTTAAAAAAGTATGGAGTACACTGAATTCAAAATGCATTGATACGTTTAAAAGCAAATATCTCAGAAGCTATTAAATTTAAACACTCCTGACAAGTACACCTTTTTTGTTGAGAAAGGATGAAAGATTAACATTTTTCGATCAATTATTGCATACAGGGTGACGCAAAGATTTTCTGACAGGTTATTTACTAAAATAATGCTGTATGTGACGCCCTCTATAAGTCTGGCCAAAATTAAGGGTAGAATATTATTTCTTATACCAAAAAACCCGCATATACCGAGTTTCATGCAAAAATCTAAAAAACTTCTCAAGCAATAAGGAAAAATACAAAATAAAATTACAATTTTGACACCCTGTATCTTTTTACCTATCAATATTTGGACTAAGGTATGCTAGGTTCAATCGATATATTTTGGGCTCTAGTATCTCCAGTTTCGAGATTTCTCAACCTTTCACAGACGCCCTGTATATGAGTAGCAGGAAATTAACTGTAGCAGCTACAAGTCGTCATGAATGAGCAAAAAAAAAAGACTTTTCGAAGTAGATGTACAGGTATTAAGATTATGTTTATTTACAAATTTACTACGAGTTTTGCAGTCTTAAGCTCAATTGAAATAAAGTAACTTCCTGCAAAATCACAGCAAACTTAGACAGATTTCATAAATAATTAGAGATACTATAAAGACTACAATTTGTACGTAGATATTTAAGTAAGTACAGAACAACAAGCACAAAACATTTAAAATAGTTTTCTGTGGTGCTGTGGTATTGTATGGTGGACTTTGATTTCTAATGGTTTTGTTTTTTATTCTTCCTATTTTTGCATGATTATGTTTTTTTTCTGGTTATAAAATACAATAAATGTAAAGAAATGACAACTTACATGCAGAGATTCTGTTTACATTTGATATTGAAATACATGTAATCACAAAAGCATCATAGTTGCAAAGATTCTTCACAGCATTTCAAGCGGTTCAGAGGAAAAATGGTATGTGTATTATCAAGACATTTACGTAAATTTTTGAAAAATAAAATTTTGCCCTGAATAAATTAAGAGATCAAGGTAAAACCGTCTTATCAGGTATTTACATATTCCTACCAAATACAAGTGACTTCTATTACTCTCTAATAACATAGATTTTACCTTTACGTACACCCGGCGTCAATGAAAAAGCCCATCCTCGAAGTAGTTTTAAAAATGCACATAAATTTTATGCATCCCTCTAAATGCAAAACTGGTCAGGTAGATTTCCTATTGTTTTGTTGCAAAAAGCAGGTCTAAACCCCCTCAGGGCGCGATATAGAGCAAATACATTGAAAAGGATTCGTTAAATCACAATACAATAAAATTAGTTCTTTTATAAAAGTTTTAGTATTCAATTTCCCATAAGTGGGCATTGTATTTTATTTTAAGATTTCCTAAAAAAAACTAAATTGGCATTTTTAGCGTTTCCGGTTTCTTAAAAAAGCATTTTGGGATGTGTGTAAATTAAATAATTCCACCCTACCTATGAGACATTTTATGTCAAATTACCAGTTTTTATTTTAGCAATCATAAGGTTTTTCAAGTCAATTCAAATATTTATCTTATCAAATTATCTAGGATGTAATCGAAATCAATCAATGTAGAAAGTATTTTCCTATTATACTGGTATATTCCGCATATTTTTTCTGTTCGTGTAAATGAACTTTAATAAATACTCAACAAATTCCTTTTTCCTTTTATCGGGACGTTCTAGCTAGCTTAACAATGGGTAAATGGTTATCGTTATCATTATCCTCAATCTGAGGTTATTAATTACCTGTACTTTGCAATTAATTGAACTTGCTTTCTTTAGTATTTACACACCCAGTGTTTGTATAAGCTTTTAAGATTTGTAACAGTAATAATATTTAATTAAATCAAATTCTATATGCCGACTGTTTTGTTTACAGCATTACATAAAAATGATTCTAATTCTATGTTAGTATTTTTCTTAATATTAACATGCAAAAACAATCCTTTAGAAATGATCAACGAAATATAATTATGTTCAGCATTTGTATCTAAACATAAATTTAAAAATGAATAAAACATACCAATTTTCGTTTATTTATACTATCAAAAGGTTCTTACTCGTTATCACTTTGTTCGAACAGGTGACGCAACTCTGCGTTTCTTTGACCGGCGAAGAGGCCTCGTTTAGGTAGACGACGTTCCCTGTAGCCGGACTGGAACCGTACTTCCTTTGTTTTCTGCATCTTTTCTTATACCTTTGTTATAGATGAATACGCTTCTAATTTTCTTTCTTACGTTCAATAATTTTTGTGAATAATTGCTCGCTATATTTACACTACAGTTTTTACTTAATTGTTCAGTTTTAATTACAAACGGCGTACGCAACAAACTGCAAGCGAGCTACGAAGAAACATGATTTTCATTATCAATGTTTTTTAGTTGTTATACGTTATATATCGATCTATTAGCTGGGTCGATTATCTTATTGTACATTTATCATTCGCTATCGAAACATCAATTTGGAACAATTTCAATACTCACTTAAAACCCTATTGGAAATTATTACGCACTCTTTTTATTACCACCAACTTGATAGCACTTACAATTTAATTCGTTTTAGCTTTTCTTTCTCCCTGATAAGGAAAATATTACTTATATACTTTTAACACAATACTAACTGAATTCTCGTTATAATTTCATTATCACATCACATCAATCGCTTTTGAACCAACTCTCATCGCTTACTAGAGGAGACTGACTAATAAATACACGTCATTATAACAGCGTCTCTACTTGCTCCCTTTTACAAAACAGTCATTCCCGCAAATTACCGCGTATATTTAAAAGCTTTTCAATTTACTATGTAAATACTCGTCGAAACAAGCTCAAGCTTTTTATCTTAATATCAATTACATTTATACGCAAATAAACAATAGCCATCTAATTTCATATAACAGCGCGAAATTCGAGTTTCTAATGCCTCCATTACAGTACCCCCTTCTCGTTGTTGTATCAACTAATTTAGTTGGTACAAGAACGATATAACTCCATAAAAAATGAAACAAAAGAGACTTGTCCAGCGATATACAAAAAAAATTCGTCACTTCCTCACACAAAACTAAAATATGATAATTGGGCATTTAAATACTACAAAAAAAAAAACTAACATTTGGTAATTCAAATCCGTTATCAACAGGATCCGATGAATTCTTGTCCTTTTTCTTCGTCACCCCCTTCTCCTTCCGCCTCTCGCTCTTCTACCATTACTTGCATTTCTATTGGTTCTTGAATGATATATTTTTTCAAATTCACTACATTGTGTACTCCCCCATTGACGTTAGTAGTAGGATGTCTTAACAAATAGTCGTTAGTACATACTTCTTTTACAACCTCATAAGGCCCATCGTACAGTAAAAAGAATTTTTGAATTTCCTTGTCTAGAGCGTTCGATTGGTGGTGAGTCCGGAGTACTACTAGTTCTCCTGATTGATATCTGATAGGCTTTTTCACTTTTTCGTCGTGTCTTCTTTTTCTCCTTTCGTCTCCATATCGCTGTCATTCCTTAGGGGAAACTGCACTAATTCTTCTACGAACCTTTGTTCTCGTTAACCCTTCATAATTTCTAACGGTGTAAATCGCGTGCTGTCATGTGTTGACGAGTTCAACCACATTTCTATAGTTCTAACCCACTTCGCCCAACTTGTGTGCTTGTCGTGAAAATAGGTGCGAAACAATCGTCCCAGTTGCCGCATCACCCGCTATACGGGGTTCGACGAGGGATGATATACTGATGTCATTTTCACGTCAAAGTTTGATAGTCCTTCTGTCCATTTTTTCGCTGTAAATTGTGTTCCGATAAGATAGCTTCCGGTCTGCCTACTTGAGGTCTGTAATCTTCTTCCAGTTTCTTCAGTGGGGTCCTGGTATTTACTTTCTTTACCGGATATAACTTGGCGTGTTTGCTGAAAATATCCATCATAACATAAATGTATTCCATATCACCTATACTTCGTGGAAACGGCCCATAAATATCTACACATACCATCTCTAATGGTAGCTTTACCATCACATTCTTTATTATTCCCTCTTGTTTAGGGTTCGTTATTTTAGCCTTTTGACATTGATCACGCGCCGACAGTAATCGCCTGACTTTTTTCTCCAAGTTAGGTATATAGCAATTTTCTTGAATTTTGGCTATTACCTTGCTTGTCCCTAAATGTCCCATCATTCTATGATATATCATTATGACTTCCCTTTATATTTTCTGAGGGATATATATCGTCCCCCATTCTGGTCCTTTGCTTCCCTTTTTAAATAATATCCCTTGATGCACCAAAAATTTACTTTCCAGCAATTCCTTCCTTTCTTTTTTGTTCGATTGCAGTTCCTTCATGACCCACTTCACCTGCTCGTCCTCGTTCTGAGTCTTCTTTAAATCCTTAATTATCTTTCGTAATTGATTTTCTTCTGGCTTATTTACCTTTTCTACGACTATTCGTTCTCGCTCAGAAGAGAGAATCCGCGTCGTCCGTATCGGGATAAAAATCGGCTATTTTGTTATCGCTTCCTTTCCAATATCGTATTTCTGCCTTAAATTCTTGTATGTACAATAACCACCTTTGTAGTCTGGAACTTACTGATTTACCGCTTAACAAAAAGGATAGTGCTTGATGGTCCGTGTAAAGTACCACGGGATAGCCAAAAATATAGGTTCTGAACTTTTGACATCCAAAAACAACCGCTAATAGTTCCATTTCGGTAATGCTGTATCTCCTTTCTGCCTGTTTCAATGCTCTGTTGGCAAATCCGATGTTTAGTATTTCTCCGTCCTCCAATTCCTGGAATAGATGTGCTCCAACCGAATTTATCTATGCGTCCGTGTGCAGGAAAAATAGTTGGTTCCAATTAGGGAATTTCAAGATCATGTCTTCCGTGAAGCAGTGCTTGGGTTGCTCAAATATTTTTTGATGTTTATCTTCCCACTCCCAACTGGCATTCTTTGTTAATAATGTGCAAAATTGATTGGTTAAGTCCGAGTAATGTTCCTTAAATTTCCTGTAAAAATTACAAACCCCAGTATGGATTGCAGGTTCTTCTTATTTTTTGGCGCAGGGCAGTTCCTTATAGTTTGTAGTCTTTTTGGATCCATCTTCATACCTTCTCCAGCGGTTATAATATGTCCTAGGAATTTCATTTCCTTCTGCATGAAATTTGACTTCCTTTGATTTACCGTCATGCCCGCTTCCCTCAATTTTTTAAGTAATAGTCCGAGTTGGTCCTTGTGTTCTTCTATAGTTTGAGATGAAATTAGGATGCCGTCCACATATACCGTAGCAAATTATAATACTTCTGGTCCTAGTACGCTATCCAAACATGTGTTAAACACCGACACTAATACGTTCAAACCAAATGGTAATACCTGGTACTAATAACTTCTCCCATTTACGAGGAATGCCGTATACTTCCGAGAACTCTCGTGTAGTGACACTTGCCCATAGCCCGCTGTTATATCCACTGAGCTTAAATATTTGGGGTTGTTGAACTTCTCTAAAATGTCTTCCAAGTTTGGTGATCAGTTCCTTTCTTCTTCCAATATCTTATTTAGCTTTCTCGCATCTAAGCATATCCTTACTTTTCCTTCTTTTTTCGGCACGATCACTATGGTATTTACGTATGATGATTGCAACCTTTCAATTATATTGTCCTCTAATATCAATTTATTTTTCTACTGCTTCTCTCTGCGCAAACGGTATCGAGTAGTTTTGTTGCAAATACGATACCTCATTTTTGATTTTTAGTTCACAAACAAAATTGTTTACTAATTATGGTTTTTCAGAAAATACGTATTTCTTCAAATTGATCTATTAATCCTTCGACCATTTCTTGTTCTTCCTTTTCCTCATATTGTATGATATTGGTTGTCATTTGCTTAGTTGTCGGTCCTTAAACTTTATATGGTAATTCGTTCCCTGCTGTTCAAAAGTTAATTCTTCTAAGTGCACATCTTTTTTTCACCATTCAGTCCATTCCTAGAATTACGGTAATTTCCTGCACCTTTACTACTAGAAACTTATGATTGTGTTCATTTTCTCCCAATGTTATTCTTATTAATGCTTGTTTGTTCACCTTTACTACTTTTCCCGTGACTCCATGATCTATCATGCACATTACCGGTAATACAACCATGGTTGTCTGTCCAAAGATTGCTGCGAAAATCGTTTGCGCATTTGCTTTTGACCGGAATTCAGCAAATGCGACACCCATGTTGCGCAGAGCTTTCGCATGCCTAATTATTTGTGCAAGATGTTTCGCACCCTTTCTTCCGACATTCCCACAGCCTCACCTTTACTCGCTTATCGTCCAACACGGTATCATGCTCTTTTTAATGGTTTCTGGTGTGGTTGCAGTTTTTGGCCGTCCTTCACGTGTCTCATCTTCGAGGGATGAGCGACCACGTTTAAATTCAGCTGTCCAGCTGTTTTGAATGGTTGACATGGAAGGACCAAAGTTTCTGTAAACTTTTGTCAACTTCGGATGAATTTCCTTAGGAGTGAAACCATCCAAAACCAAGAATTTTATTACCGCACGATATTCAGCTCTATCCATTTTAAAGAAAAAGACGCAAGTCGTGTACTGCAAAAATTCGTGTGAACTAACTACTTGGGAGAACAAGTTGAAACTTATCGTACGAACTAATGACCCGTGCACCCATGCAAAAAACATAAATGTTTTCTGATTGGAGCACCATCTTTGTGTCAGGTCGAGAAATATTCACCTTGCCCACGTATACCCTGTGTATTTATTTATTATTACTAATTCATTAGTTCATTTATAGATTCATGTGTTACAGTTATTGTTTTTCGTATAATAAGCTATTATCTCTTGTATCTCTTTTATTTTTGGAAATGAGAGAGTGAGAGAGTGAGAGAACCATTTATTGTAAATAAAAATGTATAAAGGTAACATTGTTATTGGAATAGATTGCATAATGTGTTAACACCTTAAACATTCGATTACAAGTATGGGACTCAAAAACGGACACGGAAATTTAAATCACAAACAATAATAGCATAACACTTTCAAATTTTAGATTTTCTCCGTTATAACAATTGATGGCCTTACAGTAATCGTAATTGAATTGAATTTATATTTTTACTGGTTGGTTGACAGATCAAGCTCAATTTAAGAGAAGGATATCCTACTCCATATATTGTTATTTGATTATATTGTCTTTAAATTAATTTGATTTTCGATAATTAACGTTTAACTTCAAATTCAGATTTTCCCGCTATAACTACTGCAGGAAACTTCCCTAATTTTCAAAAAATATACCAATAGATGGCGACACTAGTAGGCAAATAAATACAGGAAACCTTTACTACTTTTTAAAATTTCGCTAGATGATAACCCAATTACATGAAACTTCCAATAGTTTTAGACAACGAACCACAATACAGAATCTTACGTGTCTAATCACGTCGTTTCAAACAGGACGAGGGACGGGATTACGCTGAGCACTCAGCACGTCTTAGTTTTTGGCTTCCAATTAGAACATGAGAGTGATGAGGATCAACCAGAAGCCAGAAACTGGTAGTGGGCGTAATTCGGAAATGAAAGTCTTCAGGTCCCCAATCAGAGCGTATCGCCTAGTGCTTGGGTGGCGACAAAGGACAAATTAGAAGCTAGAAACTTAAAGTATATGTGGCCTACTAAGGTTAGACTTAAGTTTCCAATTAGAAATTGGATCCTGAGACTTAGGCTGACGCTAAACAAAACTCAAAAAGTGAAAGTGGGTGTGCACACATTCTATTTTGATTGTGGCAGCATCTGATTAAAGGTGACCACCTTGAGTGTTATTAAAAAGCCTTTGTACTTTGGTCTAAAAAAAAGGTTACGTAAGTAGTGTTTAAGCATTGGTAAATCAAGAATTTGTATTAAAGATAAAAAATTTACTAATCCTTCCGGTTAAATTACATTTGTTTCACGACTAGATAATATAAAACTTGAAGTTTAACGGTTTTATTATAATTAATTAGTTTTTATAACAATTATGATATATAACAGTTTCATATTCCTGTTGGAATCATTTCAAGAGATTAGCAACTTATGTTACTTAGTAAAATGTAGCTTGTCAATTTTTTATGATCAAGTAATTTTTCATGTGCATTAAGGCGAAAAGTTGCGATATTTTAAAAATTAATATTCTGTTTAATAAATTACATACGAATAATAATAAAACTAACGAACCATTCTTAAATTTTATATTGTTAAATAATTTGCAACGGTATCTGCTAATTGTATGTCTGTAAAAATGAATGTACACTTTTAGTTCATACACACCTTTTAGATGATCGCCTACACACCTATAAAAATTGAAAAGGTGGGCTATTGTACATCATAATCAAAAGCAGTAAAACTTCCGCTTTATTGCTTTAATGCATTAATCTTTTTATAAGTGCAATTGTAAGAGTGAAGAACTGTAATAATTGTTATTTTATTAGTTTAATTTGCGTATATTTGTTACACTGTATTATAATATTACGCTGTTTATTTAAATTCATTTGCCAAATGTTAATGTGAATTTAGCATTTATGATTGCATGCTTAAATATTTCAGTTTAATACTTAAGCAGACGTAGTTTCTATTATTTTCCAAATATACAGGGTGGCCAAACGAGGAAGGGGTGGAAGATTGCACAAAGACGAAATAAGTTGAAAGAAATGATTTTTTGACCACGGGTAGATATCAATAGGTTTTACATTTTAAAAATATTTTTGATCATACAGTGTTTCACGTTGTTGGAGCAAACTAATGAAACACCCTGTATATTGTTACACTTTTAAAGAGCCCATAAAATAGGCTTTCATTTGATACCAAATTATATGGGTCTATCTCCTTTGTCTGTCGAAAAAATTATCCCACTTGCGGTTGCCGCTACTGATTTGTTAGGTGACTTTTGTTTATTTTAAAATGACAATAAATTTTTGGTGGTCCTGTAGTATTTTGAAATATCTTAATTTTCAAATAATGTACAGGACATGCCACTGTAAAAACAACTTCTTTAAATTTTTTTTTAAATGGCACCCCCATGATGTCCGTGTCATTCGATGCTTTGTTTGATAATTTTTGTTATTAACACAATGTTAGGTTTGATGTTCTTTTCATAAGCATACCTAAAATTAATAGCTTTCAAAATATTTTCAGTTTTTGAATTTGCGATAGTAATACAAAAAGACTGACAATAGAGGTATCAAGTTTGTCGTAGGATTGTTAGTTTCTTACTACAAAAATGTTTCAAGTAAAAACAAGAGTTAATACAACAATTATAAATTGATAGTTGCGTTGATCGACCTATTTCCACAGTTTTTGCTTTTTGAGTGCGACGTTTCGGAAGCGGACTCTGATTCCGTCATCAGGCTTAGCCATGAAAAGGATTGTCTTCGCACTTGAGTCGAATTCATATGTTATATAATTTTTTCCCAAGCACTTGATTACTCTCAGATTCGTACCTTTCACTTACTAGTATATATTTTTTAGAACTTTATATATACCGGATGTCCACGAGATCACTTTCCGGCTGCCATTTTTTATTTATCTATCGATTTAAATGAAACTTGGCAGGGTTGTTAGTCTAACCAAACGTCATTTTTAGCAATTTTTGACAAGCATTTCCGACTTCCGGTTTCACCGGAAATGACCTTAACTTTTGATTTTTAAATGACACCCACTGTATATTTTTAGTTTTTCGGATTCTGGAGGTCATTTTACGGCCGATTGCGTAATATTTAAATCGATTTTTTTCCAAATGTAATTTTAAAATTGAATTTTATTTTCTCATCCAGAGTGCCATGACCATCTTGAAATCATTCTACATACTTAACTCACTTCCAGAAAAACGCAAACTCACTTTTATCTTTGTTAACTTTTTTACTAGAACGTTCTAAACTTTATTTTTGCCGTTGCAAACAAGAAAGAAAAGGACAGACACATTATGGGCGCGCCTGAGAGGAGTTTATTTAAAGCAGCACAATTTTAATGCATTGCTTTACTTATTTTCCCAATTTTTTCAGTCAACAATTGAACAAAATTTATTTTAAAACAAACAGAGTGTAATAATTTTAAACAGTATTAAAAATAATTAAAAAAAATTAATAACATTAACAATAATACGTATAACATTAACAATAGGTATTAGATTATAAAGTTTGGACCTTTTAACCACCAATGAAATTTTCAAAGTGCTGCCCTTCCACCTCTTGACATTTCCTAACACGAAAAACGTTGTTTTCTACGACATTCCTAAGCATGTCGGGGGTAATGCTAGCAAATGCCGCTCGTATACGGTTTTCTAAGATGTTAAGTGTTGTTGGCGGTGTTCGGTAAACAATCTCCTTAATATGGCCCCACAAAAAAAAGTCAAGAGGTGTAAGGTGAGGCGAACGAGGAGGCCACCGGATCGGTCCACGGGTAGAGATAACATGTTCTCCAAATCGTTCTTTTAAGTAATTTCTCACAACAATAGCGTTGTGAGCCGGCGCACCATCTTGTTAATAATAAAGGTGTTGATTATTTATTTCCAACGGTAATTCCTCCAAAAAATTTTCAATTTCATGTTGTAAAAAACTCAAATATCGTTCTGCATTTAAATGCCCTTGGAAAAGAATCGGTCCCACAATACGAGTACCAATTATTCCAGCCCATACATTTACTCCAAATATCTCTTAAAAATTACCTTTCATCATTCGGTGTTCATTTATCGTTGACCAATATCTTGTATTTTGCCGGTTGAACATTCCATTATTGGTAAATCTCGACTCGTCAGAATACTAAATAGAATTGGCTAGGCTATTATCGGCATCGTTATGTTCCAAGAACCAGTTGCAATATTCCAGTCTTCTAACAAAATCTCGCTCGTACAAATGTTGGTGAAGCTGGTACTTAAATGATTTGTATCCATGTTTCTTCAAGATCTTTCTTGCTGATTCTTCGCCAATGTCTAATTCAAAGGCAATTTCCCTTGTGGATGCTGTGGGGTTTTGAATGACATATGCTATTACATTTTCTTCCGTTTGTTCATTAATAATAAAATGACGTTGGAAATTATCTGGTTCTTGGCGCATTTTTCTTATAAGGTAGATAATGTATTGTCTTGTAGGATGATGAAGACGCTCAGGATATTCTTGCCGATAAACTCGTTCGGTTTCCGCTGCATTTTTGGCACATTGTCCGTACATAATAAGTATATCAACCTGCTCACTCTGGGTAAACATTTTTGTTAATTTTATAATTAAACTAAGCACAAACTTTAATTTAATTTTTAAGTAAAATACTAGATTTATGTTAATAAACAACAATCTTTATTATCACCTGTCAAACTTTTAAATTTACCATAGTGTTTCCATGGCAACCTAGCCACCTATTGTTTTCATGGCAACTCTGATGTGCTGTGACATAGGAAGTGTAATTTTGTTAATGAGTAAGACGTAAATATAAAAATAAAAATGTTTTAAATCGAAAATGGGTAAAAATGACAAAACGTGTTATACGTCATTAAATCCGTTTTAAAACACTGCATTTAGTAGTTTTATGAAAGTGGTATGCTTCCATTTAATTTTTTTGAGCTACGGCAAAAATAAAGTTTAGAACGTTCTAGTAAAAAAGTTAACAAAGATAAAAGTGAGTTTGCATTTTTCTGGAAGTGTGTTAAGTATGTAGAATGATTTTAAGATGGCCATGGTACTCTGGATGAGAAAATAAAATTCAATTTTAAAATTACATTTGGAAAAAAATCGATTTAAATATTACGCAATCGGCCGTAAAATGGCCTACAGAATCCGAAAAACTAAAAATATACAGGGCGGTGTCATTTAAAAATCAAAAGTTAAGGTCATTTCCGGTGAAACCGGAAGTCGGAAATGCTTGTCAAAAATTGCTAAAAATGACGTTTGGTTAGAGTAACAACCCTGCTAAGTTTCATTTAAATCGATAGATAAATAAAAAAATGGCAGCCGGAAAGTGATCTCGTGGGCATCCGGTATATATATATATATATATATATATATATATATATATATATATATATATATATATATATATACTTAGTTGTATTCTATTAAATTTCTCATTTTAGGGTCCGTTTTCTATCTAAAAGCGCGATTACGCAATAATTTAATTGTTCTATAAACACCGGCTAACACTTGAATTTAAATAAAAATGTTTTTATTCGTACGCAATTCTTCGTCTAGCAATTGGTCACTTTTTAATCTGTTCTCTAATTTATCGATTGATTAATCGTGACTTATTGATTGCTTGACTACTTATATATTATAATAAGGCAAATATGTCAGAGCTGTCAAATACACTTTTACTTTCTGAAACGTTCATCACATGAAACTTTTACAATTGTGATTTTAATTTTAGGATATGCACTTCTATAAAATTTTAACAGTTTACCTTCACTATTTTTCGAAAATGTTTACTTTTAGTTTTACGTCCTTTATAATTAAAACATCCGTTCATTATTTACAACTTGAATAAAATTTTAATTTCTTTTTCTTAAAATCAGTAAATCAGTATATATATATATATATATATATATATATATATATATATATATATATACTTCTATTGGAATCCATATAGGTTTCATTTCCACAGTAGCTTGGCTTGTTGGATTTTCTGCAAGTGCGATGTATGTGGCTTCTTTGAGTTTCCGACGAGTTGTGTTCTCGTCCTTTGCCACTATCTGTATGTTATCCCATTGGATGCGGTGGTATTCGTTCCAGACATGTTCGGCGATTCTTGATTTTTCTGTTTCGCCCTTGCGGACGTTCCTGCGTTCTCTCTTTAAGTGCGTTCTGGCCGCTTTGTCTGAGGTACCTTGTATATATGGTTATCGCTGTATATTTAGGTTCTTATGTTTTAGTTACCCCTTCTCTGTTTAGGTTAGGTGTTAGATCGGGGTAGCCATTTTCTTTGAGTGTTCTAGGGATATTTTATTTTTCTTTGTTCAGGTCCTCTTGTTTTGAGAAAATTGTTTTTGCTCTACCGTACAAGCATTTTGTCACGCATAACTTCACTTTTTTGTGGTGATTGGAGTTGTAGTGTAGGTACATCCCCGTGTCATTCCTGTGTAAAAATACATCCAGGAATGGCAGTTTTTGTTCCGACTCCATATCCATTGTGAATTTTACGGAGGGTGCGCGGCTATTTAGATGATCTAGGAATTCATCTAGATTATGCTTGCCGTGTTGGCAGACTACGAGAGTATCGTCCACGTATCTAAGCGACATCCTTGGTTTCTCTGTAAAGTCTTCTATATATATATATATATATATATATATATATATATACACAGGGTGGCCACCACCAACGCGTCGGTCTCTAGCACCCAAACGACTGAATTTTTTCAAAATCTGTTTGGGGAGATATGTAAGGCTTCTAGGACTACAATCTAAAATTAGTTTGATTTATGCAGGGTGATCTACAAACTTGTTACTTATCTAAGTTATATTATTTTAAATCGAATACCCTCCTTTTTAATTTTTTTTTGAAATAAAGTGTAAAAATAAGGTAGACTTTCATTAGAGTTCCTTATACCTAAACCTTACAGTTTCCGAAATATTTAAATTTTTTTGAAAATGTAGGGTTGTCAAAAAATTCAAGTATTTTTCGATTCAGAAAAGATGAGACAATCTAATCTAGGTCAGCGTAATAAGGATATTTGGAAGTACGTATTCTGTTGTTTATTGTTTCAAATCATAATTTATAAAATACAAAGAATAACGCGTAAAGTTAACAAACTTCTAAGTTAAATATCTTTGTTATTTTAAATACAACGCCCAAGAAATTTTTATCGGAATGGAATAGTCTTTTGACAATAGTTCGAACTGTATTAGGGTTCGCTTTACCTAACTTGTCAATTATGATAGTTAGCGCCTTATCGGTAGGCACATTTGTGAATAGGCTCACAATGTCGAACCTTACCAGTATTTTTTCGTGGTTTGGTTGGAGGCTTCTGATGGTTTCCATGAAGTCCTGCGTATTCTTGATCATAGACTCGGTTTTTCCCGATAAGGCTGTGATGATACATAGCAGATAGTGTTCTAATGGGTGACAAGGTGAATTTCTCGAGATCACAATTGGTCTCAGAGGAATTCCTTGCTTATGAATCTTTGGTAGGCCGTACAGATGCGGAGGTTTGCTGTAGTGTGGGGTAAGTTTAGTTCTCTTGTAATCGGAGAATTCCCACTTTTGTTTTGCCTGCGCCAGGTTTGCCTTTCGATTGATGGTGTGGGGTCTTTTGGTATTTTACAAATTGATTTAATGAATTATTCTAAATTTAACAGACTTTTTTGAACAAAATTAATCCATAAAACACTCTTGCTGCTAGGCAAATGTAAATTAGTCCTTAGTAAAATTTCTGAAGTACTCAATTTGCTTATGTTCAATTCAATGACTTCGTTTTGAACGTCTTTTGCAAATGTAAACGTATAAAGATGGTCAAGTTGTATTCATTTACCAAACAAACTTTGGCGTTCTTGAATATCTGTCACTTACAAAGTTTTGAGATACTCTCAATTCTACTGTAAAAATTCGAATCTTCGAAAGTACTTTTAATTTATTTTTTTAACTGTTGGAATTACCAAATTTGTTCTAATATGCGTTGTTTTCAGTAAATTACGCTGGTGAAAATAACTGTAAATATGTATTATTTTTGTATGCAAAACTGTGTTATAAAATTAACAAATACAAATTACACCAAAACAAGAACAATAAATAAAAATCAATTTCTCATTGAATGCTCGAATGTTCTTCCTTCAACTTCAATATTTAATTAACACGCCGAACAAAATTATTTTCCACTAACTCTAATGTGATATCTTGAAAAGCATTTCTGATTCTTTCCTTCATATTTTCTGGTGTGGTTGGAATTTGTTTATACACAAAAAGAAATCGAGTGAGGTAAGATCAGGTGACCTCGGTGGCCAAGAAACGGGTCCTCCTCGACCTATCCACTGATTTTATTTCCTGTGGTTTAAACATGTTTAAAAACGTCTCGATGGAAGTGGGTGGGTGCACCGTCATGCTGGAACCACATATTTCCATCAACTGCTTCATTAATATTTTGAAGAAGGTTAGGTAGCACATCTCTTAAAAAATTTAAATACATCTCGCCAGTTAGAGTACCTTCAAAAAAATAAGGACCTATAACATGGGACCCAATAAATCCCCCCACTTATTTAGTGACCACCGATTTTGTTGGTCAACATGCCTGATTCAATGAGGATTTTCAGTGCTATAATAATGCATGTTATGTCTGTTCACTAAACCATTACTTTTGAAGGTAGCTAGGTCACTAAATGTTGAGAAAATTGAGAAAATTAGGAACTTCTGCCATTTTTTACAAAAACCAGTTGCAAAAATGAATTCTTCATTCAAAACCTTGACCATATAGTTGTTGATGAAGTTCTATATGGTATCCATGGTATTTATAACCATTTAATATTTTCTTGGAGTACAAGTAAAACTGTAAGTTGGTTTTCATCACTTGTCACTGTTTCATTAGCTACTTTCCGTTTTTTAAATTTAAGACTACTTGTTTCTTTAAATCTTTGTAAAAGATCTAGAAACGCTTTAGATCGCGGATATTTTTAAGCATCGGGATATTTTGCTGCATAAATTCTACTTACCAGCAATTTTTTGACATTCTCCAGGAATAAAAACCATTTCCTGAATATTTAGAGTTATTTTCAAAGCTTAGAATAAATTAAAACACAAATTAGGTTTAAACTGAGAAAGAAAATGGAAAAGTTGATTTGAACATAATCCAATTGAGTACTTCAGAAATTTTACTAAGGACTGATTTAAATTTAGAAATTATAATTAAGGATTGATTTAAATTTGTCTTGAACGAAAGAGTGATATGTGTAATAGTATGCATCAATTTTGTTCAAAAAATTTAGTATAATTCAATTCAGTCAATTTGTAGTTGTTATATTAACTTCTGTTTTTACTGCATGAAAAAGCATGAAAAGGAACGCCAAAGTTTCTTTTATAAATTAATGCAACTTGATAAAGAAATTCTTTAGCATAAAACTACAATTCCATGACCATCTTTATACGTTTACATTCACAAAAGACTGTAGCGTCCCCCAGGTACCCTATTTTGAAATTTGAACTTATTTGCAATACTGCAAATTCAAGAACATAACAATTGCTAAGTGAATTATCTTGACTCGGCTAACAATAATGTTACTATTACTCAAATTAATTGCCCGCCTTACTTTGACTTTTTCAATAATTAAAACATTAGAATTTATTCACAAGTCTGATATTTAATTACTCGCAAACCTCCAATTTGATCAATCGAAGTGGCCGTCTAGTGGTAGGTACGTTGTGCTATCTGAATTAGATAGGCTGGATGAGGTAGGTGTTGCATCATGATGGGCAGGTAAAAAAAATGAAACTACGCAAATTCAACTCAACGAACTTTGCGCAACGGTGGTTCAGCCCGTTAATATACTATTGTGGGAAAGAACCACCAATAAACCCAATTTATTCATAAATAAGTAATTGTACAAGTACATTATTAAATCAAATAACATACAAAAAAGACACCATTAAATCAGGTTAAAGTTTTACAAAATTATAACATTAAGAGAAAATGAATAAAAAGCAGTTTAGTTACACACAAACATAATAATAAAAAAACACATGTAGCCACACGCACAATTGGGTCATAAATAATCAAAATAAAAATCATAATAAAAATCGTAATACCAAACATGAGGCCCTTTAAAACCAACCATGCCGGTCTAAATAAGCACATAAAACAATAAAGCAAATTGCGGTACACATAAAATACAACAACAGTAAATTGCACAGGTGATAATAAGATAAAGGCAAGTACAAAAGAAAATAGACAATGAATTTACACGTATCCTAATGTTTAGTGACCACTAAAGCACATAATACATCAGTCAAATTACAATAAAGCACATACAAAGAGAAATCAGCTCGCAGGCAAATAATTCTACCTAACAACTGATACAAAAAAAAAACTCATTAAAACAAAGCCCTACAAGGGTAAGTTATAAATAGATCACAACATCGTGACCGATATATAAATTTAAGGGCGTTAGAAAAATAGAGTGCTCCTTTTTCAGGTTACACATTCATCTATACAACAATAAAAATAAAATGCGAAGTGCTTAATGGTCTGGCCCAGGAGTGAATACCTACTTGGCAATTGCCCTTTACTGAGCTCGCGTGAAGAATGAAATACCTTCGCAAGGCAATGTTTGATTCTTTTAATACGTTACATAGGCAGGCAAAATGATTGGATGCGAGCCTACTTACACTAGAATAAATATTCCTTTAATTGATCACAGACACAAATCGTTAACATACGCGGTTTAACTTCAAAAAGGGTGATTGTTATTTATAGATTAATATTTGAAAAACACATTACAACTAACCCCCGAAAGAAAAGACAACCTAGTGTTGGCGAATTCAAAAGAAAATGTACACGCAAGAATTATTTTAAAGACGACAAACTGTTTACAATGACGGTATTTAATTAACCCAAAACCGATCTGGCTCAATTGACACTCTAACTGTAACTAACTTTCCCCCGATTTCAAACCTAACTATCTTTACTCCCGCAATCAACCCCCATTTTTCCAAAAGTAATATAAAAACAAGAAACATTAATTTACGTTGTAGTTCTCGAGTTTCCAAGTAACAAACAAAGATCTTTTGATCGCGGTCTGTACCGACACAATTACTTATTAAGCTAGTGACATTTTTACATTAAGAATCGACGCATAAGAAATTTCAATAATTCGTTACGCCCCTTCCGTATAGCATTCTTTTAAGCGTACACCTCCTAGTCAGACCTCAAAACACATGTTTTTCAACCCTCAGCCAAATATTAGTTACAAACAATCCCACATTAATATATATAAAAAAAATATGTTGAAAACATTAGCAAATTACGACGTATTGTCAAGATATTAAAAATCCAAACGTTTATTACAATAGTAAAATTTTCGCGGTCCGCTGCCTACAAGACCTAAAAAATGAAATCGTTCATCTGAACATAATCAAATTGAGTACTCCAGAAATTTTACTAAGTGCTGATTTAAATTTGCTTAGAAGCAAGAGTCTTTTTGTATTAAAATCGCAATGTCATAAATAAACTGAAAATATTTTGAAAATTATTAATTTTAGGTATAAGACACACTTGATGAAAAAGTGACACGCCCTATTATTAAAAAAAATCTGAAAATTAAGAAATTTCAAAATACTGTCACTTATAACTTATAAAAATAAACAAAAGTCGCTTAACAAATCAGTAGCGGCGGCCTCAAGTGGGATATATTTTTTTAAAAACAATTGAATATCTCTTAAACAAAAGGAGATAGATCAATACAATTTAGTATTAAATGAAAGCATATTTTATAGGCTTTTCAAAAATGTAATAATACATAGGGTGTTCCATTTAAAAAAGTATAAGTTTAATTTCTCTTATTTCGTCTTTATACAATCTTCCACCCCCTCTTCGTTTGGTCGCCGTGCATAATTTTTTTTAATAAACACTAAATTGATAACTACTTGAAGAAAACACTTGCTAATATAGAAATATTCTTTCAATTTTACGCCTGTTGGATAAATCACAACTTTACCGAAAATTAAATTAAGTAACCATTAACTCTAATGAAGCATGAAATTTTCACTTCCTGCCCATAAAAATAATAACTTATACAATATAAAACATTAATGTTACACGAACCAGTCACACGTGACTTATAATATCAAAAATATTAATATTAATATTAACATATAAATAATTAACTGAAATGGCGAACCTGTTTCTTGTCATTGTAAAAAATGTACATAATTAAATTTTTATTATTTGATAATGAATACATGTGTTGGTGGAAATGTTTGATTTACATTGTTTTTAATACATTTGCACGAAATGAGCAAGCGTTAATTGCTGGTATACACATAAACAAGCAATTTAAGGTGATGAACAAATAGACTATAAAATATTTATTTCTTATGTTTTAGGTAATAAAATTGCTATAAATTATTATATAGAAGTATTTATTTTTATTATTATATAATCCGTTACATTCTAGCTAACGCCAAGTGCTATAAAAATGATGCCTTTCCATCATTACGCTAATGAAAAGTGAACGTACAAAAATTACATCAAATACTATACGTAATTATGTATACTTTAATAATGAGCTTATGCCTGAATTATATATATTAACCATAAAATGCATAAATGAATGAGGGAGCTGTTTATAAATAATCTCGTATACTATATAAACCTGATTAAGAGGTCAATGTTTGTAGTTTCACATAAAATTGCTATTTTTATTCATTCATTTTTGTGTCACATGCACCGATGACAAACAGACCTAACGTTCTCTTTACTAGAAGAATTTATTTAAAGTATGCTTGTAACGTACATATATATCCTTGCATTCCGGATGAGATATCGTCGACTTGCAATATGAATGTGGTGACAGGAATAGAAGTTAGATTTAGAATAATGAATATTAATAACGATTTTATGGCTGAAAAGTCATGAAAACAGAATTAAAATGCTTATTAGATTTAAATGTCAATTTATTTATATTTACTTTTATTGAATAATTTTAAGGAGAGAAACACAGGTGTTGTGAAATAAAATATTGCGGGTTGTAATCAATCTTGTTTTTGAGCTTACAGTGCCCAAATATAATATTATGGGGTTGTACGCGCGAGAATATCCTGAGGGTATTATGTATTTTGGTATACTAATATTATACTGCAGCTTAATTCATTATGGTTTAGGAGTTGTTTTTAAAATCATAAATCATGATACAGAAAAAGATAGCTCAATATAATTTAAGTAATTTTAGAGAAGATTATGGATTGGCTTCATTAAAAATCTCAGAATATCAATATCAAAGTGAAAAGGTTTTAGCTATAACATAAACTAAGGAATAATATGACATGTTTTCCTTTAAACTAATAAAGTAAGCTATTTTACACAGCAGTAAACTTCACGTATTTATGGTATAAATAACATGTTTTTCTTTAATAAAAACGAAAATTATTTTATCTTCAAACGTCAAGGAAAGTGTCAATTCTTAACTCATTTCATGATATAAGACGACTGTGCGTTACCATTAGCAGCTGGGAAAGACAGAAAACGTACGATCGATTGCTTATAAATAACGATATATTAATTAATACAAAACACATGCTTTATTACTTACAATTGGTCAATACGCTCGCAGTAACAATCTAAAGTGAAAGTTTCAAGCATACAATACAGTATAACCATAGCAATTCGTAGGTATTTTATTTCATACATCGGCCATGCGATATTAATATACAGATATAGAAGGTTATGCTATCGAATTTTTTTTTACAATCGCTAAATCGACCTATTAGCTCATCTTATATCCGCCAGTGTGCGTGTGCGCGCGCGTGGGTGTGGGTGTGTGTGCGTTTGCGTGTTGCTTGTGCGTGTGCGTATGTGTGTGCGTGTGCGTGTGTGTGCGTATGCGTGTGCGCGTGCGTGTGTGTGCGTGTGTGTACGTGTGTGTGTGTGCGTGCGTGTGTGTGTGGGTGTGTGAGTGGGTGAGTGCGTACTTGCGTGCGTGTATGCGTGAATGTGAGTGTGAGTGTGAGTGTGGTGTGAGTGTGAGTGTGAGTGTGAGTGTGTGTGGTGTGAGTGTGAGTGTGAGTGTGAGTGTGAGTGTGAGTGTGAGTGTGAGTGTGAGTGTGCGTGCGAGTGGGAGTGTGAGTGTGAGTGTGAGTGTGAGTGAGTATGAGCATGAGTGTGAGGAGTGAGGAGTGAGGAGTGAGGAGTGAGGAGTGAGGAGTGAGGTGAGTGTGAGAGTGAATGTGTGTGTGTGGGTGTGTATATGTGTGAGTGTGTGTGTGTGGGTGCGCGCGCGCGTGCGTGCGTGTGCGTGTGTTGTGTGTGTGGGCGGGCGGGCGGACGCGCGTGCGAGCGTGCGTGTGTGCATGTGTGCGTGTGTGTTTGTGTGTCTGTGTTTGTGTGTGGGTGTGTGTGTGTGCGTGCGTGGGTGCGTGTGTGCTTGCGTGTGTGTGTTGAGGTGGTAGTGATGATGTGGGTGCTTGCGTGCGTGCGTAAATGAGTGAGTGAGTACGTGCGCACGTGCGTGTGTAGGTGTGTGTGCATCTGTGTGTGCGTGCGTGTGTGTGTGTGGATGCGTGCGTGCGTGCGTGGGTACATAGGTGTATGGGTGAGCGCGTGCTAGTACGCGTGCGTGTGCTTGTGTAGGCGCTGGTGGGTGTGGGTGTGTTCGTGAGTGCGTGGGTACGTGGGAGTGCTTGCACGCACGCGTACAAGTGCGTGTACGTATGTGCTAGGTGTGTGTGTGTGTGTGTGTGTGTGTGTGTGTGTGTGTGTGTGTCTGTGTCTGTGTGTCTGTGTGTCTGTGCGTCTGTGCGTCTGTGCGTCTGTGCGTCTGTGCGTCTGTGTGCCTGTGTGTCTGTATGTCTGTGTGTCTGTGTGCCTGAGTGTCTCTGTGTCTGTGTGTCTGTGTGTCTGTGTGTCTGTGTGTCTGTGTGTCTGTGTGTCTGTGTGTCTGTGTGTCTGTGAGTCTGTGTGTCTGTGTGTCTGTGTGTCTGTGTGTCTGTGTGTCTGTGTGTCTGTGTGTCTGTGTGTCTGTGTGTCTGTGTGTCTGTGTGTCTGTGTGTCTGTGTGTCTGTGTGTCTGTGTGTCTGTGTGTCTGTGTGCCTGTGTGTCTGTGTGTCTGTGTGTCTGCGTGTCTGCGTGTCTGCGTGTCTGCGTGTCTGCGTGTCTGCGTGTCTGCGTGTCTGTGTGTCTGTGTGTCTGTGTCTGTGTGTCTGTGTGTCTGTGTGTCTGTGTGTCTGTGTGTCTGTGTGTCTGTGTGTCTGTGTGTCTGTGTGTCTGTGTGTCTGTGTGTCTGTGTGTCTATGTGTCTGTGTGTCTGTGTGTCTGTGTGTCTGTGTGTCTGTGTGTCTGTGTGTCTGTGTGTCTGTGTGTCTGTGTGTCTGTGTGTCTGTGTGTCTGTGTGTCTGTGTGTCTGTGTGTCTGTGTGTATGTGTGTATGTGTGTCCGTATGTCCGTGTGTCCGTGTGTCCGTGTGTCCGTGTGTCCGTGTGTCCGTGTGTCCGTGTGTGTGTGTGTGTGTGTGTGTGTGTGTGGGTGTATGGGTGCGTGCGTGCGTGCGTGTGTGCGTGCGTGCGTGGGTGTGTGGGTGTGTATGCGTGCGTGCGTGCGTGCGTGCGTGCCTGCGTGCGTGCGTGCGTGCGTGCGTGCGTGCGTGCGTGAGTGTGTGTACATGAAATTTTCTATTTAAGCAGCATTTTATTTCTCCTGACCCAGTTAGATTTTGAAAAAAATCCAGCGGGGAGGGAGGCGTTTATTAGGGCTGTTTTTTTTGTTTTTATCAAATATTTCTAAAGTAGTTGCAAATTTCAGAGATATAAAAATACCTAGATATTTTCATACATATCGATTAATAATGATCTAGCCAATATTTTATTACGAGGCCTAATTTGGCGGCAAATTCCTAACGTGAAATGTAAGTGTTTGTTAAAATTTTTACCTTCCAGCCTACATAATTATGCATATGTGGGTATAGATGGTTATGCAATCGATTTTTTTCACTATCGCCAGATCGGCTTATTAAATCATTTTACAACGTTTGGCAAGGTTTCGTCAAGATCAGCTAAGATGTTTGTTTATTTATTTGTATGTTTGTGTGTATGTGTGTGTGCGTGCGTGCGTGCGTGTCTGCGTGTATTTATGTGTATGTAAGTATGTGGGCATGTGGGTGTGTGGTAAGCCAGCAGCTAGGAGTGGCATTGCCCATTCTAAAGAAGAAAGTGGTCCACTCTAGAACATCATCTGTCTACTTGAAAAATGTGGCATTATAAAAATATACCATTTTCCCTTCTGTAAAAATTTGTACATATGCACATAAAATCACAAAAACATAATATTAATAAGTTTTTATATCTGCGTAAAATTGATACAGTTGTCTTGATTTTAGAACAATTACATAAGTGCTTAAATTAATCATTCATACAATACTTTGATTGCAGTTTATATTTATGATAATATATTTTTTAAGTTAGTTATCAAACCAACAAATTTATAGATTTTATTCTAAGCAAGCTTTTAAAAATAACAAAACTATTAAGAAATTTACAAAGTAAACAATTAATCACATATAGCTGTAATATCTGTGTTTGAATTGTTTATTAACTTACTTAAAAACAAACTTATTATTTTATTGTTATGCATGTAAAGTGAAATTATGAAGAATCCGTAATTGTAGCAAAGCAAACCCCAAAAGTTATAATAATATAGGTGTAATAGGTATTTAATATATTGAAACAGGTTCTAAGAAAAAATAAATAACAAAAGAATATTCGAGAAATGAGTCACCACGTTTAATTAAAATCAACCGGATGTTATGAGTCATCCCTTTATCTATAAAATAAACACCTATTTATTTTATCATAAGGTTTCTGGAATAGTATAATTTGTGTCACAATGTAAGTTTCCTGTTACTTCTAATACATATAGATATACATATAATTTCAAAAAGGCTGAGTACCCTAACATATATAGAGAAGGCCAAAAGAACCGCATAAATTCAATTAAAAATTAGGTGTTTGTTTTTTGGAAAAACGCTCGGACACGTCGATTTTAATTGTTTGTAGCGATTTTCTTGATGTTCATGTATATAGGGTGGCCCAAAAACAATTTATGACTATCAACTTCATTTTTTCAAATGGAAACACCTATTTTTTATTTCATTTTTGGATTCTGCTTTGAATTTTAAGTGTTTTATGTACCATTTTTATCCATTTTTTGACGCAACACACATGTATACAGGGTGACCCATGTAGAAGATAAATTTACTTTTTCATTTTTTTTATGGAACCCCAAGTATATTATGACGTTTTTGAGTTCTCTGAGAAACTCTGAACATATTTCATGTAACGTACTCGTACCTAAATTCAACAGTGTTCGAAAAAATTACATAAAATAGAAATAACCACAGAACTTTAATACTTAATAAATAACAAATGTTTCAATACCAGTTGAATATCGATATGGGTATATTACATAAAATATGTTTCTACATTAATAGTTCTATCGCTATTTCTATTTTATGTTGAATTCAGATATTAGTATGTTACATGAAATATGTTCAGAGTTTCTCAGAGAACTCAAAAACGTCATAATATACTTGGGGTTCCATAAAAAAAAATGAAAAAGTAAATTTATCTTCTACATGGGTCACCCTGTATACATGTGTGTTACGTCTAAAAATGGATAAAAATGGATAACTAAAAACAATATTTGACGTGTTCCAGCATTTTTATGAAAAATATTTCCTTCAGTTTTTAACAAATTTATGCGGGACTTTTGACCCTCTCTTGTGTGTATTTCTCGATAACTGTTAAGTTAGGTATAGGACATGGTACATAAAACTTACTTAAAATTTAAAGTAGAATCCAAAACTGAAAAACTAATTTTTAATTGAATTTATGCGGTACTTTTGGCCCTCTCTGTATAACGCCTTATTAAATATAGATTGGTCTTTTCTTAACGGTCTTAAACATGTCAACTTGGATTACATAGAATGTTAAAGATGTTTATACTTATTATTTGATCAGTATGTTCCAAAGCAATCGTTTCCCTTTTGGTTCACGCCCGAAATTATTGAGAATATTAAACTCAAGGAATATTACCATCGAAAATACGAAAGGCGTGGTTTATACACAACTTTACAAGATTATCGTCGTCTTCGGTCTCATGGTAAAACTATGATTGCTGTCGCGTACAGATCTTACCTCTACACAGTTGAACACTCTCTTCAACAAGACTCTAACCAATCTTGGTTGTTTATTCAAAGAAAGAAAGGTAGTACTCGCATACCATGTGTTATAATGAGAAATCATATGACTCTCCTGAAGCAATTGTTAATTGGTTCGCTCAATATTTCAGAAGCGTCTATCAAACATGTACTACGACAAATTTTAATAAGGAGTTGAATAACTTACCTTCTGTTAGTATTAATGCTACAACTGAAACAAGTATTCTGTTTTCCATAAGTAAGCTAAGCAACAAACAGACCGCAGGTCCAGATCAAATACCTAGCTTCCTGGTAAAAGACTGTAGAGCTGTGCTAGTCCGCCCATTACAAATAATATTTAACCTCGCATGACAAAAATTTGTTTTACTAAATGAATGGAAGCAAGCTCGCATTTGTCCTGTTTTAAAGTCTGGAAAAAATGTAATTACCAACCACAGACCCATTGGCATTTTATCTAACTTCGTTAAAGTTTTTGAGATTACACTTCATTCTCTCATTTATCCACTTGTTCTTAGTTACATTTCTCCGTGGCAACATGGTTTTATCTCAAATCGTCCACCCTTACCAATCTTGTAGATTTTACTCAATACACATGTGCGGTACTCGACAGTCAAGGTCAAATTGATGTAGTCTACACAGACTCTTCAAAGGCTTTTGATCAGGTTGACTATAGGATCATTATATCAAAATTAAGTAAATTTGGATTTAGTGACACATTGCTAGCGTTTTTCACTTCATATATAAATTCTCGCGTTCAATATGTGACGTACAATAATGATAACTCTGACAGCTTTATTGCATCTTCGGGCTTTCCCCAAGGATATAATCTGGGGTCACTTCTTTTTTTAATATTTGTAAACGACCTATCATATAATATAACTTCCCAGAAATTGTTGCTGACGACTTAAAAAATATTTCACTCAATTGAAAGTAAGTTGATAGCGAGTTACTTCAGATGCACATCGGCAAAATACAAGAATGGTGCATCTGCAATAATCTAAAACTAAACATTTCAAAATGCAAAGTGATGACATATACGAACAAATCCCAACCAATATCCTTTCTCTATACCTGTGATACGCAGGTAGTTGATCGTTGCAACGTGGTTTGCGATTTATGCATCCTGTTTGATTGTAAACTTAGCTTCAGCGAACATATTAATAAGATAATTAGGGATGCTACAAGAATGACTGGCTTGACGCCAGTATCAACTTTGAAACTTTTGTATTTTTTATTCGTAAGAACAAATGTAGAATACTGTGCTCTAGTATAGTATCCAATTTACATTTATTATAAGAATGCTATAGAATTGGTACCAAGAAAATGTTTGAAATTCTTATTATTTAAGGTGGAAGATACTTATCCTCCAATAGGTTTTGACCGTAATTTACTCTTGGCCAAATTTGATCTGCAACTACTGGATGTATGAAGAAATCTATTTAGTGTCACTTTTCTATACAATCTTGTAAATAAAACATAGATTTGACAGCTCTTTTGTCACGTCTTGAGTTCTTAGTTACACAGCGTTCTTGCCGAAATTATAACTGTTTCTTTCTTCGTGTAGCTGACACTAATTTGTTTCAGAATTCACCAGTTTATGTAATGTGTAACAACTATAACAAAATTTCATCAGAGAGCGATATTTTTTGTAATTCACTATCAAAATTTAGAAAACTTGCTTTAAGAAATCTATCGTAATTTTTGCTGCTTCGTGTTTCTTTTTATTTTGCAAAAGTAGGTTTTTTTTTATCAACACCATGTTTTCAAATAATAAGTTACTTTTTTGTGATATATGGATTATTAAATATATTATTATTATTATATATATATATATATATATATATATATATATATATATATATATATATATATATATATATATATATATAGGGTTTAACTTCTATGGTCATATCCCCATTAATGTCACTAGAAGGCGTTCAATGTTGATTTAAATTTGATTATATACACCTATTTCGTTTAAAAAGTTTACTGTGTTCTCAACACCACAGAGATTTTCGACGTAGTTGGCCTTTAAACTATGTTTCCATCTTTGTAGGCGGTAACCTGGGCAATCTTGTAAGATATGCCTTATTGTAAGCGTTACCTGGCATGGTTCGCATATTGGAGGTGTCTCACCTTTAAGTAGACGTTGGTGCGTAATTTTTGCATGACATATTCTTATGTGATGAATTTTTACATAGACTTCTCTGGAAATATTACGCAAATTGAATAGTTTGTCAACTTGTGGTTCTATTGTAGCGAGGTGTGTATTTTGTAATCTCCATCTTTGTTGCCAGTTCTTAATATTTTCATTTTTAAGGTACGTTCTCATGCCCGTTGGGTCAAGCAGATTTACGTCTACTTGTAAGTTTGAGATCGCACTCTTTGCGGCTGTATCCACCAGCTCGTTTCCTGGAATACCCACGTGACTAGGAACCCAAATAAAAGTAAGTTTAACTCTTTTCATCGTTAAAGAGTTTATAGCGGACTGACATATTAATGTTAAAGGATCTAGAGCATAAATTTGTTTGATGCTATTAATGCTACTTATACTATCTGAGATTACTAAGAATTTCTTATTTGCCACTTCCATTGAACAATATAATATTGCTTTCCATATGGCATATTGCTCTGCAAACCTTATTGACACCTTATTGTTCAATTTCCATGAACGTGATACGTCGTCAACAAACATGGCGCTACCAACACCTTGTTCAGTCTTAGACCCATCTGTATATACAATTTTATGTGATGGATACTCGTTACATATATTGTTGCACTCTTGAACATAGACATCGCTTCTGGTAGCTTCCCTTTTATACTTTAACATGTCTGTTCTTATTTCAACACGCGGTGTGTTCCACGGTATAAATTCGAACCTCTTTGTCTCCAGTACCGTCGGTAGTGTTATATTCATGCGCACTATGTCTTCCCAAAATCTGATACCTGCTGGACGGGCAATTGTAGATTGTCTTTGATACGGGCCCCTATCTGTGTTTAATATACTCTTGTTTGGATGGTTTGGTATACACATCAATTTCACCATGTAGTTCATCATTAATTGGTTTCTTTTGGTTTCCAGAAGTGATATTCCCGACTCACAGTATAGGCTTTCGGTCGCGCTACTACGGAATGTACCAATGCAATACCTTAGAGCTGTATTATACAACACATTCAAATCTGCAAGTGCCGATTTACGTGCCGATGAATATACAACGCAGCCGTAGTCAATTTGTGACAGTATCAACGCTCTGTAGATTTGTATTAAACACTTTGGTTCTGCTCCCCATTTGGAACGTGCTAGTACCTTCAGTATGTTTAAACTTTTTAAGCATTTCATTTTTAGATTTTGTAAGTACGTCTTCCATGTAAGAGATCTGTCATACATCAGGCCTAGAAATTTGGCAGTGTCAGAACACCTAATCGGTTTATTCATCGTGTACAACACAGGATCATAATGCGGTGTTCTTAGCATTTGGTTTTTTCTTCGCAAAAGTCTAGACCAATTTTTCGACCATTTTGTACGATTTGGTTGATCGCCGGTTGCAATGTCTTTGTAATTCCCCATTAGTGTTTCCACTGCAGAATATGGAGTTATCATCAACGTACAAGCATTTGGGTAACGAATCAGGTACTTGCATTAAGATATCATTAATAGCTATTGAGAAAAGGGTGCAGCTAAGTGTTGATCTTTCCATTATTCAGGGTAGGTACCTTCCATCCACAACACATTATACAAATCCAATAATGCTGTTAGATTAAGTAACATCTCGTTGCAGATTTCGTCAAATCCTGGAGCTGTCTTTTTACTGTTTCGCATAGCGAGATCTAACTCTTCAATGGTGAAAGGTAAGTTGTACCCTTCGTGTCTATTAGTGCTAAAGGATATTTTAACTTCTCTTTCCCCTTTTGTTGCATGGAACTCAGGATGGTAGTTCTTAGAGCTACTAGCAGTTGAGAACTGAGTCGCCAACGTATTTGCAATCTGCATTGGATCCTGAATAATGAGATTTTCAGAAGTCTGCATTGAAGTTATGGTGTGTGACTGATATGTACCATTAATTGCTTTTATTTTTTTCTAGGTGTTATTTACTTCAGACATTGTGATGGTGGATGTATATTGATTCCAACTTTCGCATTTACTTTGCAGGACAGCTCGTCTACTACTTATTCTTGCTTTTTTAAAGGCAATTTGATTTTCTATCGTTGGGTGCCGACCATATCTCTAAAAGCTGCTTTTTTGTTTTTGACAGCCTCGTTCACGGCAGGATTCCACCATGGCATCGGGCGCTTCACATGTTTACTACCTGATCTAGCAATGCTTGCTGCGGCTGCAGCTAATATGGCGCTGGTAAATGTTGTTGCATTAACGTTTCTAGGCATAACTAGACTCTGACGAGATACAGGCCAATTTGCTTTTACAGTTCTGTAGCGTTCGATAACAGTTGTCGGTTGGGTAGGAACGCCTGTTTCGATAATAATGGGGAAATGATCACTGTTGTGTAGATCTTCGGCAATTTTCCATGTAAGTCGTGGAGCTAATACGGGTGAGACCAACGTTCTTGATGCAGCATTGTGGTGTGTGGGTGCACCCGAATTTAGTAGAACTATATCGTTTGAGTTTAACCATTTCTCTATCATACGGCCATTTGCATAATTTTTTGAGCGTCCCCATAAGTTGTTATGTGCATTAAAGTCACCAACTAAGCTAAAGGGTGTAGGCAGTTTTTCTATTAATTTCTCAAGATCTTCTATTTCCCAATTAGTGTCGGGAAGGTATATACTGCAGACCGTTATCTTAATGGGCGCTGTTACCCTTATTGCTACAGCTTTTAGGGTGGTAGACAATGTTAGTGTTGGAATTGCACGTTCATTTTTACTAATTATAGCAACACCGCCGAATGCCCTTTGCTCACTGGTTAAATCTCTACGAACAACGTTCTATCCCTTCAATGAATATACGTGAGTCCAGAGTACTTTATCAGATAGTTTAAAAGAGGTAAAAATGCTACAGGTACAATAAAATAAATAAGTACATATAAGACATCAAATAATAAACGTACAACATATATATCACAGGTGCATAACTATATATAATTGAACTCTCTCAGTATCACAGATTATTAAGGCGTTCCTATGAATCCCCTGTACGCTGACGAGGTATTCTAGGTTTGCCTTCCGCCCATCCTTTCTTCTTTATTTTCTTGCCTCGCATCTAGTACCGTCTCCTCATCAGGAGTGATAATGCTGGAATGGATAGATGCTGTTCTGCGCTTAGCGCCACGTGTTCCATCCCCCATGCATTCTATTTCAGATGGCGTGGTAGATTTAGCTTGTTTGTTCCCTTCTTCGGTAATTGTTTCCGGATGTTTAGGCTCAAACATTCTTTGAATGAGATTATCGTTCGTGTTTTTCTCAATAATAATGTTTATCAGTTGACCCATTTCCTCCTTTATAATCTTTCTAATTTCAGGCACAACAGTTTGCAATGTTGGAACTGTTGCTACCTGAACGTATGTATTATTTGGTGTTACACCTTTCTTTTTGCTTACGTGTAAGGTGGTTTGTGTAATACTTTGACTTCCTGTACCCTCATTTCCTGGTGGAATACTATGCAGGATCTCAATATTGCCTTGTGTGGCCCTTTGCAGTTGGGGCACTCAATGGGAGACTCGCATTGTGTACCCGTATGAGGTGTCTTGCCGCACACACATCTTTGATCGTTTCTCTGAATTCCCCTTCCCGTTTGGTTTTTATGCGTCTGACATCTATCACTCCTTGTTCTTTTAAATTATCTTTCATTTCGTCGATTGAAAAATTAAGCAAGTCTCGACAAAATACAACCCCTTTAGATGTATTTAGACTGCTATGGGGTTCAACAGCACTCTCGAACTCTCCAAAACGCTGTGACTTAATTAAATGTTTGGACACAGTCTCTACAAGTAAGTCTCCTTTTATCTTTTTAATACTTTTCACGCTTCCTAGTTTAGAATACAACACTTTACTAATTACAAAGGGAATTACAGTAGTAAAGTCTCCTTCCTTTCTACCAAGAACCGAGTCCTCCGTCTCAATGATAGCGTTTGTTTTTATAGGTGGGAAAACATCTTCTTTGGAAGAGTGTCTCTCTTTATTTTGTCCTCTAGCAGCATGTTCATTATCATTGCCAAGGTCGTCATTTGATCCAGTAGCACTTACATACTCCATTGCCTGGTTTACCACCACGGACGGTGAGCAGTGGCTGGATGACGGTCGAGTGAGGCCAGCCCGCTTCTCCTCGCTCCCGACCGGTACTGGGGACAATCCGAATGCCTGCACCGTAAGCTGTGGGTGCCCCGAACGGCTCGTGTTATTATCCATTATCCATAAACGTAGCTTAGTCGTCTTCAGTACATTTTAACGCTATCTGCCAGCGGACTAAGGCCTTTTTTTGTTATTCTTACAATTTTTTTTAGGGAGAACAAGGACAGCAAGAAAGAAATAAAACGAGACTAAGATTTCAAACAAACTACAGTAAGAGAGCACGAGTAGACGAAGACAAACGACTTGAGATCTCTTTGCTTCACCACTGCTGGCAACAGTGGCTACTGAGCCTCCCCACCACATCAAGGTGAATCTCATCGGGGAGGTATTATTATTATTATTATTATAACAATTTTTGTTATTATTAAACTATGATAAAGGAGGGATCAGCTCTCAAAGAAGTTTCAAATAGTTCAAAGCGTGCTTAACTGTTTATACATACAGGGCGCGAGTGCGATTAAAACTTCTCGAGTGCGGTTCAATATTTCTGTTCGTGTACAAGGCATTCTTTTATTATTGATTGTTATTCAAAATAAATATGAAAGTATGAAGCTAGTAGTATACAATTCTTCTAAACTGACAACAAAATTCTATTTTATTTCGCTTCTGTTTTCCGGTATTTTTATAGAGTGTACTGCAAGACCATCGACCATGGATAATCCCAGGATTTCACACTCACATGCTAAATGACGCGTGGTTGCCATCGCTACGGTCTCGCCGTCTCGTCACACGTCAGTTAGTACCAAACCAAAATTATTCTGTCTCGTTGCACCAGCAGCATAGTGACTACTTAGTTCTTTGTGCGGCGTAGCGGATGACACATTAGTTTTCAGTAATTTCAATCTTAAGAATAACTACAAAATATTGTACGTTCAAAAAACTTGAATTTGTTTTAAATTATATTTAAAAAGACACATTTAAACAGTGTAGTGTAGTGCAATTATGGATATACGAAAATTCTTTACACCAAACGTTGTTGAAGCGGGGCCCAGCAATACTACTAAAACTGAACTGTCGAAGACTATTGATAGTAATCAAAATGAAATAGATATGAAAGTAAATATAAATTTAATACCTTCGGATCACCAGAGTATGGGAGGGGCTATAAACGAAATTCGCCAGAGTGAGTATCCGAAACAGAATCATCGCTCTTCTTGTGCAGAGTGGTACGATCGCTTCAAATGGTTTATTTATTCCATTGAGCGCGATGCCGCGTTTTGTTATCCCTGCATGCTGTTTGAGCCTCACTGGTTCTAAAGAAACTTACTCTGCGTGGTTTTCATTTTTGGAAAAGAGCTCTCGATGAAAGAGGATTCCCGAGACATGAAAGTATAGTGTATATGCAGGTTATGCAAAAAAGGAACGAAGAAATTCCGAGGGACAGCATGAACTTGGTACACTTCTCCGGAAATCCAAAATGAAGTAATTGATATATTGACAGAAATTGTAAGGGAAAATACTTGTTCCGAAATACGAAGTGGAAATGCCAAATATTTTACGTTCCTCGAAGATGGGACTAAAGACAAGAACCATAGAGAGAAAAGGTATTGGACTCCTTCTGGAACAAAGGTGTCATTTGACAGTTACAAAAGCAATTTTAAACAATTTTCAAGAGATACTAACAGTCTTAAAAGAAATTCCACAAGAAAAGTTAGGTGGCGATACTGTAGCTAAAAGTCTTAATTTATGCACCCTAAATATGCAACATTTTAAAAGCAAAAACAATAAACTATGTCACACAGACGTTTAAAACTTTTGGACACACAAAGATTAGTAGACATCTAGAATTAAAGAAATGAAATAATTTTAATTATAATTTATTTTAGCATGCAACGTCCTTCATACGTTCAAAACGAAAACAGGCAACATTGTGAAAACAAAAACAGTAATCTATGTCAGAATGACGTTTAAAACTTCATTCCACATAGACATAAATAATACGTGTTAACTTATATATATATATATATATATATATATATATATATATATATATATTGAAATATTGCAGCTGTTTTAGAAATATTTGATGAAAACCAAAAACTGACCCTAATAACCCCCCTGTCCGCCGCTGAATTTTTCCTAAAATCTAATCAGCTCTAAGCCAAATGAAAACAAGCTTAAATACAAAATTTTAAGTACGTAGGTATTCTCGTTCTGGAGTTATCGTTGATACTAACACATTCATACACACGCGCGGGCCCACGCTCGCACGCAAGCACGCACACTCGCTCACTTTCACTAACTGACCCACGTATAAACCAACGCCCAGGTCAGACCGTTAGACCTAGGGAGGATTTTTTTAAACCCAACCCCTAATGGGGAAGAAAGTAGTAGTTGAAGAAATAGGCCTTTTCGTAAACCCGGGCAGTTAGATATCTGAAAATCCGGGAACCATTTCTTATTAGTAAACGAACGTACTCTTGTTTCAGCGTTTTTTTAAACTTTACCTCAGGGGGAAGAAATCGGGTTCTAAAGCGGGATGAAATGTTTAATAAAGGTAAATATATCTTAAAAGCCGTTAAGCTCAGAAAAATGAAAATTGGCATTTAGATGTCCGAAATCATCCCCTAACGGGTAGAAATTAACAAGGAAGCAAATTAAGTTTTTTAGAACCTAGTATACCGAGTGGCGTGTCACGAGAATGAAGAATAGTTGATAAAAACAGGGGAAAGATAATTATGAAGTTAATCATCCTTAGGGTTGAAAGTTCAAACCATTGAAAATATAATGAAAATGCTAAGGGATGAATAGAGGATTATCGGGTTCCTTGAGATTTACAGGAAAAGCAACTTATAGATCTTTGAAACTTAAGTTAAACGTGATTTCGTGAGTTTGTTCAGATGGCGTTTGAAAACGAATATCGGGGGTTGAAATTCAACGCCCAGGTCGAACCGTTAGATCTAGAAATTTCTTCCCGTTGCGAAGCACGGGTTTTTGCTAGTTTGAAATAAATTTATGTATAAATATCTCGCCAGCCTTGGCTTCAAGTCTTACTACGACAACGGGTTACTAATTTTCAAATTTCTCTCAGACGTACACGTGCTATTAATGACAGTTGACTGCAATAGTTATTTGTATTATAAGGCCAGAAAATGGGTGTTTGCCGTTACAAGCGAATTTTGCAAATTTATGAGTACTCGCAAACCATTTTATGGCAGAGTGGTACAGAAGATTTTTGTGCCGACGTCAACAATTGTTATTAAAATCAATAAACATAATTGTTGTACTGTTTAAAATTCCATACTTGTTGAAATTAAGTTGGCAATACTGACAACTGACAGTGACCAATATAACCTGAAAAATACAATTGCGAAATTATTCATTACCTTACCAATTTGTTAACTAATATATCTATAGATAATAATTTATAGATGTAATTTGTAGTTTATAAAGAACGAATACGGCCGTAATAACGCATGTGTACGTATACACGGTAACACGATTAGGGTTTGTGTTATGTCAAATGTCGATCATGTTAAATATTCTATCAGTTCTGTCACTACAACGAATACCAACTGTAATTTAGTATTACTATTTCCGGACTAGGTCGGAAGACGCATAGTTTCCGGACGCATTTGTGGTCTGCATATGCCCTATTACAGGATGGTGGTACAAAAAAGTGGTTTTATGTAGCTTAAGTTTAGTTATGTTAATGCCTGTTTACTATTGAGTAACAAATAAATAAATATGAAATTCGGGCGTTTACAACCGCTAACGGTCGTTCTAATTGTTTTTTTTTTGCATGTAATTCAGATTAGTTTTATTTCAGAAAGTGTTAGTTGTAATTCAGAATAGTTAATTTAATTTCAGAATCCGCCACATGTAATTCAGATTAGTAAAAAGTATTTCTGAAAGTGTTAGTTGTAATTCAGATTAATCAGTTCAATTTCAGAAAATAGCAATTGTTATTCAGAAAACATCAGTTTAAATTCAGTTTCATAAAATTATAATAAATAATAAAAAGAAATTGCGTAGAACGTTATTAAATAGTACTTTTTATTCATGTCTATGCGACATACAAGAACACACAACAATGTAAAAACAATAACTAGGACATATGATACTATATATGTATGTATGTACACAACACTACATATTACATAAATAAATTAACGGCCCACCGGCATGTTGTTCATTGTTAAATCAATGGTCAATTGCTTAATCCATTATTTCTTCCATATACGTCAGTCTTTGCTCTACTACACCAGGCGTTTCAACTCGGGGGACTTGTAAGTTTATTTTGACGTATGTTTTCATTTTTGACCAAATTCACTCTATTGGGTTAAGCATCGGAGAATAAGAGCTTCGAATTACACGGCGGCGTGTTGTCGCACACGATGACCAAGTCACTTAATTGGTTACCCATTTCTTGATATTGCACCTATTAGATGAACTGCTCTTGTTCTAGTACGGGAACGACCCCTTCTACGACGACAAAATAAGTTAAAATTGATCTGATCCATCCAGATCACTTGTTTACATTCTTCAATGTAAAGGTTTAGTCTTCTCACGTAATCAGCTCTCTATCTCTTATTCTCATCGTTGTTCATCGTCATTGCTTCATAGTGGGCTTGCTTTAAGCTGAAAACTCTACCTTCCAAATAGTTACCTATTGCCGAGCAAGACAAGGTTTTGTGGAATTGTTGTGTAATCATGTTTTATAACTGTTTCAGCGTATAAGTATTCTAACCATAATAACAAAATTTTTACTTACTGATCCGAAAGAATTTTTTGTTTAATATCTCCTTTGGCTAACATGTCTATGCGTCCAGATTGTATCCAGTGATAAGGTGTTTTATATTTAACACCCAATGTTCCGGCTAATGTTACCCAATCGGCTCCATTGTTAGCACACATTACTACTCGTTTTCGATCTTGATTAGTGTTTTTAGAATAAGTCTTTATTTCAAATTCTTTGAATTGTGATATTGCACCTCTGCAAACTGGACATAATGATTCGGGTGTATTGTCAACAATACCCAACGGTTGAGCACAGTTGTTATGCAATAAATGCCTACATGGAAATAAATTTATTACACTTTTTGGGACATCGGTACCCGACAAATTGGACACTTGTCTGTTATTATAAAGACTTTATAAAACTAGGTGAATACTAATGCATTATAGGACCTTCTTGCAAAATACTACAAAATGTATGGGGTATTTTTATATTTTTGAAATATTCAGCTGTTTTAGAAATATTTAATAAAAACAAAAAACTGACCCTAATAAACCCCACCTCTCCGAGACATCCAGACATCATGGCCCATCTTGACGAAACTTGGCCAAAAGTTGTAAAATGAGCGAATAAGTCGATTTAGCGATAGCGAAAAAAAAAGTCGATTGCATAACCTTTCATACCTACATATGTATATGTAAACTGAAAGTTAAAAATATATATCTCGCTAATCCTTCTGGATAACTATATACTGTTTCATATCATTTTAAAGCAAATTTCGCTCCCTTTCAAATAAAGTAAGAATATGTGTATGTTATGCCAGCAATACGAGGAATGTTTTCAATTTCCAGAAAAACTGGAAGTACTGTTTTCATCAGAATAATATCCTTTCATTAGCGCAAATGAACAAAGTTTCTTTCCAAAATCCCAAGTCTGTAACCAAAATAGTTACAAAGTTATAAAAATTTCAATAATAAATATTTAAAAATTCATAGCTCCTATACTAGTAGCTTTAGAAGAAGCTGGTTATTTGCATTCATGAGAGTGCCTAGTTGCGTAGAGAATTTACAAAAAAACAAAAAAAAAATGCTTGCAGAGAATTTTGAATAAATCAATTCCGAATAATTGCTTAAGTTTGACCCCTTAAATGTAGGCAAATTTATACCATAAATCTCTTTAAAGAACCTTTATTTTACTACGCATATCTATGTCCAATCTTGCAAAAAACTGCATATCATGCGAATTATTGATGACCTGAAATTCAATCTTCTATGTTAAGATTTGAAAATTTGCCCCAAAATAACACACTTATTTTCGCCTCCTATATACGTATTGCGTTAGAAGCTTGTTTTTGTCAACATAATTGTCTCGTAGGCCTTCATTCCAAATTTAATCAAGACACCCACACCCACGCACTCACTCACGCACGTACGCACCCACGCACAGGCGCACGCACGCGCGCACGCACCCACGCACGCACGCACGTACGCACGCCCGCCCCCACGCACAGGCACAGAGACAGACACAGACACAGACGCAGACGCAGATTCAGCCGCAGACGCAGACGTAGACACAGACGCAGACGCAGACGCAGACGCAGACGCAGACGCAGACGCAGACGCAGACGCAGACGAAGACGCAGACGCAGACGCAGACGCAGACGCAGACGCAGACGCAGAAGCAGACGCAGAAGCAGACGCAGACGCAGACGCAGACGCAGACGCAGACGCAGACGCAGACGCAGACGCAGACGCAGACGCAGACGCAGACGCAGACGCAGACGCAGACGCAGACGCAGACGCAGACGCAGACGCAGACGCAGACGCAGACGCAGACGCAGACGCAGACGCAGACGCAGACGCAGACGCAGACGCAGACGCAGACGCAGACGCAGACGCAGACGCAGACGCAGACGCAGACGCAGACGCAGACGCAGACGCAGACGCAGACGCAGACGCAGACGCAGACGCAGACGCAGACGCAGACGAGAACTGCAGACACAACACAGACTACAGACACAGACACAGCCAGACGCAGACCAGACACAGACACAGACGACACAGACACAGACACAGACACAGACACAGACACAGACACAGACACAGACACTGACACGACACAGACACAGACACAGACACAGACTCAGGCACAGACACAGACTAGACACAGACACAGACACAGACACAGACACAGACACAGACACAGACACAGACACAGACACAGACACAGACACAGACACAGGCACAGACACAGGCACAGACACAGACACAGACACAGACACAGACACAGACACAGACACAGACACCGACACCGACACCGACGCAGACGCAGACGCAGACGCAGACGCAGACGCAGACGCAGACGCAGACGCAGACGCAGACGCAGACGCAGACGCAGACGCAGACGCAGACGCAGACGCAGACGCAGACGCAGACGCAGACGCAGACGCAGACGCAGACGCAGACGCAGACGCAGACGCAGACGCAGACGCAGACGCAGACGCAGACGCAGACGCAGACGCAGACGCAGACGCAGACGCAGACGCAGACGCAGACGCAGACGCAGACGCAGACGCAGACAGACACAGACACAGACACAGACACAGACACAGACGCAGACGCAGACACAGACACAGACACAGACACAGACACAGAGACTGACACAGACACAGACACAGACACAGACACAGACACAGACACAGACACTGACACAGACACAGACACAGACACAGACACAGACACAGACACAGACACAGACACAGACACAGACACAGACACAGACACAGACACAGACACAGACACAGACACAGACACAGACACAGACACAGACACAGACACAGACACAGACACAGACACAGACACAGACACAGACACAGACACAGACACAGACACAGACACCGACACCGACACCGACACCGACACAGACACAGACACAGACACAGACACAGACACAGACACAGACACAGACACAGACACAGACACAGACACAGACACAGACACAGACACAGACACAGACACAGACACAGACACAGACACCGACTCCGATACACACACACACACAGACACAGACACAGACACAGACACAGACACAGACACATACACAGGCACAGATACAGGCACATACACAGACACAGGCACATACACAGACACAAACGCACACACACACACACACTCACATACACATACACACACACACACACACACACACACACACACACACACACACACACACACACACACACACACACACAGACACACACACAGACACATACAAACACACACAGACACAAACACACACAGGAACACACAGACATACATAGAGACACACAGATGCACACAGACACACACAGACACACACAGACACACACACACACACACACACACACACACACACACACACACACACACACACACACACACACTCACAGACACACAGATACACACACACACACACACACACACACACACACACACACACACACACACACACACACACACACACACACACACACACACACACACACACACACACACACACATACACACACACACACACGCACACACGCACACACCACACACGCACACACGCACACACGCACACACGCGCACACGCACACACGCACACACGCACACACGCACGCACGCACTGTCGAATGTCAACATTTTGAGATAGAAATATATGTTTCTCCTTATGGATAATTCATGCACCAAAGAGACATGCGCCGCGATTATTTTGTGTGTAAACCTGCCTGATTATGATAACTAATTGAGATAGGACATATTCACCACTTACATCAGAAAATATTAGTTTTTAACCTCAAAAGTGATTGCGATAATAATATTGAGTTATCACAATGGGACAGCGTGGAGTTATTTGTAGACCTAGTGAAGAACGTGCTAGTTGTTTTAAGCAAGTATCTTGCATTTAATTAATGCTTTTATTAGCAAATCGTTAATAAACCAAACCATTTTAATAGATTTCCAAAAAACCTATATTCTTTGACTTTATGGGCGAACTGGTGTGGTATGAAAATAGAGCATGTACTGCCAAGTTATAAATTATATTCAAAACATGTTTCCAACGATGATATGATTGACAACATAATGCATGGTGGTTTACTAAACTTAAAGAAAAACGTTTTTCCAATATTGCCTCTAGATAAACAACTTTACGGTATGTTATATACGTTTATATTTTATAGAAAATAGTTTGACTTATATATTGTTCAACCAGTTCGCTTAAATATCAAGAGAAAAGTGGCAATAGAAGTGTAAATAGGGGTACAAACACCGCCACGGTGACTGTAGTGAATAAGTTATTGAATCAAAACCAGGTTGTGAATGAAAATAGTATACTAGATATCACTGTTGATACTAGAAATGTAACATCTTCATTTTTGTTAAATATTACACCCAATGTCATATGTTTTGTAAGTTTACATTTCAGTACTTGTAATGCATTATTTTGATAAATGATTTTCCTGTTATTGTAACTTTGTTTTATAGGAAGCGCAATATAAATGACACGCAACCTGTTGAATCCACTGCTCCGAAGAAAAGAATTAGGTTCACATGTGCCCGATATGTGGGAGATGTTGCGGCTTCTTTTGTTTCAAATCCTAAACGAACAAAAAAACCTGCTGCTGGCTAAAAACAATATTGAACATTGAACAGAAGGGTTGTCAAAAAAATTCAATCTTTACAGGGTTGTATTGCATGCAAAAGAAAGAACAACCTGATTACTGAAGATGTGGCAAATTATTTACTGGTATATTTTAGAAAATCTTACACTTTTAAATAACTAAGCTGCAGATGTAGTTATGTTAACCTATTGGTCCTATGGTTTAATGTCTAGTCTGTGAATTTGTATGTTTTTAGTGTTCGTTGTATGCGATGCATTTATATATTTCTTAATTCGTTGAGTTTTCAAAAGGAATGGTTAAAAATACTAAAAGAAGTAAAATATTTTAACAATTTGCTGTACAACTGATCCTTGATTAATGCTTGTAAGTTATACAATTGAAACAACTTATAAACATGAAACTTAAAAACTTACAAGCATTAAGATTTAGACATGTGTTCATTAAAATGCTTTAGTTTTTTTAGCATTTGTAAGAATAAGTCGTTCTTTTTGAGACATCCGATAAGGAGAGATATCGATAAACACAAAACGCATAATATTTTACTTTCCAGGTTTCTGTTCCTGACCACGTAAAGGCGTTAATCAATGAACATTTGAAATCAAAAACAAAAAAATATTCACCCGAGTTGAGAACATTTGCCTTAACCCTTCAATTTCATTCGACAAAGGCTTACTAGTATGTAAGAAAAACCTGGAATACTTTACTACCACATCCGAGTACATTAAGAAAATGGTATGCTGTTATAGATGGCAGACCAGGATTTACCAAGGAAGCATTTGAAGCTATAGCTGCCAAAGTGAAAATAACTGCATCACCTATTTTTTGCTACATTGTCATTGATGAAGTTGCTATTAGGCAGCAAATTCTGTATAGCAATGATAGATTTTATGGCAATGTTGATCTGGGTACGAACATTGTCAAGGATGGTGATAATCTACCCCAAGCTAAAAGTGCTCTTGTTTTTATGGCAGTTTTTCCATTAATGACCACTGGAGTATACTAATAGAGTATTTCCTTATTCAAAGTGTAAGTGGCAACGAACGCGCAAATTTATTAACAATAGCACTAGAGCAAATGCACCAAACTGCTGTAAGGTACATTCGATTACATTTGATGGTGATGTTGTAAATATCAGTATGTGCAAAAGTTTAGGAGTTAATTTTGATTATGGTCGTAATTTTAAACCATGGTTGGAGCACTCTATTACTGGTAAACCTGCGTATATTTTTTATGATCCCATGCTACATGGTCAAATAGTGCGCAACGTTTTGGCCGAAAAAGATCCATTGATTGATGTAAATGGAGACACCATTAAATGGGCTTATATTTGGAAATTGCACGATTTGCACCAGAAGCGGCTAATAAACTTACTAAAAAACATATTTTTGTCGATAATAAGATGAATGTAAAATTAGCCATACAGGTTTTAGGCGAAAGCGTTCCCAAACAACTTCACATAAATATGGTCGATATAAAGTTTGCACGGATTAATTGAATCTTGACTGTATAAAAAGCGTTACTTTAAAAGATTTATTTGTACCAAAACAAGTTTTATCCATTCTAAGAGACTATATTATAGTCAACAGATTTTATTCATTTTACGACTATTTTTGAAGGGTTTAGATGGCTTAAAAATCATAATTTATATAAAAAGTAAAACTGTTTCGCCTTTGTTAAGTAAACGGAACTTATTCAGATAAACTTAAATTGATTTTCTTCATTAACGAGCATTTAATTAAAAATAATTAATTTGCAATATTTTATTGGTGTGTTATTTTCTGCATAAATAATTAACCGATAGAAATATTGCTCAATATGTTATTAAAGCATTATTTCCCGTGGGATTTCCACCCACCTAACTATTTTAATGAACAATATACGCAATAGTTAACATTTTAAAGTAAATACTTCGCCTAGTTATTTATAATAATTATATTTTTTGTCATTTTTCATCGAGTTTAAGGTTAGCAACTCATGTAAGATAATAAGTTTCATTTCCGGTGCCAATTATTCCTTTCTATTTTGTAACCAACAGTTTGTTAACTTTTGAAATGCATTAACATTCTTGCAGAATATAAAAGTAAAATGCTTCCTGTTGGAGCAGAGCAATATATTGTGTCAGTAAAAGTGTACGAAGATTAACCATTTTTAAGCTACTTAATAAATTAGTAGATTTATATCTAATTATATGCACTACAATGCAATCCATTGAACACTGAAAATTAATTAACAATGAAATTAATGTTACATTAAGATTAATTAATGCTTCTGTCTGCATTAATACCAACTTTTTGTTTACCTTTCACACAATATTTAAAATGAGATTACGTGCACCTCAGCTGCATTCTTGTATTCATTTTTTATTCATTCGTAATTTAAATTGCTAGATTGGGTAAACTGAGGACAAATTGGTCTAATAAATGTAACTTATTATTTAGAATTTAATGAGGATTTTGGAGATCAAAGAAATCCAATTTAGAGCTTTTGATGTTAGAATTAATGCCTCTTAAATTTTGTTAATGTTATGTTCTATTGCAAATATGTGAATAACTGTCAAATATTATTTTTATATAAATAAAATAAAATGATATGTTTGTCCATTAACAAGATATACGGGAAGATTGCATATTTAAATATACTACGTCTTCTTATGCAAAATTGTGTGTTCAAAACTTACAACTATTAAGAATTGCAAATATAAGAATATTAATAATACGAACATATAATAAAATACCTAAGCCGACATTATATGCCATAAAAAAAACCTTCCAACGTAGCATAGAAGGAAAAATATCAATGAATGTAACAGGAAATTATACGATATTAAATTTAAAATGAAATTTGTAATTGTTCCAAATAAAACTAACAATTTCACATCATTGAAAGTGATTTGTTTTTGTAAATATATGGAAGCATGTTTATTATATTAATAATTTAATATTTATGAATCAACACTACATATAGCAAACGCAAGGGGGCCTATACACTGCGAGTAATCACGTTATAATACACATTATATTGTTAGAAGCATGACTAATAACTAATGTTTGTATAAAGAAGTTCGTTCCAAAATAGACAGTTACGAAAGTGTGAAGAGAGAGTGATCCTCAGTGTAAACAATGTTCGAAATGTGAACCATCAAACAAGTATCAAATCCTTGCATAGTACTATAGTGTCCCAAGAGGTTTGGGACTATTCGCCGTCGCCGGTTCGCCTTCGCCGATTCGCAGTCGCCAATTCGCCGTAGGGACCGTTAGCCGTTGGTCAAATTAACCGTAGGGACGATTCGCCGTCCGGACATGTTTTAGACGAACAAATAAAATTAATCTGTTAGGTACGCCAACACAGAAAATTAATGTATTACGTAAAAAAATACTACAGGTTTAAAACGATTTTAATAGGTAAATTGACTAATATGTATATTGTACTGTATTAACTGAATAAATAATTATTATAATTATTTAAATATAAATATGCTCCGGACTAACCCAAATTCTCTTCGGGTAGAGAGAAATTTGCTTTTAAACTTATTGTTGGCAAATAAAATCTGTAATAACTTTTAACCTTTTAAATCTTTTAAATTATTATAATTGGATTAAAATGTAAACGTGAAATCAGAGAAAATTTTATTTCACACATGGACATGTTTACGTCAAATAAATTGTAATTTATAATAAGTGGTTTCTGTGTGAAACAGACTGTATTGGAATCTGCACAATAACGCATGCGTTGCGTCCTAACTGATTTAATTAAATGCAGCCTGTCAAAAATTTCAACAAATGATCTAAAATGTGTGAGTACAATTATGTTTTTGTTCAAAAATAAAATTATAATGTTGATAATTACACTGGCTCATTTACTTTACCGATATTGATAACATGTTGTCGTACAAACATTTATACATAATCAACGAAAACAAAAATACAGGATATCGAAATAATTAATGCAATAATGGGTTATGATAGTAAAATTTCACTCACATGTGTTGCTGCAATTTCCAAAGAATGTTCTCATTAGGCTTGTTCCATATTAAAATATTGGACGTAGACTTCTTCCCATGTAACGATGATTCTGCCTTGCTGTTCACAATGGTGCTGCTTAATTTTCCATAATTCATCCAACTCCAATTTATTCCTCGTGGTAAATATGATGTAACGTAATATTGCTCATATATTTTTAGATAAGCACTTTATTTTAAATTGTATGTTTAAATGTTGGTTTAAATATTTACTAAATTTTTCGGATTTAAAATTATATTTTATTTCCATATAAATATTGAATTGCTTACACTTTTATTTTAGATGCCGTTGTGGAATTTAGTTTAATACTCCGCATCACTTTCAAGAAAAATAAACATCAAATCCAAAATAATTTAATGACCTTATTAACATAAAGAAATGCACATCATCCAATGTATGAACACGAATTCAATTTGAAACAACTGTAATATTATCGACACTTATAATCGGTAACCTAATTTTTAATTTTGTTATAGGTTAAAACAATTGTTTCTGAGATCTCGACTCTACGTTGGTCGCGTTTGAAAACCGATAATGTAAACGAAACTTGTTACATGTTAACACCAACACTATTAACACTATGACTTGTTAGTCACAAAAATATTTCAAAAGCAAGAGCAAAAAGCAAAAGGCAAGACAGCGAGAAATCAGGAGCATTTCCTTTTATACATTTCTCTTGGATACCAAATTTTCAACTTTTTTTCTACATTACACACAAAAGATCCTAGCATCTGATTGGTCTAAATAAAATTGTTAAATTAACTAAAATACAAATTTTAGTTTAGAACAAGTTGGATTTGATTTTTGAATACAGATTTGGAATCAGGGCAACTTTCCGCATAAAAAGACACCTCACAAGCCCTATTTCGCTTCGAAGCTTTGCATTTTGACAACTTAAAATCTAAATTTACTTATATCTAAGACATTCTATATTTTACACCTAAACTAATTACATATTCTGAATCTACATAAAAAAACTATATCAGAATACATTCATTTCAAACCATTTAACTTAATTTTAACAGAATTTCCATTTTCATATTTTAAATTTAGGTAGTTAACCCAACTTTTCTAATTTTATGTTCAGATTACATGTATATTGTTAAATTCTCTATGAAAATGAGGGAAACCTACTATTATCTGCTTTTATAATTTATTCTAAACTTAACTTATCCTATAAAAACTATAAAGTTGCAAAATTCTTAAATATAGTACTTAACCTAACTTAATATAATTTTGCTTGTAACTTGCGTTTAAAACGTCTAAATCACTTGAAATGTTAATTTATTATGTTCTTATAACTGTCTCTAACACAAATGCTGTTTATTTTTACTCCATAGTCCATAACTTTGTCATATCACAATTCCATATTGCTAACACATTTATGTCAATTTTGTACACAAAATGTAATTTTATATTAAATATCACGTTGTACAAATTTTGTTCATGTTCTTATCAATGTTTCTAAATCACTACCACTTCTGCACTTTTTATACACTTTTTCTGTGAAATATTAATATACAGTGTATGTACCATAACCCTTTTTTATAATTTATATAGTTCATGCATTTAACTTATCCTAAAAACACTATAAATTTGCAAAATTCTTAAATATAGTACTTAACCTAACTTAATATATTTTTACTTGTAACTTGCGTTTAAAACGTCTAAATCACTTGAAATGTTAATTTATCATGTTCTTATAACTGTCTTTAACACAAATACTGTTTACTTTTATTCCATAGTTCATAACTTGGTCATATCAGAATTCCATATTGTTTAACACATTTATGTAAATTTTGTACACAAAATGTAATTTTATATTAAATATCACATTGCAGAAAGGTTGTTCATGTTCTTATCAATGTTTCTAGATCACTACCACTTCTCCTGCACTTTTTATACACTTTGTCTGTGAAATATACAGTGTTCGCACCATAACCCTTTTTCAAAATTTATATAGTTCCTGCATTGTACCTATATCTATACATGTTCTAGATATTACAATTATCCTACTTCATGTGATTCATATCTGTAAAGTGCTTAAAATGCTTTAATAAATTGATTAAACTGTAAAATTACTGAAATATGTTCACCGAAATTAATCGTACCCACAAATATCAATCGTTTTGACCATTCCCACATGCTACTGGTATAGCTCATTGCTTTTTATGAATAAAACAACCTTGTGCAAACCCCACAAAGCCTGTTTTGTTATATCAAAACCATATTTTCCCTCTCGTGTACTAATTTTCTTACTAAAACGAACTGTATACATTCTCAAATGTATTTAATTTTGCACACTATAAAGAATATAAGCTCGTTAACTCTAGCCCCTATATTATGCTTATTTCTAACAATCTCAATATATTAACTATAAATTGACCTACATATTGTAATTATGTGCTAAACCCCTCAATTTTAAGTAGACACTAATTATCAACTCATATAAAGTCTATTTAAATTAAAGACCTTCATTATAATATCATAAAAACACAATTTTAAGTAGGCACTCATTATCAACTCATAGAAAGTCTATTTAAAGTAAAGACCTTCATTATTATACGAGAAACGTAATAGTACATCAAAAAGCACGATTTGTACTGCAAACTGAGCACACGGCGAATTTGGCCAACGGCCAACTTCTCGACGGCGAATCGCCGATGGCGAAATGGCCACGGCGAATTGTTCTAGACCCTGTCCTTAGGTACCATACCCATAAAAGTGAAATTTGAAATTATTCTAAATATTTAAACAACTATAAAATCTTTAAGAGCATAATATTGAACTTATTCGCATTAATTCAAATTGATTAAAAAAGCGATATTGGCTTATCTTACATTGACTTTCCTAGCAATAAATAAAGCATTAGAATTTATTTACAAGTCTGGTATTTAATTACTCGCAAAACTTAAATCTGATAAAGATAATTGGCCGTCTAGTGGTAAGCTACGCCGTGTTATGTGAATGAGATAGGATTTGATGAGGTTAAGTGTTGCATCATAGCGGGACAGGTAAACAAATTCAAATTTGAATTAATGAGCTTTACGCAATGTTGGGAAAGAACCACCAAGAAAACCCAATTTATTCCTAAATAAGTAGTTGCACCAGTACATTAATAAATCAAAGAACAGAAAAACAAAGAAAGGGTTCAATATATAACAAAACACTATTAGATCAGATTAAAGTGCATACAAAATTATAAGATTATGGAACAAAAAAAAACAGTTTAGCTACACTTAAACACAAACAAAAAACAAACGGTGAAATCACACCCACAATTGTGTCATAAATAAATAAGAATAAAAATTGTAATACCCAGTATGTGGTCGTATACAACCAATCATGTCGGTCTTTAAGTAAATAAGAAAATAATGCAGATTACGGTACGTATAAAATATAACCAACAGTGAAATTAAACAGGTAGCAATAAGGTAAATGTAATGCAGTTTAACTACACTTAGATTAGAACAAAAAAAATTACACATACACAATTGTATAGCGAATGATAAAAGCGCAGAATACATACCCATAATTACAATAAATTACATATAAAGAGAGATTAGTTCGTAAACAAACAGTTCTAAATAAGCCGACGGAATAAAAGACACTTAAAAAAACCTTATTAAAACAAAACCTTGGAAAGGGTAAGGTGCAAATAACTGTAAATTTTCTTATCCTAGTAAATAATTCCTATCAATACTTATTTCCTATTTCCTTTTACAACTGTTCTATCATTATTAATAAATGGTATCAGTTGTCTACTCCTTTCCCACTCCATCCAAATTACGTATAAATAGCAGACCACCCTCCCCTAGCACTGACACTTACACTCAGATTCATTCATTCATTCGCCCTCACAATCGACACTTTATTCCCTAACCTTCTTCCTTCACCCACTTGCTATAATATATTTTATCCCGCAGCCAGACGATCCTAACCAGCAACCAGTAGACTGGCCTGTACCCGATAAACAACTACTAGTCGGACCAGAATCCTGTCCAGCATCTCGTATAACTATATTACTACCCTGACCAGTATTCCCAGACTAGTATCCTAGCCAGTATTAACAGCATCCACCACCAGACATATCAGTGCATATCCCCTAAATTCATCCCGCATTATTATCCTGATCAGCATTCCGCATGCATATACCTACGCACACTTTTATGTACAACTTTCTTCGTTATTGAAAGTCCCGAGAAGGGTGCATAAAAAGCGTGGAGGGTAAGAAGTACTTAGTTTGCCGGAGGTTCTGCCCCGTAGAACTAAATATTTCGACGCCAAGAGGCAAGAATCATCCCTTTCCGTATAAGATCCTTCACAAAATAGAAAAAGAACATCATTTGTGCTATTTGCTTGGTGATGAGTCGCCCCGAGACAAGTACTCAATGATAAGCTAGGAGTACTCAATCAGACGGAGGATAGGCCCTGAATCATTAGCTACTCGTACTAAAGGTACACCTTCTTTAACGAGTTTAACCACTTTAACGTTGCCGGTAGTTTCGACTCCGAAGACGCTGTCACAGTTCCCCAAATACCAATCGGAATATCCTGTTAATACTTAATATTTATCCTATTACTAGCATTCCAGACAACCGCAATAATTACCGAATCTAATCATAAATCACCCCGACCTGTATGTACACACATACACACATATATATATATATATATATATATATATATATATATATATATATATGTATATATATTAAACTCCTGACCTGTATATAAAACCCCTGTTATGATGTTATTCATAAGTAATGTAATAATAATTATTACCTGTTAATTAATTCCTGGCCTGAGTTCAATTCATTGAATTAAAATAAACAATTAATACCCGACAGCGGATTAGTTAAACACTTTATCACAAACACAATGAGTTAAAATACGCGGTTTAAGCTACGCGACGGCGATTATTTATAGATTAATTCGCGTGTTTAGTGTTTACTAAAACGGAATTGATAATATTCTATAGCCGTCGCGGTTTACAATTATGGTTTTTAACAAAACAATCAAAGAACGCTCCAACCCAATCGAACCTCCGACTTCAACTAACTGTTTTTACTTACAAATCCACCCCCATTTTTAAGAGTTATAGAAAACAAGTACATGCTATTACGTGGGAATATTTTCATGTTAGTACTAAAGAAGTATTCAATTTTAAAAATGCATTCGTCCATAACAAACCTTGTCGGTATCGAATTTGCTAGTAACAAACAATGACGCTTTTTGATTTTTCCGTATATGACGATACAGTTAATTACCAACGCGACAATTTTAGCAGAAATCCGTGTGTATAGCAATTTTAAACGATTCGTAACGGTCTTTCGGTAAAGGCAACACAAAATATGTTTTTCTTCTTTAACTCTTAAAGCAGGTGAAGGAATTCACCTACTTGGGATACACCATGAGACAAGACAACAATAATGGGGAACATATAAAAGAACGAGTGAGGAAAGGAAATAAAACATTAAGGCAAATGTGGAGTGTGGGAGAAAGACTCTTTAGAATGGACTTAAAGAAAAGGAAATATTATTTGATAAATTAATAAAAAGTGTGGTGCTGTATGGGGCGGAAGTGTGGGGGTGGATAGAGTATAAAGAAGTGGAGTGACTAGAGGAAAAATACTGGAAATGAGTACTGGGACTGAAGAGAGAAACACCACGATATATCATCAGAGAGGAAGTGCAAGAAGAAAAAATTAAGGTGGAGGCGGGAAACAGAGCAATAAAGTACGAGTAGAAAATGGCAGAAAGAAAGAAGTGTAGAATACTGCAAGAATGTTGGAAGGAAATAAAATCGGAGAAAATAAGAAATGGACAAAAAAATAGAAAAGATTATTATGAAAGAAACGGGTATGCAAGGAATAAGTGGAAAGATTAAGAAGCGAGAGTGAGTGAGGACGCAATAAGAAGGCACAGGTATTTGCAAAAGCAGGAAAGGTGGGCAAAGGAAGGAAAATATAACGTGAACTATAGGAATAGGAATACGGGGATATTTGAAAGGGTTAAGGAGGAGGAAGAGGAAGAGAATGATAGCGAGATTCAGACGTGGAAACGAAGAGAGGTGAAACAAATATTAAAGAGGAGGCGAAGAGAGAAGATATAGTCTGTGGGGGAAGAGATAGAGACAATGAATCACATGTTAAAAGAATACAGGGAGTTAAAAGAACAGGTGAGGTCGGTGGAAAACTACTACAGGAAAAAGGAAGGGGAGCGGATTGGATGGAAGAAACATGGAAAAGAAGAAGGCAGATAAGGGGGAGGGGAGGAAAGGGATGTGGATAATGTAGGATAAGTTTTAATGTAAATAGTAGAGATAAATGTAACATGAAGGTTTTGTAAAAAAAATGAGCAAATAAAGATATTGCAAATAACTCTTTCTGCTGTATAAGGCCCAAATTCGACCTCATCTAGAATATAATTTTCACTTATGGGTTGGTGCTCCCCCATATGCTCTGGATATAGTTGGTTGTATTCAGAAAACAGCGATTAGGCTTATAAATGACCCGTCCTTAACTTCTGAGATTCACTCCCTTGAACGTGGAAGATTCGTTTCAGTTCTTTCTTTATATTATCGGTATTACAATGTGCTGCTAAATTACATTCTTTGATACCATCTCGTGTTAGCTTTGATAGGAATACTCGGTTCGCTCATTTACACCATCAATATGCAGTACAAATGTACCAAACGGGCACAATCCACATTCCTCTGAACGGCTTTTAAACTATGGAATGATCTTCCTAGTCCTTGTTTTCCTCTCACTTATTGTACGGTAGAACAAACTCAGCTTGTTCAGGTCCACAATTATTAAAAAAAATACACTTACAAATCCGCAAAGGCCCCAAACATGCATGATACAAGCACGAAAACATACCAAGAAAACCAATACATGCAGAAAGCTAGTAGGGAAATAGCTTACGCAAACAACAGAGACTAGCAAACAAGTGAATGCCAAAATACATAATTTCTCAAAGATATAACTTATATATATATATATATATATATATATATATATATATATATATATATATATACATATACAATAAGCTAGCCAACAGATTACCCAGCAAATACACAATCACAATCTAAAACAGCCCAAACGTTAATCAAGAAAGCAGAAAAACATACAAAAGCATCTAAAACGTGCAAAAAAAAGCACATTGCAGCTGCAATCTTGTGGTTCGTGAGCTAATTTGCGCTCGCGCGCCATTTTCACTTCAGGTTTCCGTCAAGGTCAATGAAAAAGTCTTAAACGGTGAATATCATAATCTGTAACACACGTGACTTAAATTAACGATCCGGACTATACTACGCGCACAATGTTCGGTTTAAGCCTGCACCTTTTGAGCAAATCTCGATATTATGCTGATAATTATCTCTAGTGATTATTACCGAACAAATTTTGTTGCAGCTTTGGTTGATCTTGACAAACTGTAACAAACAAAATACACCCACGTACCACACAAAATTAAAAAAACACCGAACGCGTTTCGATAGCTACACTATTATCATCAACGGCCGACAAGAGTGTGAATAAATTAGAAAATAAAGTTTGCCCCAGAAAAAGTTGTCGCCACTCGTCCATCCAAAAGCGACGTAATTTTCGTTTTAACCCGTCCATTAATTTTTGCACACTCTCATTTGAGATTAGTTTAGTGGCTTGGACCCATTTATATTTAAAATCAATTATAGATTTTGCTGTTTTTTTATGTTTTAGCAAGTTCTGCTTTACATGAGCCCAATATTTATCGATTGGGCTCAATTCGGGACAGTTGGGAGAATTTCCAATTTTCATAACATAATCGTACCACTCTGTAACTTTTTTGCGTAGTGGCATGTTGCCAAATCAGGCCAGAATAATGTTGGGATTCGTAAAAACGTAAAAACTAATTTGACAGCGGCCGACTGTTTATTTTTATTTAGTGCACAGCCAACTAACATACATCAACAAAATATAAACGTTTTTACGCAGCGACGGAATTTTCTATGGGACCAGATTTTGGCGACATGTTTTTATGGGACTAGCTTTAATTCGATTGTTTTTTTTTCACACTTGTTGCCATTTGGCTATAGCCACCCGAGTCCTACAGGGTCTCGTGTCTATTATCTGGGGCAACAAGCTTTCGAGACTTCTGGGCGCTAGCGCATGAGAAAGTAAAGAACTATTTAGTTTATTTTTTAACAAAGGCCTTCATTGATTTGTTTTTAAATATTTTTAAATCTGTTAAAATATTTGTATAACAACTTTTTTATGTAATGATTGTAATGAAACAATGTAGCGTGTTAACATTGTTATAGTAGTTGTTTATGTAGTGAAAAAATGTAGCGTTGAATGTTGACTTCGACGTTTCCGTTTTTCGGCCCAATCTTTAAATTCGTTTTTCTTATGGACGCTATACGATTGTCGTATTTTAGGCACTGACTTTCTTTACAGGTCTCGTCTAACGCATCGAGCTTTAAAATCGGTATCGTACCTGAAAAAATCTATGACCGCGCACTCATATTATAATATGCTACTACATTTATTTACGGTAGAAAATGTTAATATTTTTAAAACTGTACTGTTTTATTTATTATGAAATTAAAATAAAAACGTTAACAGTAAATTTTGCACTTTACACTATATGCTACAGTTACATTAAGAGAAACAATAAATTTCAACAAATTATTACCTCTGTGTGTTGCTATAACCATAATTTAAAAATTTTAATTCTGAAATAAAAAATCAGCATAAATTAAAAATGAAGAAATAATCATATCATCTTTATGAGTTTGTGTGATGTTTTGATACACAGAAGTTTTAGAGAGAAAAACTCCTTAAAAAGTGATATCTTAATTAACAATGACAAGTTTATAACAGTAAGCCATTTGAAATGTTTGCCAACAGAATTGAGTTACATTTTACAAAATTCTTCACGTACAAATAACAATAAGCATTAATTTTTATAATTTCTATAATTAATAAACCGTTCGTTATGTTTCTGCAAGGAAATATTAACAAGCAATTTATTGCATTTCACTAACGTTCATAATCAAAGTAATTGTCTTTTTTGGGAAGTATTACCAAATATTTGAACATTTGTAAAACGAACAAATAGCCTTAGGAAGGAATAGTCAAAAAAATAATATTCAGCCACCGAAGAAGTATAAGTGTAATTCTGTCATAACGTTAGAGATGAAGAGGCCATCTCCAGCAGTAAGCGAACACCAAGACGTACGAAAGAGGATAGGTGGTTGGGTGCGTGAGTGTGTGCGTACGTGTGCGAGTGGATGTGACTATGGGTGTGGGTATGTTTGTGCCCATTATCTTATATCTAACATGAAAGTATATCTAAGATAAATTGTTCTGATTGTCTTTACAACATTACCTATTGCCACTATGTACCGGGTGGCCAACTAAGAACGGCCGTCGGCCATATCTCAAGAATGGATTATAGCACAGGCTCGAGAAAAAAAATTTTATAACAAAAGTGCCCTCGAGAAACGCCTGGAAATTATTTTCAGAATTGTAGGTCCACCGCAAGAGGGCGTATTTGACAATTAAAATTTTAAAAACCAAATTTTCAAAATTTACTCAATTAAGGGTCATATTAAATATTATAATCAGATTCCTCGACAAATTCTGTATATTTTTTATTTGACAAGTTTTAGTCTATCTCTTCAGATAAGGGGGGGGGGGGGAGTGAGAACCTTGTTACGAAAAAACGCCTTTAATTCAGGTTCTGCTTGACCGATTTTAATAAACTTGATGTTGTTTGAAAGAGCTTTTGCTAAACAATAGAAAATTTGTAAATTTGAAGCAATCTGATTAATAACATAAATGCTAGAGGGCGCTGTTTAATATTTTTTTTAAATTGTGTTTTCTCTTTACATTTTGAAATGGAAGCATAAAAATTTAAGTAGGTCTTTAAAAAGTAGACTAAATTAGTAATAAAACAGTGAAAACTGCAAGTCGATATATTTTTCCAATCCTGAGATATCGTAAGAAACAGGTAAATGACGGGAATTGTTCTTCCAACGTCTAGTAGGCCAGTTCGCGTTAACGGAAATTATTAAATTGGATGAAAAGATCTTACATTGGTCTGCACTAATTTAAACTGTTATCATACTAATGTTATGGTTGCCGCTAGATTACCTAAATGTAATGCTGTCGCTACTAACAATGAGAACAAATTATAAAATAATAATGTGATAAATCTAACAATTAAAACCTTAAATAAATAACTACGTAATTAGTGTCGCCCTAGATGTTCGAAATGTCGTCCATCATTTTCAATGTATGAAATCAATCGCTGAATGGTGGAGAGAACAGCAGTTTCAATTTCTGCCCTTGAAATACTTCGTATTGTCTGTCGTATTCTTTCAATCATGTCAGCTCTTGTTGTGGATCTATCGGCATAAACGAGATCTTTTATTCGCCCCCACAAATAAAAATCTAAACAAGTTAGGTCTGGAGACCTTGGTGGCCAAATAAATAAACTTCCACGTCCTATCCACCATTCAGGGTATGATTGATCTAAGAAATCCCGAACATCTCTAGAATAATGTGCCGGGCACCCATCATGTTGCAAGAACATGTCACGACGAATGGCCAAGGGTACGTCTTCTAAAAGAAGTGGCAATTCGTTGCTTAAAAAATCTAAATATCTTTCTCCATTAACAGTTTCATAAAAAAAGGCCCAATTATTTCTCCACCTAGAATCCCGCACCACACATTTACAGACCAACGATCTGATGTTGGACCTCCTGCATCCAGCGGGGATTCGTTTCAGACCAGTAGTGCAAATTATCTCGATTTATACTACCATCACTATGAAAAGCACATAATTCGTGAAAGTATTTCAGGATCGTCGTGTATCATATTTGAGAGCCAGTTGCAAAAATCCAACTTGGTATCGAAATCTTGAGCATTCAAACTATGGTGTAGGACCATGTGATATGGGTGCAATCTAAAATAGTATATATTATAAAGTAATCAGATCAATAAGACATATTGAAGTTTAGTAAACGAAAAAGGACATTAAATGCATTAACTCTCGTAATGTTATTACGATTTTTTTTCGCCCGGCTTCTCATTATTTTTTATTATTGGTACCTAAACGAAAAAAATAAAAACATTTTTATCATTATAATACCGAATAAAACATGCATTAATAAATAAGTAGTCACCTGTGTTCTCTTAAAATATTTTGGACGGTGGTTCGACATATACCCAAGTCTCTAGCTAAGCTCTGGTGCTTGAATGAGGGTTAACATTTACATTAGCTAAAACATCAATAACATTTTCCTCTGTTCTACCTCTGCGTTGTCTTCGGTACACAGGAAGATTCACATTTTCAGTAGTACGCACGCGGTGTGCGAGTCGGAGAAAAACTTTTTCTGCTGTGATGCTGTCTGTTTCGCTACTGCAGTGCATACACTCTTGCAACAACGGTTGCATTTATCATACATTTAAAATAAACTGCCAACGTATCAAATGATTCTTCATTTGTAAGAATCATTTTGGTACGAAAAGATAAAGAAAGTCTATTAAATGCAACACGATGAATAATTTTTGACATATGCGTGAAAATCATAGCTTGCTTGTTTTCAACAGGGAATTTATTTTATATCTTACATGGCCCTCTTTACTAATTTTGTTGTCATCAGTAAATCGTAATTCATATTTTAAACTGTATTTGTTATTGCTGAGCAAATATCGGTTTTTGTTGATATTTTATGCTTTTGATTTACTAACACATCGCTTGAAAACAAATATAACATTCGTATATAATTAAAAAAATGTTAGATTTATCACATTATTACTTTATAATTTGTTCTCATTGTTAGTAGCGACATCATTACATTTAGGTAATCTAGCGGTAACCATAACATTAGTATGATAACAGTTTAAATTACTGCAGACCAATGTAAGATCTTTTCATCCAGGCTAAATTTAATAATTTCCGTTAACGCGAACTAGCCTACTGGACGTTGGATGAACAATTCCCGCCATTTACCTGTTACCTACGATATCTCAGGATAGGAAAAAGATATCAACTTACAGTTTTCGCTGTTTTATTACTAATTTAGTCTACTTTTTAAAGACCTACTTAAATATTTATGCTTCCATTTAAAATTGTAAAGAGAAAACACAATATTAAAAAAATATTAAACAGCGCCCTCTAGGATTTATGTTATTAATCAGATTGCTTCAAATTTACAAATTTTCTATTGTATAATAAAAGCTCTTTCAAACAACATCAAGTGTATTAAAATCGGTCAAGCAGAACCTGAATTAAAGGCGTTTGTTCGTAACAAGGTTCTCACTCTCCCCCACCCCTTATTTGAAGAGATAGACTAAAACTTGTCAAATAAAAAATATGAAGAATTTGTCGAGGAATCTGATTATAATATTTAATATGCCCCTTAATTGAGCAAAGTTTGAAAAATTTTGCTTTTCAAAATTTTAACTGTTAAATACGCCCTCTAGCGGTGGACCTACAATTCTGAAAATAATTTCCAGTCGTTTCTCAAGGCCACTTTTGTTATAAAATTTTTTTTCCCGAACCTGTGCTATAATCCATTCCTAAGATATGGCCGACGGCCGTTCTTAGTTGGACACCCGGTACGTACCGCAAGAGTGATTGGGTAACTATCCTAAGAAACGCATTTTTCCATTTCTTTTAATTTCCACTTTGTAGGTTGTAATGTCGCCTGTTGTTCCACACCAGATATTTGTATATGGCAAAAAAGCGAGAAAAACTCGGAATTACGTACTGCTACAATAATTTCTCGTATGATAGTAATCTTTATTGTTAAAAAGGGGTAGGACTAATTCAACTAAATGGTTTATGCATTACTAGAATGGATTCTACGACATGTTATAACCCTAATATGTGTGCATCATCAAAATATGTAGCCTACCTCTAGGATAACTACACTCGTTTTGCAGATTTACTGGATATTGTATGTTCTATCAACTCTCTTAGCATAATGTCAAAAAACGTTTCACTCAAAATTGTCGTTTTTGAGAAAAGTGTTACAGATTGACTTTTGACCGATACCAGGGATCTTTAACTTTATAGCTGAAAATGAAAATTTTCTGCAGTGACCTAAAGATTTTATAAAAAATATAATATTTGTAATATTTTCGTAAGCCCCATTTCACGAACGAAAACAAGGGTTTAGTCGATATCAGTAAAATTGAAATTAATAGTTTAAGATTTGACATTCACCAATTTAGAAACGGAATATATAAGTCTTGATAGCTTTGAATTTGGATGGTATTTTTATTAAGCATTATAGCATTGGGCTTTTTAAATCAGACGAGTTCAGTATTTTATCGAGATCACAAGATTTCATGAGCCATCTTTTCAGCATAAACGTAACCTAAACGATTTGGAAACATTTGACAGGTAAATATTAGTGTCTGACGCAGTCTCGATTTTTTTAGGTGAATGTGAATTTTGATAATGTTGGTTAATTTTTCGTATTAATTAGTGTTTTGGTTATGGATATTTGGACAATTTAAATGAACATATTGCCTTTTTGTAAATTAAAAGTGGGTATTGGCGTTTTTTATGTGTATCGACATAGACCTCTAGCACACATGACTGATATGGAAAAGGGGAGTACGAACTTTGGGCTCCGTATAATTAGTTAAGCAAGACTTATTATTGTTTATTTTAGAATAGATTAGTAATACGCCTTAAGCTGTAAGGTGTTAAGTATTGTTTTCCCGCCGGACGATGCTGACAAGAGCATCGCTTTGCTACATGCCTGAGGCGGGTGTATTTTTTTTTTAATTTTTAGCTCATGTGTTTGAGTTGTTAATCGTGAATGGTTGAGATCTCAAGGTTTGGAAAGATTCTTAGTTGCATGGTGAGATAAAAAAAATGCTATATTAGTGAGCGCAGACTAAATAAACCTAGGAGATTTAAGAAGGGAAAGTTTCCCGATATTCGTAAAATCGGTTTTTGAGAAGTGAGTTAAGGAAACAAATCATAGGATTTTTAGAGCATTAAGCATTAATATAGGAGTCCGGGAGCAGCTTACCGGGTTTGGAAGTAAAACAACTAGGATGGATGAGGAATTGAGAGACGTTATGGTGTTTATTGTTTAAAGTGGAGGTAGAGTCAGAGTATGTCACGTGATAATCCACGCACGCAGACACATGCACACATCTACACGTACTATCGCACGTGACGCACATCGCACGCACATGCACTCGACACGTTCACGCACACGCACATGCATACGCATAGGTACACGCACATGCACACGTACCCTCACAAGCACACGTAAGTGCAGGTATATACGTACGCTCATGCCCATTAGCACGTATAACTGTTTACGTATACGCAAACGCACACGTATAGGCATACGCAAATATACATATACCAGCTTACTCGCACGTGCATTCCCATAGGTGCCCACGTGCACGCACACGCGCATTCGCACGCATAACACACACGCACACGCACACACGCATGTCTGAGCACGCTACCACGCGCCTGAGTGTAGCACATCTCCATGAACATACACGTACTCGCTGATGCACGCGCACTCAAACGCGCACGCACACGCACACCTAAACACACACGCACTCTTAAACACAAGCACAAACACGCACAACCACACACACGCATAAACACATATACAAACGCACGCACAAACGCACTCACAAACACACGCACAGACACACGCACAGACACACACACACACGCACACACGCACACACACACACACGCACCCGCCCACGCACACGCACACGCACACGCATACACACACGCACAGCCACATGCACACGCACTCGCACACGCGCACGCACACACACACACACACACACACACACACACACACACACACACGCACACGCACACGCACACACACGCAGAAAAAAACGGAGTTGAAACCTTTTGTTTATGAATTACATTTAGTAAGGTCATCCAAGAAGTATGTGTTGTAACTATATACTTTTATTGTGCATATTAAAAAACATTAAAATCGTTAAAAACGAAAGAAATGAAAAAAGTAGCGAAGATAGTTATTGGAATGTTGCCTTTATTAATGGAATTCCACCACCCGCAAGGAATCTTTAACGTGTCGAATATTACATGGACACTAGACCAGCGGTTTTACTTCCTTGAGCCAGAGAAAGGTAAAAAAGTGTTACATCTACAACACCACTCTTGATTCTGGTTTTAAACACTGTTTGAAACATAATCAAACACAACGGACACTCGTTAAATTCTATTTTACAGTTCTGCTGCATTATATGAATAAACAGAATAGAATAGTGTTATGTACTATTAAAACAGAAATAAAAAAATGTATGTTCTTCTACGTATTCTTGTGGAGGACAGAGTTTATTTAAATTGCGACTGATATTGTACTCAAACTGAAATGCCAAACTGTTGGTAATTAACTGATGCAGAATTTAATATTTTACTTTTTCGAATATACTGCTCTCTGCTGATATTTTAGATATAGTGTCGCCCGCTCCACTTAGAAAATGGTACAAGCTCGGTTTACTCTTAGAAAGTTACAATACATCCAGGTTTCCCTCAAGTTTTAGTATTATAATAAATAAAAGGAAAGATATTATATTGCATTTTATTTATTCATTTAAGTATTACTCAACTGCGTTCGGTACAAGTCATTATCGACCGATTTCAAACTGATTGCTTTTAATGGCGATGAGTGGAAACCGATCAGGCAATATTGAAATTGAATTTGGAAGTTCCTTTAACGTATTAATTAGACACATTAAGTAATAAGTATTAAACGTTAGACACCGGATTCTTAATTATTTCTTAAAGAAGTACCCTTTTAGATGCCATTAGCGTTACTTTTACAATATCCTTTTTGAGGTTATGAATCAAATCAATCATCATTTACAGACCACCCACTAAAAATAATTAATTTCGTGAAATTGCGTAAAAAGTGTTATAATGGACATAGACGGCTTTATGGTATTGCACTGCAGTTGTAAGATTTGGACCACCATGAAAGTGTTGCCTTTAGCCATTGTGTTAATTAATTTGATTACACTAGCAAAATATACATAAATAACCCGACAATCATAGACATTAAATAATATTAAAGAAATAGTTTACTTTATGTCTTTCTAAATGAGAAAAATTCTACTACTAAAGTAATCAACAGAAAATTGAATTTGTACTAACCGGATTATTGCTAATAAGATTGTTTTTTGATATACACGAGTTTATGGTGTGGGAACTCGCTCATATATTTTATCTAAATGTATTATAATAAAAAATCCTTTTAACTTGACTGCTTATAAACTATGTGTTGTATAATTTTTAATAGATTTTTCACTCTTACCTTTCAGATATAATTATTTGATACACAATAATAGTGTTATTAAAACACCTCTATACGTTAAAATGTGTTAAAATTGTGTTATAAGCCATATTTAGAATCGTAGGTAGTTCATACTCCACGATTTTAATGGACGGAAAATGTTAATGTCATAATTATAACTGTCAGATACTGCAAATTTACAAAATTTTATAGCCTATCATAATTTTGTTTTATGGTTTAGATATTCTACTAACACAAATTTAACATTTCCAATTTTAGGAAATTTAATACGGCTACCAGGTGACTTCCTTAGCTGGTGCATGTAACGTTAGCATAGAAGTAGGAAGGGCTAAGAAATGTAGAACGATTTGATTGCGAGGGAATAAGCGTAAATATTATATGAAGTTTAAACCTGGCAAGATAATTAGTTATCCATTTTCTCTCTTGCTTTTACATGTTATTTTATTTAACTTATTCACAATACTTACACACAATATAACATTCCCCGTGTTGAATAATTTAGAGGTACACCCGCAGTCAATGAAAAAGCCCACTCCGAGGCGATTTAACGTAGAGATTTTGGGCACCCTTTAAATGTCAGCAATAACTAAGAACTTATTGTAATAGTAGTCAGGTAAATTTTCCATTATAATGTAATATTATTACGGGCACTTAAACAACTTTTTTTTTATGATTGTGGACCTGAACAGCCTAAATTTGGCCTATCGTGCTAAAGCACTCAGGGACACTTAGGAGGATGGATAGAGCGATAATGAATTGCCAATAGATGCCTATGAACAGCTACCTTAAATTTTCTCATATCATAAGTGAGACGAAAGCAGGAACTAGGGAGATCATTCCAGAGTTTAGAAGCCGTGTAGAAAAATGTGGATTGCGCCCGTTTGGTACAAGTGGAGATTTGTACTGCATACTAATGATGTGAATGAGAGAACCGAGTGTTTCTCGCAAAGATAGCCCGAGATAGTATCAAAGAATATAATTCAGTAGCACAATAGCCGTTGTAATAACGACAATACAAAGAAAGAACTGAAAGCATCCTTGTATGATCAAGGGACTGCATGTGAGAAGTTAAGGACGGGTGCTTTATAAGCCTAATCGCTCTCTTTTGAATACGATCAACGATATCGAGAGCGTATTGGGAGCACTAACCCAGAGGTGAGAATTATATTCCAGAAGAGGCCGAATTTGGACCTTACACAGCATAAGGAGTTGTCGAGAGGTAAAATACTGCTTAGATCTGTACAAAAAGCCTATTTTACGAGCAGCTGTTTTGATAGCTGACAGAAGATGGTCAATCCATGAGAGATTTGAAGATACAGTCATACCCAACAGAGTAATAGAGTCTGAAAACTTAAGAACTGAGCCATTCATACTTACAACAGGAAATGTTCGATCTTTTTGGCGGACATAAGGCTACACTGAGTTTTGTTAGCATTAAATTTAACCAGATTATTGCATCCCCATTCGGGAATACGATGAATGTCTTTGTTGATTGAATTTGCCATTTCAGCTTTAATTTCTTGATTTGACATAGAAGGTGGATTATCACTATGAGTAGACTGAGATGAACTACATTGAAGAGTGCTATCGTTAGCAAAGCAATGGATGCGGTTAGTTGTTGAAGAAATAAAGTCATTTATGTACAGCAGAAAAAGTGTAGGCGCTATAACGGATCCCTGTGGTACGCCCGCGCTAATGCTAACTTCTTTTGAAAAAAAGCCATCAAGTACTACATGTATTCGTCTTTTATCAAGGAAACTAGAAACCCAGTTGATGAGCGTATCATTTAACCCAAACGAGGTGCGTTTGGCAAGTAAACACTTATGCCAAACTTGGTCAAATGCCTTTGAGATATCTAAACAACTGTTTCACCGGACTGTTCTACTGCATTGTTCCAAACTTGGGTCACATATGAAAGAAGATCGCCTGTTGAACGACTTTACCTAAACCCATATTGGTGGTCACTAAGGAGTTTGTTAGTTTCAAGGAACGTGAACAGTTGCTGATTGATGGCTTTTTCCATGATTTTAGACAAAATGGTAGTGATGGCAATTGGTCGGTAGTTTGAGGGATCGCCTTTTTTGGGAATAGGTTGAACACTTGCTAACTTCCATGATGAAGGGAATTCCCCAGAAGATATAGAGATCGTATAGAGCTTAGATAGGACTGGTACTAGTTCGGGGGAACATTTCTTTAAGATAATAGCTGGGATATCGTCTAGGCCAGTCACCTTATTGAGATCAAGCCTACTGATGATCGATTCCAAGAGATTGTACCGAAAATGAATTAGTTTCATAGCGTATGAAGAAGAGTTGACTAGGGGCATATCTTTTCCAGAATCATTGAGACACGAGTTTGATGCAAACAAATCCACAAAAACATTGGCTTTGTCTACAGAATCAGCAACTACCGATCCGTCAATAGACGTCAGGGGGAATGAAGATGTTTCAAAGTTTTTACTAATGGATTTAGCTAAAGACCAAAATTTACGACTGCCCAAAGGAGATGTAGCTAGTTCATTACATTTTCGCTGCTCGAACAACTTTTTAGAATTATTAGATTTCCATTTAATGTAATATTTATCTTTTAAAGATATTGCATCAGCACAAGTCTTATTGAACCGGGGTTGGGAACGTGAATGACCTATACGGTACTGTTTTTTGGGAATGTATAACTCCATTCCCATGACGATGACTTCAGATACTGATAGAGCGATGTCCGAAGAAGAGGACGACTTAAAACAATATTCACGCCATGGAAAGGTTGCAAAGAAATCCCGTAAATGACTCCATCGAGCTGACTTAAAACACCACAAGGTTCTATCGGTTTTGCGAACAACAATGGAATTAGGTACAGTAGAAATGATTTCTATTAGACAATGGTCGGATAGACCTAACGGCGAAAGAACGGAAGTTTGATAAACAAGAGGGTTTGATGTAAGAAATAGATCTAGAAGATGGGGAATATGGTTAGGGTTATCAGGGATTCTTATGGGTTCAGAAATCATTTGTGTGAGATCACATGAAATAGCAAATCTTTCTGCACTATGACCAGCGGGATTTGTAGTACATGAAAACTGAAGCCAATTATAGTTATGAACATTGAAATCGCCTACAATTGAGATATTGCAAGATGGAAACTGAGACAGGAGATATTCAACTTTCATACTAAGGTAATCGAAGAAATCTTGAAAGTTACTGTCATTAGGAGACCTATAAATGCAACAGTAGAATTTCACAAAATTAGGACCAGAATGTTTAAACCAAATCACGCCAAAATTTTTATTTTCTGAGGAAGAAACCCTCTTGCAAGCAATTCTGTCCTTCATGTAGGCACATGCGCCTCCCTTATATCGAAAGTTAGAGTGAAGGTGGTATTGAGGGTGAATCGGAGCTTTCAGAGGAGATTTGTGTTTCAGATAGAAACAAAATATCAGGTTGTAATTGTTCAAGATGTTATCGAATAGCATTAAGATTAGACCTGATACCGCGGATGTTGCAGTAGTGAATCAGAAAGTTGATACTTTTGATGACCAAGGTCGCTTGGGGCCTGTCCTCCCGGACATCCGAATAGGGCAGGATTTTACGTCCGGAATTTATTACCCTAGAAACCACAGCCATCTTATTTTTTAATTTGGGACTTCCGATAGGAAGACAGTGTGGGCGAGAAGGAAGAATAAGGATGAGAATAGATTAAGCATGATGGAAAAGGTAACCGGCAGCCCTTACTGAGCTCAGAAAATCGGAGACCCAATATTAAGGAGCCCATGGTAAGGGTGGTGGTACCTCCCCGGCTGGCATGGAGTATACATGCCTACCACCTGTTGAACTAGTTTATTAATGAAATAATTGTTTGGAAAAACGTCATGGCTGGTTCGAAACTGACTTGAAAATCTGTTATATAAAAAGAAGAATTACATTTTTTATATTTTTAATGAATTTGTACATGTGTATTTATAATAGTAAACAAATGATCTTATTTTTATTGCATTATAATGGAATTAGATAATTAATTTAATGGTTTACTTTAAATAATTTAAAACAGCTCCAAGTCAGTTGTCTTTCTTCACATACAGGAATTGATAATAGGAGTAATATATTTTTAATATGAATTAACTTCAATGAAATTGTTGCACAAAAATAAAAAATCAAGTAATCTACGATATAATTAGACTGATTAGAAGAAATACAAGTAACAATGCAATTCCAAATTATTTTGATTTCATTATTTCTTTGATAACACAGTGCTTGTTTTTTCCCCATTTTAATTCAAAACACTACTAGCAAAAGAGGAATATTTCAAAAATGAAAAACTGTTTTTGATCTTAACAAATTCGTTTTCTTTCTCCAACGATAAAAATGGAAACTAAATTTAAAAAATCGATTTCTTTCTACCTTTTATATTTATTATTTATTAATATTAGCAACAGAGTTAACGATTTAACTAAAAGTAAACACGAGACACATATAACAAAATAATACTGTCTAATCGTAGTTTAATAACTACGATTAGATAGTATTATTTTAATTTTTTTTTTATTAATACAAAATCATTCATTTCCAATACAAGCCTCCATTATTTGAGGCATGCTGCCCGTTAAAATTTGGGAAAGGTTTCCAAAACGAAAACTTTCCCATATCCTACGAACATGTAACATTAAAACATCAACAGTCCTTTCGCGAATGGCATTGTAATCATGATCGTTCCAATTCCTTACCATATCGGCCCAAATGTTCTTGTCGTGCAGTATGGAAACTGCAATTGTCTTGGATAAAAGTGATCGGTCCATCACGTTCTTCTTCCGGGTATAAAATATTAATTGAACGTAAAAGCACATCTTCCAATATCAAACGTTGGCGGAGATACTTGCACCAATTCTCCAGGTCCAGCGCTGATCATCCATCCCCATACACCTGTGGACATACGCCCGCTTGTTGCTAACGGCATAACGTATCTTTGATTATACCTTTCGTGGTTAGGGCACCATAAAGTGACTGGGGCATCTTGCGACGATGAGAACACCTTTTCATCAGAGTAAATCAGCGTCGACCAATCTCTGTCTAAATTATTATGGCAGAAATCCAAACGCACTGTAGCATGCTCGAGAAAGTATAATCTCCTTAGCCGGTTTGCATGTAAACGTCTCGATATAGTCTTTTAACTGCAATGGATTTGCAATTGCTCCTTAACTTGAACGCAGTTAGTGAAATCTGTATCACTTATTAAGTTTACTATTTCTTGATCCTGTTGTATGGTGGTCACACATGCTCGTTCAGGACGGTGAGTCAACAGTGATCTTGCGCTGCCTTTTACATATCGATCTCGCCGTCTTCTTACTTGTCTTCTCTAAAATTACAAATAAAACTAGTCTTATACAAATCCAGTTCAAAAACGTGCAAAAAATGCAAGCAAAAATAATGTAATCGAACTATGTAGTATACATACGTAACAAAATTACTTACCTACGGGACACCTCCCGTATTGAAAGTCCACTATTCAATAAACCAAGAATAATTGCCCTTTGCTGCAACGAACTATCCGTTTGCCTTAAGCGACGGGGCCTTTTTTCTTATTAAAATAAAGCTTCACAATATAGTTACGACAAAGTAGACGGGTTATAACTGAATACTTAATAATCATATGTTTTCCTATTTATACCCTATTTTCACTAAGATTTTAAATTTTTTATTGTTACTTGTAGTGATTACATGTAATGACTTGAATGGTATTGTAAATTAAGTGATTTCCAGCTTATCATTTGTGCAATAATCGTAATTATTCTAAACATAAAATATGCCGAATATACCAGAATAAGAGAAAAATACATTCTTATGCTTTCTACACTGATTGATTTCGATTACATCCTGGTTAATTTGATAAGATAAATATTTGAATTGAATTAAAAAACGTTATAATTGCTAAAATAAAAACTGGTTATTTGGCATAAAATTTCCCATAGGTAGGGTGGCATTATTTAATTTACACACTTTCCAAATGCTTTTCTAAGAAACCTGAAACGCTAAAAATGTCAATTTAGGTTCTTTCAGGAAACCTCAACATGAAATATAATGCCCACTTATGGGCAATTGAATCCTAAAACTTTGATAAAAAACTAATTTTTTTGTATTGTAACTTAACGAATCCTTTTCAATTTATTGGCTCTATATCGCGCCTTGAGGGGGTTTAGACCTGCTTGTGCAACAAAATAATAGAAAATCTACCTGACCAGTCTTGCATTTAAGGAGATGTACAAAGAATATGTGCATTTTTAAAACTACTTCGAGGATGGGATTTTTCATTCACGCCGGGTGTACCTATCAAGTATTAACCCTTCTGATGTTAATTACCAACTGTGGAGCAAATGTACCCCACTTGTTATTTTACTTAGAATGCCAAAATATCATATAACACCTTAATAATCAACATGAAACATCGAAATAAAGCTTTATTCCGAGTGTAAGAGTAATCGAAGTCATTGTTATACTTGATTATTTTATGTATTATACAATGTTACATTTTTGGGATATCGGTTTTTTAGTAGAATGCTCTAGACATATAAAATTTTTACAGTATGTACACTGTTAGTTGGATTTTCTGTCCTTCCTTAAAAAAAATACAACAGCAGCCTTGAACTGAAACTAAAGAAGCAGATGCAGGAGGAGCTTGTTGTAAGTCGGGTACAGTCTTTAGTATATACTCTTTGATTTGGAATTGTAGGAATCAACAATATTGTCCCTTGGTAATGTCAAATTGAAGAATTAATTTTCGGGAGAATATTTTTTTTCCCATTCAGGATTAGCATACTTCCATAACTTATAGACGTTTATAGCAGCAATGTCCATCCAGTATATGATAAAATATAGCCATAGATGTTTTCCTTTGTGTTGAATACTGTTGTACAAATTAGTCCGCCGTGCCAACAGTACCTTTTGTTTTATTGTATTGAAAAATTACATCAGGTTTATAATCCACCTTTTCTCCATTGACAACGTGTTCACTTGATTACAAGACTACTGCCCTATTTGTCCTTGGCACATAGTACACCATAGCACGATTCTGTTTAAAATACAAGTATCGAAGATTGCAGAGGTTTGTGTGGTGAACGGAGTAATTCTTTTGGAATAAATAACTTATAGATTGATATACATAACGATGGTGGCGAGTAGTGCAGTCGCTAGTGAACACGAACTAAATAAAATCTGTAGAAAGTGCAATAAAACTCCTCCAGTTTTTTTGAAGTGTGTAACTTGTGCTTCAGTGTGTCATCCTGGATGTGCTCATCATTTAAAATATGTCAAATTTATAGGCGATAATCAAATATCTTGCTGTGACAATATACAAATTAATGATGTAAATCTACAGAATGGCAGTTTTTAATGATTCAAATGCAATAAAAATTAAGCATTTGAAACAGTTGCTTTTTACCAAAAAAGTGAAATTGAAAATTTACAAAATAAAATTTTGTTATTAAATGAAATAAATTCTGTCACATTGAATGATGATAGTAAGTTATCTAAAGATATGCCCTCTACTGATATAGTCTTCGTAGGATGTTGTGCAAGGTTATCGGTCATTTTAGGATAAACAATGACAGTATCTAGCGGTGTATTTTTAAAACTAATTTCTGTAATGGAGTTGTCATCTAGTGATATATTTTCAAAAAGTGTGGTGGGAAATTTGGAAATGGTATTCTAATAAAGGTGGTCTCGATTCTATCTCACACGTAAAGGTCTCTGGAACGTGCTTTCAGAGAAGTGCCTATACAATAACAAATATAACCAAACTCGAAACCAGACCACTATATTATTTTACATGCAAGGACTGTCTTATCGGAATACCTCTGTTAAAAAGGGTCCTAGATTTATAAACAAGCTTGAACGCCCTATTTCGTTTTTGAAAATAGACAAATGCCTGAGGACAAATAAACAACCGAACTTTCATTTCCAATTTTGTTAATATACCTGTGATTTGAAAGTAACATCGATTCCATCTCGTAAGACAACTACAGGACGCCGTGTTTTATCGTACTCAATAATAATAATAATAATAATAACAATAATAATAATCAGTAAAAAAAATCATGTAAACGAACAAGTAGTTACATAATAATATCACAGATTAAAAATCTTAAACTATGCTGTCATCTAGGTATTCATATGTTGAGTAGTAAGCTTTAGCTGTTGAAACCTTGGTTAGTTGGAATCTAAATTTTTTATTACCATTAATAAGTCTAAGACTTACTGGTAAGTGAATACCACTTATATAATATGGACTTGATTTGTAAAGCTTTAACTTATGCAAATTGATAATAAGATCATGGCTACACCTAGTACTATACTTATGAAATTTATTTAAAAAATCAAAGTTGTACAAGTTTTATTTGACTAAATTTAATATTTCTAAAACATAAATACAGGGTACTATTAATATTTTGTGCTTTTTAAACAATTTTCTGCATGAATCCCAATATTTCAAGCCAAATATATTCCTAATAGCCCGTGTTTGTAACAAAAAAATACGGTTAGGTTCGAAAAAAGGCTCTAGATTTATAAACTAGGTTGAATGCACTTTTGCCAGTTCGTCCGGAAAATGGGTGGGATTGTCGCAGGAGATAATCTAGACTCAATTGTTGGAATCATAAGTGGATCAAAATTTTCCAAAATCACATCAACACTTTGTACATTTTTCATTACTTGAACAATTAAGTTCGATAGTTGATGTTTTTCGGGTGTTTTGGTGTTCAGAAACATCCACTGCCACGTTAAACCTAAAGAATCTGTTTACATAAGGTTTAAGTTTACAATAGTATTCCAATACTTCTATTCTTTATCGTTAAGAATTCTTTATGCCAGTTTGATTCGGAAAGTTTTGGTTTTAGACGCTATATGAACCAAACCCAAACCTCCTTAACAAACAGGAAGACATAAATGACGATGACTTGTCCAGTGCTTTCCTCTCCAAATGTATCCTGTTATCTTATTCTGCAAATACAGTTGTTGCTGCACGGTAATTTGAAGACAGTGAAGAATGTGGCACAACTTTGGTGCGATGTATTGGTTAACTACTGTTCTTCGGCTTAACATCGATAAAGATGGCACCTTACATTTCCAGTTCTTCATTGAGGCATCAACCGCTAGAACTAAATCCGTGAATGTTTCATCGGAGTCTTGCTTCTGTTCATTAGAAAAATAAATTCCTAACACTCGTATTTTTGGAGACTAAGTGATTCCAAGTGCAGTTTCTTTCCTCTCTTTCCAACTACCACACCAGAAACCTTTACACTTAGCTAAATTTAGTTTTGATCCAGATTGTTCCGCGTATTTGGTATAACAGTTTTTAGAATATTAAAGTCTTCATTTCTTGCGATGAAAACCGCATACGCACTTACGGTTATGTTAATAGGTGCAGGTAATTTTGTCACAGTGAATCCTGCCAGGAAATGTCTGGATAAGGCTAAGAAAGGTTCGATGGCGATGGTAAATAAAGGACCTGGCGATGGGCATCCCTGTCTAATTCCACGCTCAAACTTAACCGTTCCTGTTAGCAGTGAACCTAACCTCACATGACTCATAGCATTTGTGTACAATAGTTTTATGGCATTGATAAAGTTGTTTCCAAAATTCATAACCTTTAGCATATGAAACAAGTATTTGTGAGAAAGTTTATCAAATGCTGCTTTTTGATCGAGGTTAACTATTACTAGTGGAACTTTATTTTGATTAGCGTAATTTTTTAATTCCCTATGTAAGTGTATAGTGTCATACATAGACCTATCAGGCACGGCATAACTTTGGTGCGGTAAAATAATTTTGGTGATGATGTTAGATAGTCGTAAAGATAGAACTTTCGAAAAAATTTTATAGTCAGTAGACATCATAGAAATGGGGCACCAGTTATTTATGTTCAATAGATTACCTTTCTTCGGTAAAAGAGCTATTGCTGTTTTCCTTACTGATGGAGGGAGTTGTTCTTTTTCAAAGGCTTGGTATGACATAGTAAAATAGTTGTATTTTAATTTATCCCAAAACTCCAGATAGAATTGCACCGTTAAACCATCTATTCCAGGGGCGCTATTTTTATTAAGAGAGGCCAGTGCTGTTGTTAACTCTTCAAGCGTGACGGGTTGATCCAAACAATTTTTATCGCCGGGAGCTAAAGGTGCTAGATGTGCTAGATGTTTGTATAGAGAGCTACATTCATTTATGTCGATTCCGTTATTTCTATACATTTTATTGAAATGATCTCCCACAATGTTGCATACCTTGAACGGGTCCTCTATTATCTCATCGTTATAATTTAGCCTAGACAAAGGTTTAAAGCAGGTTTGAAGCTTTTTATCTACAGTAGGACGATCTGCTTGCACAAGTTTGTTATATTTAGTATTCATTCGCTTCCTTTCACTTTCATAAAAATATGCATCTTTGGTTTTATCCAATAATATCCGCACCTCTTGCTTTCTGATATCATCTTCTTCTTTCTGCACAATACTACGTATTTGATTATGTAAATTACATATGTCGTGACGCTTATTTGGGTTTCTTTGTCTTTGATAAAGAATTATTATTTGTCTATCTCTATCCAATAAGGTGAAATTGACTACTTTATGCATGTAGAAAGATACTGGTATGGCTAAATGATCAGAGAAGGAGCAATGTAAGGATGTTGATTTTATCGACTGAATAAGGTTGTTGGAGCAGTATAACCTATCTAATCTAGATGCTGTCACGTCCGGTTCTCTCGCATAGTAAGTAAAACCGCCTTTGCCTTTATTCAAAAACCTCCACGAATGAACGAGGTGTGTTGCTGTTAAAATGTTTGATAAAGTATTTGATAACTTGGGATACTTTTCTACTGAACCACTACGGTCTTGCATTCGGTTCTCTGTACAGTTGAAGTCACCACTCAGGATTATATTATATCCGTCTTGAATATTGATTAGAGACTCTTGTAAACACGACAGCATTTCATTAACGACACTGATATTGTGAGGGATGTAGATATTGAAAATCGACCAATTACAGTTGTTGACAGAAAACGTGAGTTAAATACTGTCACATGTTCAATTATACTCACACATAGGTTCTTTTTAATACCAATTAACATTCCGCTGTAATTAGTGTACCGCCGATTAATGAAGAAATTGTATGCGCACCTAGTGCATTCGGTAAATCTTCAAAATTTGATTCTTGTAGTAATATATTATCTGGTGAATTCATCTCCAGGAACGAAATCAATTCGAAACATTTAAACTCAGTTCTTAAACTTTTAGCATTAAGGGATATAATTTTTATATTGCTAACTGAACTAAATTAATATGTACTATCTATGCTATCGATACTTTCTCTAGAAGATGTGCGGTCATTGGAAGAACCTCTGCAACTATTAGAGAGTGAAGTAGGTTTTTCTTCTCTACTCAAGTCTATTTTTATATTTTTCAATAGACTTTTACAACGTTCCTTTGCAGCTCTTTGGGATGAAAAGGGAATGACGTATTTTATAAGTTCTGTAAGCCTTTCCACATTATTTGTGTACCTTTGTGCTACTTCAAGGGGGTTTTCACTACCTTTCACATTTTGCAAATAATTTGAAAAAGTTGTATAATGATTGATCTACTTTACGTTTCTTACTTGATGTTTTGTTGTCAGATTTCGCCAGTTTTGAAAAGTTAATATCTGTAATTAAGTTGTCAAAAGGCCCTTCCGTTGATTCTGTATCTGTGTGATTATCTTCTGTTAGTGATTTTATCTCATCCATTTCTGCAGTGTGAGTAGTAAGGAAGTCGCTTCGGTAGGTGGATGAGGTCGTTTGTTTCTCCCACAGCTGAAGACCCAATTTCGTTATTTTCAATAATACATTTTGAGGCTATATGACCAAATTGCTTACGTTTATAGCATTTAACTTTGACATCTGATATGAAAATCCTGTATTCCTCATTATCGAAATGAATCACCATTGTCGTAGGTAAACTAACAGAATTATCTGTGTCACTGGTAACGAAAACTTGCCTACGGAAGCTATACACGTACGCGTATACTTTCAATCCAATACCTGCACCAACAAAGGACAACGGGGACAAAAGTTTCCAATTACGCTTTTTAAGTTCTTCCTCAATAATGAAATGGGGTATGCAGGGAGACACATTAGAAAGTATAATACGTCTTGCAGGTAAAGTTAATTTTCTAGCTGATACAAATGTTTCATTAATACTAACTCCTCCTTCATTAATGAATTTGTGCACTAACCCTTTGTTCGTTAGGTGTATACATATTCTATTGTTACTCACCCTAGAGGCAAATAAAATATTTTTAAGACCAACAGGTGGGTGGGTGGGTGGTTGTATGTGTGTGTTCGTGTACGTGTTCGTGTTCGTGCTCATGTTCGTGTTCGTGTTCGTGTTCGTGTTCGTGTTCGTGTTCGTGTTCGTGTTCGTGTTCGTGTTCGTGTTCGTGTTCGTGTTCGTGTTTGTGTTCGTGTTCGTGTTCGTGCTCGTGCTCGTGTTCCTGTTGGTGTTCGTGTTCGTGTTCGTGCTCGTGCTCGTGTTCCTGTTGGTGTTCGTGTTCGTGTTCGTGCTCGTGGTCGTGATCGTGATCGTGCTCGTGCTCGTGCTCGTGGTCGTGGTAGTGATCATGATCGTGCTCGTGCTCGTGCTTGTGCTCGTGGTCGTGCTCGTGCTCGTGCTAGTGCGTTTGCGTTTGCGTTTGCGTTTGCGTTTGCGTTTGCGTTTGCGTTTGCGTTAGCGTTTGCGTTTGCGTTTGCGTTTGCGTTTGCGTTTGCGTTTGCGTTTGAGTTTGCGTTTGCGTTTGCGTTTGCGTTTGCGTTTGAGTTTGCGTTTGCGTTTGCGTTTGCGTTTGCGTTTGCGTTTGCGTTTGCGTTTGCGTTTGCGTTTGCGTTTGCGTTTGCGTTTGCGTTTGCGTTTGCGTTTCCGTTAGCGTTTGCGTTTGCGTTTGCGATTGCGTTTGCGTTTGCGTTTGCGTTTGAGGTAATACAGGGTCGGCGGCGTTTAACGATTACCGACGAACGTATTTTATGTTTTAAGCATAGTCCATTGTCCCGCAGTGGTAACTTTGCTGTGAACTCTTTTACTTTACTTGAAATGTGATGAGATTTTTTGTTGGCTGTAATGATGTCATTGCATTTCAAACGCTTGCGACAAAAAAGGTCTGGTCAACTCTCAACTCTTCAAATTGTTGAATATATTGTTTTTGTTCCCGCGGGGTAATGGGTATAGCTTCATTTCCGTCTTGCGGTCGTGTATGCAAAACACCTAGCGGGTCAAGTTCTCCTCCTAAGTTTATAACGACTTTATACCGTTTCTTTACGCACGGCAGTGGACCAATAAGGTCGGTGCCGACGTTCTGCCACTATTGACCGGCGGTTTTCTGAGCGGGACTTTTGTAAGCATGGCAGGTGTATGCAGAGGGTTTTGGCGATACCGAAGTGTCCGGCGGTGAATAAATCGTGATATTCTCTTAGTAAGTACTGCTATTCAAGTGGGGGCACACATACCTTCCATTGTGAATGGCTACCCATCGCTGTCTCCCGTGAGGCTTCGGGGAAAGGTCGATAGGGGCGTCCTTCGTCTACTTTATAGCGACTTGTGCTGGTTTGTCTGTTCCTAGGTTCGCCGAAGTACCACGGTCAGTTGAGTTCTGCGGCTTTATGCAGCTCTGGGGAGTAATTAACGGTGAATGTAGGTACGTCATGAAGTTGAGATATACCATCTGTTATCTGATTTAACGCGCCTTTTCGGTACTCTACATGGAAATCGAATCGCTGCAATTCCATGATCCACCGAGGTAGTCGTCAAATGGGTTTCTCTAATGTTCGGAGAAATTTTACAATCCGCTGATCTCTTGGCACCGTAAACGTATATCCTGCTAGGTTCCTTTAAATTTTTGAATTAACCATGCTACCGCAAAGGCATTCGCTGTGTTTAGGGGATGACTAATATAGGCGATTACCTTCTCCTCGTATGTTTGTCCCTGCGTCAAGACAGTTTCGATGCCAATGTTGCTGGCGTCAATTTGTAGTGTAAACGGTGAAATCCGTGCAGATTAAAACGACAAGGGCCGTTAAAGCTTCTTTTATTCTCGCGAAGGCTTGTTTCTGGAGTTCGGTCTGTAGGTATTTTTAGCTCTTTTTTTAAAAGTAGGTTAGGGACTGGAGAAACTGTTTACATTACGGAGTACTGGTATCTGCATTATTGCTTCTTTCTTTTCGTAGTTGGGTAACATTCATTGAAGACGTTACAAGGTGTCCAAGATATTTTAGCTGGGTTTGATAGAAACGAATTTATCTGCTTGTAATTGCAATACGTTTGCCCGTAATCGGTTGAACACCTCCAGGAACCCATCAAGGTGTTGTTCAAACGTTTTCCTTAGGATAATGATGTCATCGAAGTATGCACAGGGGTTTCCGACCATTCCCGGTCCTATGATAGTATGTAAGAATCTCTGAAATGTGGCGGGCGTGGAATAAAGTACGAACGGAAAAAGCTTGAACTGACATAATCCTCGCCCTGGCACGGTAAAGGCGGTTATTGGTTTACCAATATCCTTGTTTAAATTCAGGGTGCTAATGAACTTGTTTTTGCGCAACTGGTCGAGAATTCCTTGGATATACCGGAACAAGCAAGCTTCCTTCACGGTCACTGGATTTACTTTTTGGTAATCGATGCAAAGTCGATAGGAGCCTGAGGGTTTATTCAGTAGAAAGACGGGAGAACTCCAGGGGTTATGAGAGTGTTCCATGTTGTCGTTTTTTATTATGCGGTTAGTCTCGGAATTACGCGGACTTGTTAAAATTGGAGCATTTCTCGCTCTAGGGAATTATTGAGTACGCGGAGTTGATCTTCGTTTGGGCTGAATGGGCTACTTCTGCATATTTATCGTAGCTTAGACATTCTCCAATTATAGTACATCAGTCCATAGGTGCGGTAGGTAATATCCGTGTATCTGTAACTTTTTGACTTTCTGCCTGATGTACGTTCTAAACGTTTCAATTAATGCTTGGACGGCGTTTGAAAAATGTCTTAGGAAATGAACGGCCTGTCGTCCGTAAGGCGCGGGGATGTAACCGGTGCCCTTGCATGTTGTTGAAGGGTAAAGTGGAAAGAATAGGTCATTAGTTGGACAAGTATAAGAAACGGGAGGTTAAACAAAACAGAAAAAAGGTTTGTACCATAAATGGATCTGTGCGCTTGAGTGCTATGCAAAAAAATCTAATGGTTCTAGAAGGATTTATTAGTGAGTGGTGGAAATTTTAGAAGTATTTTACGCCATAGGGCAAAATTGGACGCAGAATTAAACGCTATAAGACCGACAAATTGCATTACATCTATTTTGTTTAAAATCATGGAAAAAGCCATCAATCAGCAACTGCTCTCTTTCCTTAAAACTGCTAAGTGACCACCAATATGATTTTAGGCAGAGCCATTCAACCGATAATCTTCTACATGCGACCCAAGTTTGTAACAATACATTAGAACAATCCGGAGTAACAGTCATAGTCACTTTATATATCTTAAAACCATTTGACCAAATTTGCTTGCCAAATTCACCTCGTTTGGGTTAAAGGATATGCTCATTAACTTAGCAGTCCTTTACCTCCAAACAACTCTTTCTACTAAATAAGGCCTAATTTCCACCTCATCTAGAATATAATTCTCACATATGGTTTGGTGCTCCCTGATATGTTCCTTAGCTTCTGATATACAGTCGCTTTAGTATGGAAGAACCATTTCAGTTCTTTTCTTGTATTATCGGTATTACATTGTCTATTATGCTGATGGATTACATTATTTGATACCATCTCGGGCAACCTTCGCTAGGACTTTTTTCATTCACATCATCAATATTCAGTACAAATCTCCACATGTCGTACCAAACGGGAGCAATCCATATTCATCTACACGGACTCTAAATTCTGGAATGATATTGCTCTCACTTACAATATAAAAAAATTTAAAGTAACCGTTCACAAGTATCCCATACATATCCTCCTAAATGTTTCTGAGTGCTTTAGCACGGTAAGTTAAACATTGCTAGTTCAGGACCACAATTATTAAAAACACATTCTGAACGGCTTTACAAAATGGTGATGGTAGTACTCTTTACATCGCCTCCTATATATAAAATAAGGTCACAAGTACTTCTAGTGACGGAATTGCGGTAGTTCATACTATCAGCTAACAATAATTATTTCTTTTGGCGATGATTTGATTCTCTTCGTGATACAAGGGTTTAAGTCTTGTGATAACAATATAAAAAGATTGAGTCTTGTGTTACGCCTGCAAACTTTCATTTTGTCGAATCAGCGTTTAAATTTTAATTGGTCTCAGTAATACCGACATTTGGAATGCGGAATAGATACTATGGCAGCAAAAATTTCAGATAACGCTAGACAGCGAGAAGCCAGTGCTTTATCTCATACTACCCGATATCCGTTACGGCGGACATCATGGCAGTAATTCCTGTATCAACAGCGTCAGTGTAGCACATATTATCTAGCCTTCTCGGTCTGAAGTCGTACTTGCGCAGTTCTACCGGAGAAAGCCGCCTTACCGGACCAATTACCGCCACGAAATGAACAGAATTAAGAACGAGGATATTCTTTCCAGTCTGGGTTTACGAATTAGAAGGCTTAAGCTATAGTTTGACGTGTAGTAGTATTACTACTGTTATTGAAGTAGTGTCTTTGTGAATGATCTTTCTTTTCCAAATTAAACTTTTTGATTTGATTTTTGAAACGCTTTCAGAAAACTACAAAATGGATGTTTTCGATTAATTATCGGCAAAAGGAAATATGGCCGTATTTCTTATAACCCGAAACATGTAAATTGGCTCAATATTTAAAATGGCACTTATTACATAGCCCATCTCTACCAATACCATTCAATTATTCCAAATAACAGAACAGTTATTATTATTTTATCATTATTAGGAATATAGGATCAAGACGTAGATATTTTATGTTTTATTCGTATAACATTAAACCACTTCGCTATTTGTAACAAAATTTGTTTTTTCTTCGACTAAGGGTCAATTAGGATAGTGTAAATTACACATATATTTTCATTCATTTGTAGCTGGGCGTTTTGTTGACTGATTAGTTAAGATAAATTTGTTTAATTTTACACAAATAAGGTTCAGAAAATATGTCATTTTCTTAACCCTTTTTTCGGCAGTGGGAACCAACCACCATCAAAAACTTTCTTTATGAACAACGGCATGAAATATTCCTTAACGGCATTAGTGCTGCCATCTATAGGAAATATTACACTTAGACACCAGAAGTTGTCGCTAAAGGATTATATTTTCCCACGGATTGGTCTTTGTGCATGATTATACAGTTATTTACGTCATTTCGGTATGCAAATTTTGTGTCTTCGCGGGTAATCTATAACTGCCGTTGTCATCAGGTAATAAATAAGGTTTTTTTATATAATTTGGGTAGAGTTATCAGTTAGCAACGGGTATTCGTATATATTTTTATTTTTGGAATCTTATATTAGGATAAAATAACTTTTGTAAGCGAGAATAATATTCTTTTGGTACAGTATATGATTGATTTTCTAAACGTATTTATTCAGTCATCTGTAATTTGGATAATCTGCAGCACCGAGAAAGAGCCCTTGAATACTTATTTAGTCTTACTGATAACGAGGAGGACTCATAAGGAGAGCCGAATGAAGGGGCGAGGGATGGAATATTTTGGAATGTACAGCTTCTGATACTAGCCTAAATTCTCCTTCAACTAGGAATGTTACGACGCCTTTACTCGATTCTACAAGTAACTGCATTAGTTCAAATAGTTCAGATTTAACGATGGAGGAAGAAAACGGCGAACAGGAGGATAGTTATATTGATAATTATGAAGAACCATCGATCTGGACTCAATCCTGCGACCATTCACACGACATAAATATTAACTTTAGTAAAACTGCCGAAGCTTTTCTTGAAGTTCCTCATCATGCCAAAGAAATCTGTTATTTCAATAAAATATTTAGTGACGATATTCTGAATCTGATCGTTGAGCAAACTAACTTATAAACTTCACAATATTTCTCAAGAAAAGCCAATAAGAAAGAAGAACCCGGCCCGTCAAAAAATGGGCAGAACACATTCAAAGAAGAAATCAAAGCCCTCATAGGAGTTATGGTAATAATGGGAATTCACCAAGTCCGCAAACTTCTAATCTAGTGATCCGTTTTTGGCAGTTCCTTCTGTGGCTCTAGTTATGTCATCTAAGAGATATAAAAAGCTCATTGAAAATATACATATAAATGATAACACTAAGGCTGTTGCGAAAGGACAGAGAGGATACGACAAACTACATAAGGTACGGCCGCTAATAAAGATACTCAATGAGTCTTTTTGCAAGACATAAACATTCCGCCTCTCTGGCTGTAGACGAGTAAATGATTACATAAAGCAGTATATACCGATGAAACCCGTCAAGAGAGGCTACAAAGTTTGGTGATTGGCTGATTCAGCGACGGGATATATATGCCAATTTGAAATATATTCAAGTAAAGCTATTGATTCTGAAAAAGATAATTATGGTAGTAGTAACATAAACAATTTTACTCTCCATCTACTTGACAATGGATAACTTTCTTCTAGTCCCAAACATGAACTTTCCACGTTGAAGTTTGGATTTATCCGGTAGATTTTTTCTGTTCGCTCGTGCTGTACTGAGGGCAAATATTCCGTCACTTAGCAATTTCTCTATAAGGCTGATTGAGGTAAAAAAGTTATCAAACGCCACACTACAATTTTTATTTTTCAGCGAAGAAGTAAGATTTATCACTAAATTCTCCTAAACGATAAGTAGTATACAGGCACCTCGCCTTTCACTTTTGTGATGTCATTTGACCTTGGGATTTCCCACGGTTGCCCACGTGGGGGCCCATATTTTCAACCCTTATAGTTTCTTTTCGGAGGCCTTTTTCAACCCCTAATTATTTTTTATACGCTCACGTGTGAGACCGTATTTTCCACCCCTATGGTTTCTTTTCGAAGGCCCTTTTCGCCCCTGATTATTTTTGGTTGTATTAAGAGCCTTTTTTGACAGCAATTATCAGTACTTGCTCACGTGAGGGGCAGATGTAGGGGTTGGTCTTGGTCTTGAGGGTTGGTCTTGGACTTGGACTAGGTCTTGGAGCTGGTCTTGGACTTGGGGTTATTTTTGATGGTCATCTTTAACCCTAATTCAGGTCCTTTTGGTTGTATTAAGAGCAGTACCCCTAGAGGTTAATGGTCATATGCTATTGGGTACGTTCGGATGATCTTTTACCTATACGAAAAGTTTATTTATACATTGTATTTCTAATAAGGAGGTTCTTGTAAGACAGCAGTTGTGTTAGGGATTGATCATGCGTGGGGGAATTTGAATGACAGTAAAATTTAATTATAGAATTATTGTAAATGTCATAATTAAAAAATCCTCAGTGAGTTATAAAAAAAATTACTGACATTCAGGTTATTCTCTAATGAAACAAAATTTTTTATTAAGTTAATTAATTACGTAACAGTTATTGCAATATTGTCTTCTAATACGAATATTAAAACATAGTTTATCTGCACTGATTTTATTGAAATATGTTTCATATCCACCCGGCCGTTAAAATTATATATTGTACGCCTTAATATTTTCTAAAGAAACTTGTTACGTATAGCGTAGATGTGTTTTATAACTGTAATTAAAAATCTGTACAAGTAAATAAAATAAATAGAAGGCTAAAAGCACACTTACCAGGTCTGTACTTAAAGAACGTTTGGGGAATTGGTTTACAAGTGATGGTCACTGCTTTGTGTTACTCGTGTAATCAAACTAAATCACTTTCTATGTTTTTTACTTATGCACGGTTGATATATAACTGGTTCTCTTCTTTTTTCAAAGCGATTTTGCAAATATTTATACTGTACATACGGACATACAAATTGTTTATTGAAACGCAACCATTAATAGTTATAAAAAACCTCATTAAAAGTTTGGAATGTAATAATTACGTATGCAACTTACGTTTTAAATTGACAGTGTATTTTCCCATATTATTTTTATTAGAGTTTTCAAATTTTTATTACCATGATGTTATTAAAATTATCAGTTATCACATTTCTATTAATGATCATTTTGATATAAAAAGGGGTGCCTAAAATTTAACATTGCATTTTCAATTTTGGTAAAACATAATTTCGTTTTGAGGAAATGACCTTCAAAACAATCAATCAATCAAACCATATACAAAAGAATGTGACCACCAAAAATAACCCTAAGACCAACCTCAAGTCCAAGACCTATCCCAAGACCAGCTCCAAGACCTAGTCCAAGTCCAAGACCAACCCTCAAGACCAAGACCAACCCCTACATCTGCCCCTCACGTGAGCAAGTACTGATAATTGCTGTCAAAAAAGGCTCTTAATACAACCAAAAATAATCAGGTGCGAAAGGGGCCTTCGAAAAGAAACCATTGGGGGTGGAAAATACGGTCTCACACGTGAGTGTATAAAAAATAATTAGGGCTTGAAAAAGGCCTCCGAAAAGAAACCATAAGGGTTGAAAATATGGTGCCCCACATGGGCAACCGTGGGAAATCCTAAGGTCAAATGACTTCACAAAAGTGAAAGGCGAGGTGCCTGTATACTACTTATCGTTTAGGAGAATATAGTGATAAATCTTACTTCTTCGCTGAAAAATAAAAATTGTAGTGTGGCGTTTGATAACTTTTTTACCTCAATCAGCCTTATAGAGAAATTGCTAAGTGACGGAATATTTGCCCTCAGTACAGCACGAACGAACAGAAAAAATCTACCGGATAAATCCAAACTTCAACGTGGAAAGTTCATGTTTGGGACTAGAAGAAAGTTATCCATTGTCAAGTAGATGGAGAGTAAAATTGTTTATGTTATTACAAATTATTTTTTTCCCAAAGATGCAACAACTGTGCTGCGAAGAAATAAGACAGGTACAAGAGAAACCGTTTATTGCCCTATAGAAGTAGCGGAATATAATAAAATAGTGGGTGGTGTTGATAAATTCGGCCAACTTCACGAGAGATGCCATTGGTCGCAGGTCTACAGAATGGTGGAATCGAATACTTTATTACCTAATAGATATGGCGACTGTTAATTCCTTTATACTTATAAATACAGATAAAAACAAAACAAGGGACCAGTTGAATTATAGGATCAATTTGGCAAGACAACTTATCGCTGTTTATACCTCGAGGAAAAGTCGAAATAAACACGTCATATTTTTGTCAAACAAGCGTGTAGTTTTCGACGAGATTTGTTTATCCGATGTTGGTAAACACTTTGCTAATCAACAATGAACTTACAAAGGTGAAGGCTGTGCAGCACAAAAGCAGCCGAGATAAGAACTAGGAACATGTGTTCTGGCTAAGTACCCTTCTGTATCCAGCCACGTTTCAACACATTTCACGGAAAAAAGTTTTTGCCATATCAAAGTGATAAATATAACTAATAATGTAGCTTTTTCATAAAAATATGTAGTATAATAAAATATATTATATATATATATATATATATATATATATATATATATATATATATATATATATATATATATATATATATATAATTGGATTGTAAAAAAAGCCTGGCTTGTGGACTTATTTCCCCATAAAAACTGAAAACTTTACGATTACTTCTTTCGCGCCCATGAAAGTGTTGAACCCCATTTCGTGCGTTAAATTTTTAAGTGTTTATATACAGGGTGAATCTTATCTTATCAAATAATTTGTGGTCCATTTGGTTGTCGTTTCTAGAGGGCGCCAGCGGCAACGATTTCGACCCCTTTAAATCGTAGCAATTTTTTTTGCTACACTGTATGCCATTTTGGACTAGAAAAATCTTTTCTTCTAAAAAAAGGTATATCTTAGTGATTTCGCTAGGAGCAACCCTTTCCGAGAAAAACGCTTTTAAAACTCATGATGCATACACATTTTCGGAGGGTATTTTTTTGACAGGTTTATCAATAGGAATTTTTAATTGTTACTAAGTAACTTACTTGTTTACTTATGTACTTATCTGTCTCTTTGCGTTCATTGATAATAAAATTTTAATAAAAAATCCATAATTAAATACGATAGAATGCCTAGACATACAACATGTATACTTTTAATATTAATTTTTTTTCTTTTTCTTTTTTTAATGTTCGATTTTTCTCGGAAATGGTTGCTCCTAGCGACTTCACTAAGATATACCTTTTTGTAGCAGAAAAGACAGGAGAATCGATTTTTTTAGTCCAAAATGGCATAAAAAATAAAAAATAAAAAATATACAAACTATGTTTATTAACAGTTAAAATGATAGTGTTAAATAAAATATATCTTAAAACTAGTTATAGCCTTAAATTACTAATTAATTGTTATAAATATAAATACCTGTTCGTAAAATTTTGTACACAAACTTTTTAATAACCTCTGGTATCTAAACGATTACGGAAATGTAAACCAAAGGTGATGTCATCTTTGCACTAATATTGTGCAATATCTCGAAATAATACTTTACGTAGTAAATCACACCCAAACTGGAATTTTAGTTCTTATAAATTTTCCTTCATGAAATTTTGAATCCAATGTTTATTGCATTTTCTTGAAATTTTGAATGCAACAATTGCAATCATAAAATGAAAGTGTACGTAAAAGTATTAAATGCGTACTTAAAATGTAATTAAAGTAGAAAAGTAAAAGTAATAAAAGTGTAACTCAAAGTAAAAAAAAGAACGTTCCTGCAAAGAGCAACTGTTTTAATTTTTAATTGTAATGCGTTAAAATATACCTTACCATTAAATCAATGGCACCTTTCACAAAATTTAGGTGGAAGTCCAAAAAATATGGCTTCCTGCATCTACAGCGTACCACAAGAGGTGAACAAAAGGGACGCCTAGAATATCAGACGAAAGAATTAAGTCAACGATGACGCATTGCTTGAAAATATTGAGCAGAAAAATACTTTAAAGAGGTGGGAGTATAGACCTTTAAGAATATATGCACTTAAGTTACACCAAAATGCAAATTAAGTTGCCTACCTCAAACTTACAAATCATTAATAAATAAAATTTTTCTTATATTTACAACTAAATGAATGAAGAACCTAAATTACTGTATATATTAATACAACTCAAAATGGGTTGTTACAGAATATTTGCCATGGAGAACGCCATCGGACTGCTAATTCTATAGAAAGCTGGCATAACAGGCTCAACAGAGGGATCGGAAACGCACATCCCAATATATTTGAACTGATGAAAGTCCTTCAGGAAGAAATGCACTGTTATTATGTCTGCCTGTAAAATAATGTATGCATAAGTACTCCTAAAGGAGTGAATTAGATAGGCGGTTCAAAACGGTTGTAAGTGACCTAACTCAAAATAGGCACAATTCTAGTGAAGCATTGGACAAGTTAAAATATATTGTAAAACGAAAATTTAATTTAGATTTCATTTCATTTTTAGTTAAGCATTGTGTACACACGGTGCCCATTTTTCGAGCTCCAACATGGGGATCTCAGTTATTTGAAGAAATACAATGTCGTTTAAATTAGGGTAAAGTTGCGCATTTTGGTCCTCAATTAAATACCTCGTTACGAAATTTCGGAAGTTTTCAGAAGTTGCCGAAATTTCCACTTTTTGGTTTTCCTTTTTACACTGAAAACTGCGAAAGGTGGTCGTTTTAAACTGAAACTTTATTAAGACACTTTTCTATGATAAATCCAAATATGTTATCGAAACTTTCAAGGTACAGGATTTAGAAGTTACAGTAGTTAACTTTGTTATTTCTTATGGCAGCCACACTGGATTTTGACACTTTTGATTGAAGCCCTTTTTGCTGATTACAATGATATATCCTATCTCATATGGTATGATTCAACTTCAATATTCCCTCAAAATACAGAAAAAACCGTTTTTGCAAAGAGTGCTTTAGAAAGAGCAACTACTGAAATTTAAGCGAAGACCTCTTTACAGTAAAAAAAAATGCATGTTCTTTCCAAAACACTCTTCTTCTTTCAGTTATGTTCATTACACAATCATAGTTTAGGTTTTATCGATTATAACTATTTAATTTTAAATACTTTATTTAATCAAAACGTTTTTGTCCGAAATTGTGTTTGTTAGAAAATAGTTTTGCCAGGTTGCTTTTCTTCTTCATAAGAGAATTTTTCCATGAAGCATAATAAATTAAAAAAAAAAAATAATACATTTTTAAATTTTTTAAACAAAAGAATGAATGTTCTTTCCAAAGCATTCTTCGCAAAAACGGTTTTTTCCATGTTTTGAGGGAATCTTACCATACGATACATCATTGTAATCATCAAATAGAGCTAGCTTCATTTGAAAATGTAAAAATCCAATATGGCTGATATAAGAAACAACAAAGTTAACTACTATAACTTCTAGATCTAGAGTACCTTGAAACTTTGGATAACATATTTGCATTTCTGGTAGAACCGTCCAGTATTTGCAATTTTTGGTATAAGAAGGAAAATCGAGCATTCAAAACTTCGGTTTTTTAATTTTAAATTAAACTGCTCAAGTTTCGAGTAGATAACTTAGATACGCTCGAAAGGGGTATTCAGAAGCACATTAAATTCCCTCCTCCGAAAGGGTAGATTTGTGGGAACGCACAAAACGGGAACGCCCGAAGCGGTCATGTCTCATTTTGCAAAACCTTTACACAAATAATAGTCTTCATTACATACAGGGTGGCGCATTAGTGTGACAAAGTCCCATATCTCCTTTATTTAAAGAGATACAAAAAAAAATAAAATACAAAAGTTGTAAGATATGTTCTGGTGCATATTCCAAAAATATTTTTAATTATACAGGGTAGATCATAAAAGCTTAGAAGTAATTTTAAATTTTTTTTAAATAGAAAACCCTATATATTATTACATACTTAAATTCTACATACAATTTTAGACACATTTTATGTATAATGTCCTATACCTAAGTCTAACCGTTTTTGACAAATTTCAAATTTTTTGTCAAAAATGACGTTTGCAGGCCAAAACATAGGTGGATATTTTTTATAAACCAAGCCTTTATCAATTAGTTATGGTTGGTTTCCTTGGAAATGGGGACCTACTCTAATGGGCTGTATTGATATTTTTGTAATACATTCATACAGGATGATCAAAAATGGACAATAAAAAGTAGATTCAAAAAAACCTATAAAGCCATTTTTTTTTAAATCGAAACCCCCTATTTTTTTAATTCTATCTTATTTAGCATTAAAAATAAGGGTGACTTTGTATGAGTGTATATTCCAAAAAATTGTAGTTTTTGAAATAATGATAATTTAACATTTTTTTACTGTAAAAAGACTATACGGCTTTCCAGTTTTGTTGTTAGTTGGCCGTGACGGCGGGGCGCGGCGAAACAAAAAAAATCGAGCACTTCAGTTCGAAATATTACAATTTATTGAACACCATATAAATAATTATTTTATTAAACGAACTTAAAGTAAAGACAATATTTTTGTGATTCAACAAGTTATGTCCTAGTCCTAATCATAAACACCTTTAATGTAACTAAACCTGTAACTAATTATACAGATAAAAGTACTAGAAACACGTCAAATACGTACTACCTAATAAGTTGTTGGAAATGTCCGCCTCTTTATTGAATACACAATGCAATACGTCTCTCAAATTCGCTGCTTAAATTTCTACACATTTCAACACTAATGTTTTGAAAACAGTTTCTAATCCTAATCTTCATGTCTTCCTTTGTTGTAGGCGGTATTTTATAAACCTGCTCTTTGAGGTACCCCCATATGCTAAAGTCCATTTTAGTAAGATCTGGGGATCTAGCAGCCCAACCAACAGGCCCTCCCCTCCCAATCCAACATTCTGGATATCTAGCATTTAAAAAAGTTATTATCGGACCTGTATGATCTACTGGGGCCCCATCATGAAGAAACCACATTTCTTGTTGCGTATCCTGTGGCACTTGGCGCAACAAATTAGGTAGATGGTTTTGCAGAAAGTCTATGTATACTACCCCTGTTACTCGTTGTATGGATTTTCGGTAACTGTTAATAGTACATTTAATTGATTTTCCTCAGTCTGTGCACGTTTTTCCCTAGTATTTAGTATATAACACATTGCCAGTTCGTTCAAAACGCTCGAAAAGCTTTTCAAATGCCCTTCTTTCAGGTTGCCGTCTCTCTGGAAACCGTTGTTGATACAGTCTTCTTGCTAAGAGCGTCTTCTTATCACTAGCTCCCAAAACAAAAATCATATCATCCATCTCGGCTTGCGAAAAATTCATTATTTACAATTTTAAATAAATTTGCTATAAAATACACTAATGCATCACAAAAATTATCAACTGACAATAAATAATGACGTTTCTGATGATCTCTATTATTTTTATATGCCACGCCTCGCCGTCACGGCCAACTAACAACAAACTTGAAAGCCGTATAGCCTTTTTACAATAAAAAAATGTTAAATTGTCATTATTTCAAAAACTACAATTTTTTGGAATATACACTCTCATACAAAGTCACCCTTATTTTTAATGCTAAATAAGATAGAATTAAAAAAATAGGGGGTTTCCATTAAAAAAAAATGACTTTATAGGTTTTTTTGAATCTACTTCTTATTGTCCATTTTTGATCACCCTGTATGAATGTATTACAAAAATATCAATACAACCCATTAAAGGCTTCGTTTAGAAAAGATTTCCACCTATGTTTTGGCCTGCAAACGTCATTTTTGACAAAAAATTTGAAATTTGTCAAAAACGGTTAGACTTAAGTATAGGACATTATACATAAAATGTGTCTAAAATTGTATGTAGAATCTAAATATGTAATAATATATAGGGTTTTCTATTTAAAAAAAATTTAAAATTACTTCTAAGTTTTTATGATCTACCCTGTATAATTAAAAATATTTTTGGAATATGCACCAGAACATATCTTACAACTTTTGTATTTAATTTTTTGTTGTATCTCTTTAAATAAAGGAGATATGGGACTTTGTCACACTAATGCGCCACCCTGTATCTAAACTTATACATTTCATCTAATCGTTTATGATAGTTAATACAAGCTTAAAAAAATTGTTAATGTTCAACCAAGAAGATGTTAAATTTCAAAAATATCAAATTTTATGCATATTAGAATTTGTAGAAATCGATATCTTAATCATTTTTGGTTAATTCATAAAGTAGTCAATTACTTAATGTCATAAAAGAAAATCAATTTTTAATGTTGTGTCAAACATAAAATAGTGTACATATGGAGGATATGTTGTTAACAAGCATAAATAGAAAACGCAGCGGGCTTTTACAACCAGTAATATTAGGAATAAAATTTATAATGCATTATGCATCCTATATATGTACTCAAAATAAATTAATCTAAATGCCGTAACAAGGTATAACGCAAAGTATTTTAAATACACGACCAATTAAAACATTTCAGAAAAAGTTGTCAGTGTTTGATAAATGTAGAATTAATGCGAAAGCCTGTGTTACATAGCCTTCTTTCTTAATAAACAATTTATCATATTGACATATATTATTAAGTATTAGTTTCGGTATGCAAATTAAATAGCTTGTTTTTAACAATACAATATCTAGTTATTAATATATCATATAACTAAAAAATTCACATTCTCTTCAAAAACTTAAGAAAGATCTTATATTCTTTATTTATTACTGCGTTATCAAGGTATTGGTAATAATTAGAGACTGTGATTATATGCCCATAAATCAAATATGTTAATTAACAGGTGTGTGCGTCTATTAACAGTTATAATGATAACATGTAAGTGACAAAAATATTTCTTCTCACTATTGCCAAAAAGTTTTTGGTAGATATTTAATTTGTAAGTAAGTAGCCTTAGATTTCCTTTGCATTACACACATTAAATTGCATCATTTTTGCAATGTTCAATTCTGTATCTAACCAACTCTGCAGTTAATGTATACTTAATTATCAAAGAAAGTGCACTACATTCTGTACGTAACCAACTAATCAAGCGTATTTATGTGTAAAAGGAAACGTGAGGTAAAATATTTGAAATATTTCAATTTTTTACATTCTAATCACATTCCTTCCGCATAAAACGCAGCGCGTTCCGTCTAAAATGGTTAATTCCATTCTTTTTTCTGTAATTATAAAGAAACATGTGGGTATCCATAATATTAAATTGCAGTATGGCTTTGTATTGTTTCCATGATATACAGTAACACAATATAAATTAACATAAAAACAGTAAGCATAAAGTATGAAGCCTAAACTGTGAAGAACAATTCTGCATTTAAATTAATTTTTACTTTCCTTTTGTTTAACAGCAAATGAATAACGCAAGCACATTAGTAAATACAACAATTTATAAAGATAAAATCACATTCAACTTGTTAGATTGTTTTAACCTTTAATTAGGCCTCAAAAACACTTCGGTACATTTTTTTTTATATTGATACACAAATTAAAATTATTCATGCAAATTACATATAATAAAGATGGTGTTGTGTTGAAAGTGATACACAACCTGTTTTATTTGATACACGTAGGCTTTATTGCAAACTAGTGATTTTCTAGGTAATAATTATGTTCGAATAAGAACGTAGTTTAACAGGCACCTCCGTAAATTGTTTACATAACAAAATGCAAAACCTTTTCATTACTATCATAGTTTTATTGATTTTTTTAAAGTAAATGCATAAACTGTATGATTCAGCTTGTAGTATAAAATACCTGTTTTGGAATTGACTCTAAATGGCACATTTCAATTCAATGTTACTTTAAATTACGCCTATTGAAAAAATGAAACATGTATCTTTTTATCTCTTATGCAGAAAATTATACAATTTTCAAATAACAGTTCTTTAACTATCAATTTGTTAATCTTTTGCATCTTCATTTCCTACGGACATTTATTATGCCTTCTAAAACCTACACAGAGTGCACACTGTGTTCATATTTTAAAGGTTGAAAAGTCATGAAACAAAGAAAAGAGGGCTTTAACAAAAACTTTAAGCTGTTTAAACTCCACTTCGCTAATTATTTTTACTAACTGCTTATTAACGAATAAATTGTTCTGGCCTGCGGTTTTGCAAATGAAGTCAATTGCACCTGAAAGATATTCGTTACAAATTGTATTTTTACAGACCGCGAAACCGTCTACAATTCACACAATGTGGGCAACTTCTTAAAGTACAAAAATACACAACAGTACGTTATGGTATAGTACGTCCCAGAATAACAGAGAGTAATAAACCATCTTGACAGCGACAGATTATTAAAGGCATATACTATAGGGTCTGTAAAATATATCGACTTTTCTGTTTCTTATGTTCGTTATGACAATATTAAATGTAAAAAAATTAATGTAAACTACATTTATAATTATTTTACATTAATGAAAACAGTATTTTGAAATAGCCACATCTAAAAAATGTTTAATACTTTTACGCCTTTTAATTGTTTGATAATTAATCTACAATTATTAATACACTGAAATCGCAACCGCACGTCGGATTTTGTTTGCTGTTTACCTGAACCATCTTTATTTAACACATTATTTTACAAGCAGGATATTTACAGCATCTTCGTTTAAACTAGCCCGGTTTGCTACTGATTTCTGTTTGCAGCTGCCATGCAAGAAACAACAAGGTTTCACTAATAACATGATTACTCTCTGATATTCTGGGACGTCCTTTAATTTGGATTAGTTTAGGTTAATCCCAACATTATTATATTTTTTGGCGAATCATTTTTTCTCTTCACAGATTTGTTATCCACTTATTAGGTATAAAAATTTAATAGTTTATTACATCCTTAGTTTAATGCTTAAATTTCGCGATTCCCATACGTGAAAAAATGTGTGCGTGTGTGTGTGTGCGTGTGCGTGTGCGTGTGCGTGTGCGTGTGCGTGTGCGTGTACATGTGCGCGTGCGTGTGCGTGTGCGTGTGCCTGTGTGTGCGTGTGCGTACGCGTGCGCGTGTGCGTGTGCGTGTGCGTGTGCGTAAGTGAGTGAGTGAGTGAGTGAGTGAGTGAGTGAGCGACTGAGTGAGTAAGTGAGAGAATAAGTGAGTGAGTGCGTGAGTCAGTGAGTGAGTGAGTGAGCGAGCGAGCGTGCGTACGTTCGTTCGTGCGTGAGTCCGTACGTGCATGCTTAATTGTGTGTGCGCTCTATTAATGAGTTATTAAATTGGGATTGCCTATTTTATAGCAAATATAGAATGTAGGTAAATGGTATCAAATAATTCAGCAATGTTGTTTTTAAAGTATTTAGCTCACATACTTCTCAAATTATCTATTTATATTTCCTCAAATAATCTGAACACATAGATGATGGAAAAAGAAAATGAAGACTAACACTTTGCTGTTCAGTTTGACCTAATATTCAGGGTTCTTGAATTAGAATACTTCAATAACTAAAAGTCTTAGCCTTTGGGTTTTTAAGAGGTGTATTTTTATATTTATATTATATATAAATCTGTACAAATATTACCATTTATTTAGGGCTATAATTGTGATTAATATCGACACGTGCAGATTTGTATAAAATATAAATATAAATAAATATAAAAACCCAAAAGTTGAGTTTCTAATTACGTATATATTGAAAATATCTGTTTATTTAAAGCAGAGTACTACACAATACTAACTAAAAAATTTAACTTCATTTAAGTTCATTATTATATATCTTATTACATAACCGTACTTATGTGCTTTTAATTCCATATATAGTATGTTCCTATCATAATTGTAATTTCCAATAGGCCCTCTTAATTGGATGACTCTAAACAAAAAAATATAAATGAATAAAGCATTTTAAATTTCTGCACAAACAATGATTTTGAGAGTACAGAGTGAACCAAAAGTCTGGAAATGCCCAATTATCTCGTAAATTGCTAGTCCGAATTGTACAAAATTTGGGACAAGTCCATTTTGGGATACGGAGATTCCAGATTTGACATTTGCAATGTTGCCTAATTTGCCGTTTCTCTTATACTATTAGTTTTTTAAATACAGCGCCCTGCATCTACAGTCGTTATTGGAGGGGTAGTTTTGTTTTGGCGCGAGCATTTTGGAACAAATGTTTTGGCGCGAGCGGTTTGGTGCGAACGTTTGGACGCAGAATCGTTTTGGCGCAGAATTGTTTTGGCGCAAATCGCTTGTATTACTTACAAAATCTAATAGTAATTCTACCCACTGATTCTACCCTCTGTTGTACATTGGTTCCAATGCTATATATAATAATTAATAATGGCGATTCAAATAATTTTGCAATTGACTATGGGTTAATGTTGTCAATTAAGAAGTATTTATGGTTAATGTGGAAAGTTCAGCTTAATGGGGGACTAAATGAGAAAACAACAATTAACTAACGAGTCTCGTTATTGTAATTTAAAATTTTCAGGTGCTAATTAAAAATCGTAAAAGTCGTATCCTCATTGATTATTAGTGCAGTCAGTCGTTGTAAAATGTACGGTGTTTCTTCTAAGCGCGGTAAAGAAAAATTTGTACATAATGGTTTTTTGTAGATTTTCGATCGTAACAGTTCGGATGGAGAAAAGCTGTTTTGGAGGTGTGAAAATAAGAACACGTCTAAAGCAAGGGTCCACAGAGTTCAAGAACGTGCAGTTAAGGTTCTTCACGAGCATTCACACAAAAGTTCAGCCGCCAAAATTGAAGTCGACAAAGCTGTTACAACAATTAAGAGAAGAGTTGTGATCACCTGCGAGACTACCATTCAGTTGGTAAACCAAGGAGTCGCTAATTTGTCGCAAGTAGCACAAGGAACATTTCCTAAATACGTCAGCATTAAGCAAACAATTCGACGGAAAAGAAGAGAAATAGCCTGAACGAGATTGTGCCTGAACTGGGGCCCCAATTCACATCTTGTGATTATGAATTAGCAATTATTAGAGCCATTCAAACCATATATCCAAGTATTGACATATGTGAATGTTTTTCTCATTTATGTAAAAATATGAAAAAACATATTGGAGGGCAAGGTCTCCACCATAGTTGTACCTATCAACGATATAGGTGCTGTAGCTGAAGAACTCCCTCAAGCATTACAGCCAATACTACAGTGGTTTGAGGATAAATATCTGTAGACCCAACAGAGGGGGAGCCGTAAGGCGACCACCGGTGTTCTCGCACGAAATGTGGTCTATGTATGATCGAGTATTAAGAGACGGCGACAGAACAAATAATCATGCCGAAGCAGCCCACAGACGACTTCAAGAAGAGCTTTAGTAGATCATCTAAGCATATGGAAGTTCATTGATGCTTTGAGGATGATTCAAAAAGATACAGACGTTTTATGAACAGCTAGTTGCTGGCCATGCTCCTTCTCCAAAATTTAAAAAATACAGAGAAGCTGATAGGCGGATAAAAACCATCATGACTGATTAGCCGAATAGAAATGTAGTAGAATATTTGAGAGGTATTGCCTACAACTTTAGTTAGGGAATTAATTGTTTATGTATATAGTACGCTGTGACGCCAAAACGCTTGCGCCAAGACGCTCGCGCCAAAAGATACCTTACGCCAAAATACTCGCTCCAAAATACTTGAGCTAAGATGCTCGCGCCAAAACTTTACGGTCCGATATTATATAAGAATAAACTTCAACCACACAAAATTGATTTATTGCAAGAATTAAGCAAAGATGACTTCGACCGTAGATTAGAGTTTACTGAGGTAATGATGGATGAAATGGAAAATGATGAAAAATTCGTTAAAACCATATGTCTTTCCGACGAATCAACCTTTACACTGTGTGGGAGTGTAAATCGACATAATTTAAGGTACTGGAATGATGTGTATCCACACTGGATGCGTGAAACCCATACTCACAGACCACAACAGTTAAATGTATGGTCAGGTATAGTGGGTACTCAATTAATTGGGCCGTTCTTGATCGAAGAAAATTTAACGTCAGATAAGTACGAAATGCTACTTAAAAATGAAATTGTACCTACACTGAGAAACTTGTTTGGATCCAATTTTAATCAGATATGTTTTCAGCAAGATGAAGCTCCAGCTCATTTTGGTGCAAATGTTCGGCGATATTTAGATGAGATATTTCCCGGACGATATATTGGTAGACGAGGTAGATTTGAATGGCCTCCACGTTCACCTGATATCAATCCCAAAGATTATTTTGATTGGGAATACTTGAAAAATTCAGTTTACAAAACTAAACCAGCAAGTCTTGCAGAGCTAAAGCAACAAATTATCGATGAGTCTCGATTAATTTATAGACAATCATGGAGAAATGTGGTAGACGCACTTTACCATCGATTAGGGTATTATCAAGTGACAAATGGAGCACATTTTGAACGTTTGATTAAGAATCATTATGTTAAAAACGTTGTAATCTTTCAATTGTTACGTTTTAATCTAGTTGAAAATAGTTTGTATTAAAAAATTTATTGAGATAATTAGGCGTTGCCAGACTTCTGTGTTATGTATTTAAGACCCTCTAGACTACATAAAATCATAAGTGTTACATTTGGTTGAACTTGTATTGAAGAGAAGATCCCAATAATGACTGCATATACAGGGTGATGTATTTAAAAAATCAAAGTAACTACTAATATCAGAGAAACGGCAAATCTGGCAACATTGTAAATATCAAATCTGGGATCTCCGTATCCTAAAATAGGCTTGTCCCAAATTTTGAACAATTCGGACTAACAATTTACGAGATAATTCGGCGTTTCCAGACTTTTGGTCCACTCTGTATATCAGCTATATTTCTATCAGTTTCAATATTTTCAGGATTAATAATAAGTTTATGAACTGGATCTTCAATAAAGTGAAGTTTAGTGTCAAAACGTTTAAAACGACGAGACGTGAATTCCCAAAAGGTTTAATTAAAAAATTGCTACCTGATTATCAATAATTATTGTTGGAGTTATATTGATTCTTAACAAATCCTCAGCAAGATTTTTTAATGAAATTAATTCAGTTACATTTACAGCAGCTGCAATATATTCAGCTTCAGCCGAACTTAATGCAACGGTTCCTGGTAGCCTTTCGCTAATATTCTTGCCTTTTTTGTTTCGGTTTTATATCTTGTTTCTATCGCAGTTTTCCCTGGGGAATTTGTCTTTTTATGTGAATCTAATTCATTCATTATTGCTTTTTGCCACATTTTTCTTTTTATTGCATCCTTGTACGTTAATGGACCATCTTCACATGTAGACATAACACAATAGGCTTGATTCATTTCATACTTTTCAGGGTATTTAGGTCTTTTTATATTTCTGTTTTCACTGGTCTCTTACTGATCATCTTCATTCTCGTTTCCTAAACTTTCTGAGTGTTCACTTACTTCTTCAATCGAACTTGTTTGTAGTATGTTATTATTTGGTAAATGTTTGTAATCAGTTTCATCAAATTTGACACCATGTGTAACTTCTATCGTTGGTAATCGGATTCCAAACTCGGTATCCAGCACTGCTGTAGCCTGCCATTCTTATTTCAACTGCTCTTGGTTCAATTTTACCTTCACTCGGTAATTTTACTGCCCATCCTTTGCTCCCAAAAATTCATAATATATTTAGGTTACTTTTTCCAATATACATTTCGGCAGGAACTTCACCATTTAAAGCACGAGTTGGTGATCGGTTTACTTGATATGCAGCGCATCTTACTGCTTCGCTCCATAAATGATTTTTCATGCAGTATTCTTTAAATGTATTTGCCGAGTATTCACATCCTTTATCCATTCTTATACGACTTACTAAACTTCCATCTGTTTTGAATTTTTCGATGTGCATTTTTACGGTCTATTCAGTTTCTGATTTATTCTTCAGTAAATTTACACAACTAAAATGTGAATAATCGTCTGTAATTGTTATGTAATACTTTTCACCATTTTTTGTTGGGATAATGGTTGGTCCCCAAACATCAGTGTGTAATAGTTCTCCTATGCGTTTTGAACGAGGGGTGTCAGCTGTCATGAAAGGTTGACGTGTTGCCTTAGCTAGTTGACATGCATCTCCATCAAATACCATTTTATAACTTGCTTTATTTACCTTTTTCACTGACAGCAAATTTTATAGACGGTGGTCACTCACAATTAAAGCATCAATATATAACGTTATGCCACTACGATCACATGTTACTTTGGGTATTCCTTTGTTATAGGCAACCACAAAATCACCGTTTGCAATTTTTATTTTTGTTGATTGAATTTTTATCACTTCATGCATATATCTTTGCATTAGCTTATCATTTTTGCAGATGGTCCAGTACCTAAAATAAAGTTAACGTGGTTGTCCCCATCAAGCTTAATTTCAGCACACATGAAATTTCATTTTTCGTTTCTTCGACAACATTGGCATTTGTATTACAGTTCTGATTATTTTTCGGATTATTCAATCCCCTTTGGCCTTTTCCTATAACCACGTGTATTTCTTCCTCTGTAGTTTCCTCGGTGATAGTAATTAGTACCTTGCTTCATAGGAAGACGGGGAAGGCTGTCGTATTATAGCATTTTGGTTTATAACTATTATTTGCACCAAAGGAGGTTTCATCAGTATGACATAGAACTTGAGTTTTTAAGTTTTAATTCGGCATTGATGAGTTTGCTTTTGACAAAATCTAAAGTTAATTTATACATTGCTGTTTCGAGCACGGCAATTACAGTTTGGAAAGTATTAGGCATAATTAAAGTGACATACTTTATAGTCTTCTTCTAAGGTGGTACCTCTTGATTACAGCTCTCGTATTAATGCATCGAACGTTACAAACAATTGTTGTAACGTTTTTCATATTTTCAATTTAACAGTTTGCGACAAATGTACAATTTCGACAACACACTTTTCCTCTCAAATTTTTTCTCAAGGCATGTAATCATGTCACACGCTGTCTTTGCATTACGAATGTATTTTAAATGTTCATCGCCCACACACATAACAATTGTCGATCTTGCTTTTGCATCTTGCGCTTTGAAATCCTTTTGCTCCTTATCACCCATTGCTGTATATTCGTCATTTGTTAACCTTTTTGTAATCACATATTTAACTTCTTTTTAATCTAAAATGTTTGTTAATTTCCATATTAAAAAGTTTGTAGCTGTAAGTTTAGGACACTGCAAACTCATGGTTGCGATTGACATTCTTTTTATTTTGTTTTAAATGTTATTCTGGACCCATAACCTATTGAGATTTGTTTATTTAAAGCAGAGTACTACACAATACTAAAATACAAAACAAGTTTGTAAAAAGCACCGTTCTTGAGTTATCTTATTTGCACCTGTTCACGAAAAATATAATTTCTTAAGGTACAAACGAGCTAGGCCAAATATTTTCTAATACTTGCACACGTAGAACACACAGCTTACAGAATATAAAAAAAATAAATTAAAAATTATACAGGGTGTTCGAAAAATGGCAGTGGGTATAGCAACACTTCAGTATGGGAAAATTTAGAAAGACCGTGTGAAAACTTTGGGGATCGTGAGAACCATAATTTGGCTATTGGCCCGAGCCAAATCGTTTAATGTTTACCGACAAGGTCAAAGTTTATTGACCTGTTTTTGGGAAACGGGTTTACGTTTTGAGCTGTGTTTGAGCTGCTTTGACCTGTTTTTGGGAAGCAAACCCCCGTTTTGACTCGTCTTTTGAGCTGTTTTGAGCAATTTCGAGCTGTATTTGAGCTCTTTTGGTCTGTTTTGGGAAACAGACCCCCGTTTTTGACGCGTTTTGAGATGTTTTTGAGATGTTCGAGCTGTTTTTGAGCTGTTTTGGGCTGTTTTTAGCTGTTTTTGGAGAAACAGATTCCCGTTTTTGGGGAAACGATAGTAAATAGCTCAAAAAAGGTCAAAAACGGAGGTCTGTTTCCCACAAACAGGTCAAAACAGCCCAAAAACAGCGCAAAATTGTGAATCCGTTTCCCTAAAAAAGGTCAATAAACTTTGACCTTGTGCGCAACCATCAAAGGATTTAGGCCGGGTCAATTGCCAAAATATAGTTCTCACCATTCTCAAAATTTTCTAACGGTCTTTCAAAACTTTCCCGCGCTCAAGTATCGTTATAGCTACTAATGTGTCGAATTTTGCAATTCCAAAAATTCAAAAAGTTAATTTTGTTAAATAGCAACCGTATTTTTACTGAATTAATGGATTCTACGCTAAAAAATAAGGAGACTTTGTAAATATGTCCACACTCCTAAAATTTATAGTTTTTGTACAATCTTGAAAAAATCGACATTTTTTGTAATTAAACTAAAAATTAATTTCTGGTTTGCTTTACATGAAAGGAATCAATAATGAACAAATGCTATCTACTTAAATAAGACTTAGGTAGTACAGATAAAACAAATTATGTACTTCATACTCAAAATAAAGCATTAAAACAATTCTTTTTAAAACCAAACTTGTAATTGAAACAATAGACACTAAATTAATGATTATTTTTATAAATTAAGAACATTAAACATAAAATTTTAAAACAAAAACAAAAACGTAAATTATAATAAATTCTCGAACTGTCTATTTCCAACGTCTAAACATTTTTCAATTCTTTTTAAAAAGCCGCCATGTGTAGCACTCTGAATTTCTTGAAATGCATTTCGAACTCTTTCATGGCAATCTTCTGTTGTTGTGAGTGGCGTAGCACTATACCCTTTATACGACCTCAAACTAAAAAATCTAATGGGGTTAGGTCGGGCTATCGAGGAGGCCATTTATGAAGATCGTTATTTGCTATCAAACCATCCTCAAAGCAGTTTTCCAAAAAAATATTTGTAAACGCACTATTATGAAGTGGAGCTCCGTCATGTTGGTACCACAACTGGTTCCAATTCAAATTTACCGGTCGCTAATATAAACATTTAAAATTGCAAGGTAAATTTCCCCTAAAATAATGAAAATGTTAATGCAAAAATTGATTTACGATCGCTAATCAGTTTACCGTTCAAATATTCATTATAAAAATGTACTACCAGCACACCAACATTTTTTATTGCGGCAAAAACATTAAAACTCGAATGAGTTTGGCATTGCCTTTCACGAATTAGATGTGAATTCACATCACTCTAGTATGACGGTTAAATATATCGTTTTTATGGAATTTTGCTTCAACAGTCCAAATTATTTTGTTACAAAAATTTCATCTTGAGTTTTAACTAATATAAACTCAACTGGCCTTAAATTTTTAGTTAATTTATATGAAAACGGATTAAATTTGTGTTTTTTTCAAAATTCGATGAACACTTTTTGTGGATATTCTCTTAAGTTTTGCAATTGTAAATAAGTCGCGTCAGGGTGTCATGAGCTGGTCTTGGCCGGTTCGGATATCGCGCACAAAACGTTTCGTAAGTTATTTTAATAACTGTTGCACATTATCCCTATATTACTAAAAAAATGAAATAACCTTCATTATTAAAACCTAAACGAGAAATAATTACTAGTAACACTTCTTAATGTGTGAAATGTCAAATGATTTGTTCATTGACACGATAGCATTTGTATATTATTGATTCATTTCAAGTAAAGCCAACCAAAAATTAATTTTAAGTTTAATTACCAAAAATTTCGATTTTTTCAAGATTGTACAAAAACTGTACATTTTAGGAATAAGGACTTATTTACAAAGTTACCTTACTGTTTAGCGTAGAACCCATTAATGCAGTAAAAAAATAGGGTTGCTATTTAAAAAACTTAACTTATGGAATTTTTGAAATTGCAAAATTTGATGCCACTTTTCGAACACCCTGTATGATTTTTAATTTATTTTTGTAATATTCCGTAAGCTGTGAGTTCTATGTGTGTAAGTATTAAAAAATATTTGGCCTAGATCGCTTTTACCTTGAGAAAGTTTATTTATTGTGAACATGTGTATAAAAATTTTGAAAACAATAAAATAACTTAAAATCGGTGCATTTTAGACATAATATACTTTTACAAACTGACATTTAAATTTAACGTAGATTTTAAAACTATAATAAAAACGGGTACATTCCATTTAAAATAACGTAGTTACCCTAGTAGCACCACAAGTTAGATTCAAACTAAGATTTCTTGTTCGATTTTGACTCTGTTTGTAGCGCCGGTTTAGGTAAGATCTGCCTACAACACTTAAGTTAATCCTACATCTGATGAGTAATCAGAATTTAGGTGGTACTTTGTGTAGTTAACATCTAGCTATAACACGTAACTCTATCCTACCTTTGAGGAGTAACCCGAATCTAGGTACTTTTTTTAGCTAGGTTCTGCTTCCAACACTTACTTCGATTACTACTTTAAAGGGTACCTAAAAATTAAGTACCTTTTATAGTTAGAATACAACTAGCGATTTGTTCAGATGCAAGCTAGCTCCAAGTAGTAATGTATTTTTAGATTCCAGCTAATATTTTAAGTTAAATTCCGGGTTTTCTTCTTGCATGGTATTTTACCTTAGGCACTTAGATCACAAGAATCTAGGTATCATTCCAATTAACGTAATAATTTAATTTCGTATATTTGTCAATTAACAACATTAACTTTATTTCAAAAACAGTGTATTAGGTAAAATACAATTTGGTTCAAAAATTTAATTCTTTATGTGACTATCTTTTATTGTAAATAAAAATTGAGACACCGATGCCTACACTTCTCTGTCGGTCACGGTGGGAAATCCTTTACGAATTGCATCTGGAATCATAAAATTTATCTTCCTGAATAATAGGTACAAATATATGTGAATTTTTTAAAGGGATGACAAGTTTGTGTTATTTTCCATCAGCTGTCTCGGATAAAAAGCATATCTTATGGGAATTGAACAAATAAAGCCAATACAATTAGCTTGAAGTCAACCAATAATAATAGATAATAACAAATAATTTATGGAATACCTGCAGGTTATTGGACATGAACTCATGCCTCCTGTTCCACCTGAAGTCTCACGTGACATACCTCCGTGAGTGGATAAGGTGCCAGTTATCCAACAACGAAATCTCTTAGATGGACTTAACCTGAAAAAAAATATATTATTCAGTTGGCAAGAAAAATGGTAGAATCTTAATACTCACCTATCACTCAGTAATGTGTTGATATGCCAAGAAATGAACTCACCAAACTACATCGATTACGTCTTGGTCATACAGCAATAACTCACGAACATTTGTTGAAAGTAGAAGATATCCTGTATGCACCACATGCAATATCAGGCTAACTGTATCACATGTTATTTTTGACTACCCCGTCTACCATGTACAAAGACAGCAACACCACATACAAGAAAACCTAAGCAATAATTTAGTAGAGTTAGACCAAGTAACCAAACCAAAATAAAAAACTGTAATTAGTTAAAATCATTTGTGAATAAGATATATGTATACTACTTTAACTTTGCCTAAGATTTCAATAAATAGTCTAACTGTATATGTGTATGCGCTAATAGCCTTAGCAGCTGATGCGCTGAGGAAGGGTTTTTAGTGGGTATGCCTAATAAAGGAGAATCCCACACTACCACAATATGGTGGTGTCCATAAAGGATTTTCCCACCTCGTAAAAAAAAATAACAAATAATAATCTTTTTAGGTTTATTTATTTAACTTATAACCAATAACACAATATATTGATCAATGATCATGAATAATAAACTTGTATTCTATTTTTTCACTGAAGTTTATACATATCCGTACATAGTCATTATTCTTGCAAATGATTTGCAACATTTGATAAGTACGGCAAAGTTGTTATAATTAAAATATATTACATATATGATCAGAAAAAAGTAAAAATCATAAAAAAAGGAGATAATTAAGCTTAGAGCACCATATAAATATGACTAGTTTCAAAATTGTGGGAAATAGTGCGTCATTAGGCGGTAACCAATGTATATTGTTTGTGTACTAACATTAAAAAAATTACGATTCAATAACCACATTATCAAATGGGGCCCTATTTTTGGCGTCACAAACAATACTGATTGTTCGGCTTGTGCGTAACGCCGTATTGTACAAAAGTAATAAGTCTGAAACTATAAGTTAACAATAATAAGAACTAGTACAGGTATTGGGTGTCCAAAGCGTCACGCGACGGAAGATTGTAGCTTTGATGATTTTTCATTAAAATCATTTATACAAAAGTTATATGGTTTCAATACGAGCAAACTTAAAAAGATGTTAGCACCTACAGGGTGATTTGTAAAAGTAAGGGGGAATCAACTTTTTTATTTTAAATGGAATACCATGTATATCATTACATTTTTGGATAGTCTAATGAATAAGCTTTTCAGCGATGTATACAGTTGTGCATATAAAATGCAAAGTTGCCAAGTTACTTAACAAAAATGAATTTTTTTCCTGAATGTAAGGTTAGCAATAAAAATTAATTCAATGTTTATTATCTAAGTTGAGACAAATTAGTTCAGGGATATAATTAAGCTAGGTATAGGCTTTGAAAAGATGTAAACGTTTTATTGATATATTGAATAGGAGAGAGAAGGCTCCGTGTGAAGCTTTAGCATGTTCAACGTACATCAATTCTCTTATTTAAAATGGAACACCCTGTATAGTTTGATATGGGCGAATAGTACTCTTAAAGACCTAAATTTTGTCTAAATACATTGATACCCGTTAAAATTTATAGTTTTTAAAATTTTTCAATGTTTTTAAATTTTGTATAATTATTTTATAACGTAACGATTTAATAGAGTGCCATGATTTCAAGTCACAATACCAGATTAGTAATAGTAATAATTAATTTTATTAAATATTTTTAACAATAAACTAAACAATGTAATATTGAAATAATAAACAAACAATTAACAAGAACAAGAAGTAGGTAAGTCAAACATATGCAAACGTGCACTTAGAAAAATTATAAATAAAGTTCAAACAGGCCTCCTCTTTTCTCAATGCACTGATTTAAGCGTTGTCTGTAGGAACGTTATAAATGCCACATTTGTTGGGTTACATTACGAAAGGCTTGTTGAATTCTTTCCCTCATACTTTCTGCAGTAGTCGGCAATGTTCTATAAACTTCATTTTTAGCCCCGTAAAAAATAGTCCATGAAAGTCAGATCGGGTGATCTAGTTGGCCACCTGATAGGTCCATTCCAACCTATAAAACGATCAGGAAACTGCTGATTTAAAAACTCCGGCACATCACGAGCCGAATGTGCAGGACCGCCATCTAGCTGGAACCAAATTTCCTCATTAGCGAATGGGTTGTTCTCTTCAATCCATGGTAGCACGTTGGTTCGCAATAAATTTAAATAATTTACTGCATTTAAAGAAATAGGGTCCTAATAATCTGTCGCCAATAATACCAGCCCAAACATTGAGACTCCATCGATGCTGATTGTTTCTGTATCTAATTATATGTGGATTTTCCATGGCGTAATAAGGACAATTATGTCTATTTACAAAATAATTGTTATGAAAAGTAGATTCGTCTATCATCATAACTGTATTAAAAAAAATGTGTGGTTGTTGCAATCCCCATCGACAGTAATTTAATCTATTTTCCAAATCATGTTCATCCAATGCCTGGTGGAGTTGGATCTTGTATGGATGGTATTTATATTCACTAATTATATTGTGTATTGTTGATTTCTGTAAATCATGTTCCACTGCAATTTTTCTAATACTTATTTGAGGGTTTTCTTGTATAGCTCGAAGCGCTTCTAGTTGAGTTTCCTCATTGTTTACAGGTTTTGGACAATTGTTTTTTTTATATGCAATCGATCCTGTTTCCTCAAATCTACTTTTTAAATATTCATGAACTCGTTCATCTGGACAACGGGCATCGGGATATTTTTGTTTATAAATTCTAGAAACAAGTAAACAATTACCTTGGGCTTCTCCTATTATGTAAATCATTTGTATTAATTCGTTCTTCGTATATTTCATTTTAAAATTTAGAGCTAACTTCGCTTAATTCAAGTTTTCTTCCAAATACAAATGTAGTGAAAAAGTAGTTTTGAAAGAAATCAAGTTAAAATACACCTAATTGTTATATTAAAATTTTGTTTTATTGCTTTTAAATCATGGCACTCTATTAAATCGTTACGTTACAAAATAATTATAGGAAAATAAAAAAAAAATGGGAATATTTTAAAAACTATAAGTTTTAGCGGTATCAATGTATTTAGATAAAAGTTAGGTCTATTCGCCCATATCAAAATATACAGGGTGTTCCATTTGAAATAGGAGAATTGATGCAGGTTGAACATGCTAAATAGTCACATGGAGCCTTCTGTCCCCTATTCAATATATCAATAAAACCTTTACACTGTTCAAAGCCTATACCTAGCTTAATTATATCCCTGAACTAATTTGTCTTAACTTAGATAATAAACCAAGAATTCATTTTTATTGCTAACCTTACATTCATGAAAAAATACATTATGGTTAAATAGCTTGGCAACGTTGCATTTTATATGTACAAATGTATACATCGTTGAAAAGCTTATTCATTAGGCTATACAAAAATGTAATGATATACAGAGAGTTCCATTTAAAATAAAAAAGTTGATAACCCCCTTACTTTTACGAATCACCCTGTAGGTGCTAAAATATTTTTAAGTTGTGCACGTATTGGAACCATATAACTTTTGTATAAATGATTTTAGTGAAAATTCAACTGCTAAGCCACAATCTTCCGTCGCGTGACGTTTTGGACACCCGGTATATTCAGTAATAAAAGAAATTATTTGCACACATTTGTTGTCATTAAATGAATTAAACTAAATAGGGAATAGTAATTTAAAATGTACTAAGATCATAGACAACCAATTAAGATACAAAACGATTTTCTTTGGCAATGACAATGATGTCGACGTTTTTCTGCGATACGGTGAGGAACATCAATATTTTCAAATCTTTTTAAATCAACTGTTAGTCATCCGGCAGGTGAAGCAATAAACATCGGTTTTAACAGTACCTACCTGCTTAATGGTTTACCAAGGCAAATAATTCAATGATTTTGCCGAATTGCATTTTTAGTCGAAACAAAAGTGTTGATAAACCTGTTATACAGTTTACTTAATAATAACGGATTCACTTTTTTTTTAATTCTATTAATAAAACAAGGAATCTCAAAAACGATCATAATACGTCGATCAATGTTATTTTCAGTTCTTTGAACTACCCCCTGGCTTTTGTGACACCTATTTTTACGTGCATTTGGTTTATGATTTTTTATTTCCTTCTTAAATAATTCTTCTAAATATGTTTATATTGCTTTCTAGTTAAATAGAAGGTATGACTTACCTTGTACAAATAGTTTCCAAACTAACTAACTTGTGTCTATAAAGTTCAGCTTGGTTCTGACATACATTTCTAGGTTCACATTTTCCTTTAAAACTAAGCTAGGTTCTAACTAAAATTCTACATAACTAGGAAAGCCTAGTTTTCAATTTAGAAAATAGCTAGACTACATCTAAGTTCTAGCACTAATAGGGTAGTGTCTACTTCCGGTATAACCGGAAGCTGCATAAAACTGAAAATATGCTAGTTAAACTAAATTTTTTAAATAACCCCTGTATACAAATTTTCAAAGACATATTTTGAGTCCATGTGCATATCGACACAGCTCGTCGTGACAGACCTTGTATATATCTGAATGGATTGTACTTTACTTTTTTTCTAATCTGTTAATGCAGATCTTAATTTGGGTATTGGATTTATGGATTTACTTTCATTATCAATATCTCAAATAATCCTATATTAAGAATATTAACACAAGTAATTAGAAATAATCTACTGTAACTACGATCACACCATAACAATTTTTACTACAGTTACTATACAACTAACTTTACACATTGCGTTAAACAAAAATGCAAAACAGAATTATTACCAAAATTTGCCAATTTAATGATTTGAAAACCAGTTGCAAGATTAATTGCTACTTAGGTGAATAATAAATTATATTAATTCGCATTCAACTTCCATATTTTACAATTCAAACTAGATCTAGTCGTTGCTTTATGCACTTATTGGATTTGTAAAGTAGTCAATCTAGAAAGAAATCAGGTTTTTAGTATAATTAAACATCGCTATAAGCGGTCTATTTATGTAAATGTTATCTAAACAGAGTACGTTTATATTTATCAGGTGATTAATATACCAAATGTATATTATTATAACAGTTACCTATATATGTCATTTTAAAACTTTGATTACCGCTCAATTAATTGGATAGAATTAAAAAAATTCAACCCATATTCTCACGAGTTAGTTTTTATTTTGATTCATTAAAATTAATTAATTGGGTCTGTGATATGTAAATTGAATGAAAAAAATTCCTCTTAAAAATGGCATAAAAGTTTTAAGGTGTAAATGAACAACCACAAGTAGGGTGCTATAATTTTGTTTGCCACAAAATGGCAAACGGCGTGTGCAGATGCTTAACAGCATTTTTTGCCAGTCAAGGTTTCTGAAAGACATGGTAACATCCTGAAACCAAAATCCTAGCCGGAGGGGAGAGATTTTGTTGAGGGATGTTACCCAATAGCAACAATTCTGAGATAAAATTTTAACGCATAAAAGCCTCCCCGAGGAGTATTCCATAAGAATATTTCCCAAATAAAGTTTGTTGGAAGTGTTAGAATATTAATTTTTCTGTAATGAGTAGTTATAAAGGGTTAAAAATGTAGGCTTATCTGAAAACTAGTGTATATACAGGTTGTCCTAAAATTGCTGGGACACACCGTTTGCCCGTGAGAAGAGCTCATAGTTTACGTAAAAAACGCATTTTTGTACGCTGTTCAGAAATGAGTGAAACAAATTGGATGAAATTTGACAAAAGTGCATTTTAGAGGATTACTCTCCTTTCGGCACTCAAATAAACCCAAAAGAAATTGTAGAAGGGTTAAAACCACCCTCATCACCAGATATTTTTTTCAGAACTTTCTTAGAGGTGGTAATACGGTTCTCAATTTCTTTTAGCGAGAAGACTGATTAATTATCTTCATTTTGTTGCTCTTGTAAAAATTTCGCATTCCGCATAGTTTCGAAGGAAAAAAATGTTTTATTAAATACTGCTAACAGATATTTCCTAGTAAAAAATTAATAAAAGTGTAATACAAAATTTTTACGCCATTTTGGATAAGTTCCGCAGCTGTTCGGAAGTATTAATTTGAACCTCGTACACTTTTGTTTTTAACGCTACCCAGATAAAAAAGTCGCACGGATTTAAATCTGGAAAACGTGGAGGCCATTGAGTAGGTGCTTCTTGTCCCCTACCAATCCATCTAGCAGAAAATTGTTCGTTTAGCTATTCTCTTACTGCACGTGCAAAATGAGGTGGTGCACTGTCGTGCATGAATAACATGTTTCGGGGGAGATTAAGGGGCAAGTCGTCTAATAAATCTGGCAAAATTTCTTGAAGGAAGCGAAGTTAACTGGCTCCATCGAGACGATCTGCCAATCGGATAGGCCTAACCAAAAAATTGCCGATAAATCCAATCTAAATATTAGTTTTAAACTCGTTGATAATGTCTAGCTTCAATATCATCTGAGTTTTCATCAGCATAAGCATGTTCGTCACACCACGACGTGCAAAACAAGACTCAGCAGTAAAGAAGATGTTAGTGTAAAATCTGTTGTCAAGTATTCTGCACTCCCGAACAATTTGTGAAAAATTTAAACGTGATCCGTGGTCAAGTGGTAATAACTCTTGCACTGGCTGTATGTGAAATGGATGAATTAATTGTTCTCTGCAGATTACAATGCTTTTTGGAACTTCTGCTTGTCGTTGCATAGATCTGGTAGTGGTCTCAGGATTGTCATCGATTATTTCAAAAACAGCTTGTTTCGAATTAAGTCTTCGGACTCTGGGTATTCCAGTGTTAATTCTGACTGGTTCCAACTTCCCTGTTTCTCGAAGACGTCTCTCGATTAGGGCAAAAGTTTTATGATTTGGAATTCTCCAGTTCGGATACCTCTCTTGATATACGCGGGCACTTCTACGACAGTGTTACCTTGACAGAATCCAAGAACTAAGATCATGTCGGTCTGCTCATTAAAGAGAAATCCATATTTAATAGCAGTTAAAGTAACAACAACAATTAAATAATAAGTAATGGTACTCGCGATAATAACAAAATTGAAGAAATTATTGGAACATTTACAGTCAACAACAAACTGGAATGATTATGAATTTGTTTCCTGTCAAACTCACTTGTACTAGGAATATCTGTTAGCAGTATTTAAGAAAACATTTTTTTCCTTCCAAACTATGCGGAATACCAATTTTTACAAGAAAATGAAGATAATTAATCAGTTTTCTCGCAAAAAAAAAATTGAGAACCGTATTGTCACCTCTAAGAAAGTTCTGAAAAAAATATCAGGGGATGAGAGTGGTTTTAACCCTTCTACAATTTATTTTGGATTTCTTTGATTACCGAAATGAGAGTAATCCTCTAAAATGCACTTTCGTCAAATTTCATTCAATTTGTTTCACTCATTTCTGAACAGCATACAAAAATGTGTTTTTTATGTAAACTTTGAACTACTCTCACGGGCAAACGGTACATTTTGGTATATAAATAAATTGGGTCCAATCGACTTATTTTGCCCTCTACTACAAGTGATAGCTCTGTTTCCCAGCAATTTTGGGACACCCTGTATATACTGGTTGTCTATAATCTACCCACGTTCTATGGCTATCTTTGTTATCATAAGAGATACAGAGTCGGTTAAATCACCAAAGTTGGGCAGATTTACATGATAATTCAAATAACGATAAGAAAATTCAACATTGTTGCCAACTTTCTAAGATATCTGAAAATAAGTAAAAATCGCCCAAATTTTCAATGGCCTATATCTTTTTTAATATTCAAAATACGAAAAAGTTATAAGAGAGACTTTTGATAGCTATTTTTACGCATAAAAAATTTTGTTAGTAATTATTTTTCGAGCTACAACTCAAACATACATTTTTTTAAATGGCAACTATAGGTAGCTATGGACTCATTCGATGGATTATTTTTTCTGATTTCAAAAATGTATAGCTTTGTATGTTTAATATTATTAGTTATCTCACAATTTTCAAAAAAAGGTAATTATAAAATTTATTAAACAAATTAAAGTGTGCCGTGAACATTAAATAACAAAATAAGCTCATATTCTACTACTAAATTTGTGGAAACAACAAGAAATAAATGCACTACATTATCAAAATAAAATATATATACATATAACACAATCATAGAAGTACTTCAAAATGCCCTCCATTATTTTGAACAGACATTTGACATCGTTTTAAAATTTCGTTTTGAACTTTTAATAAACTTTGGGTTCTAATTTGTTGTATAGCAACACGAATTTTATTTTTTAAATCGTCTAGATTACCAGGATACACTTTGTCTTTAATTGCACCTCACAAGAAAAACTCCAGGGGGTTGTCTGGAGATCGCGGCGGCCAAGCTATTAGACCTCGATTTCCTATCCAATTATTAAAAAGTCCCTGTAAATAATTACAGGAAAGTAATCCATTGTGTGCTGGTGCCCCGTCGTGTTGAAAATAATTCAAATTTTGGATTACGTTCAACGGAAGGGCGTCCAAAATTTCTTCAGATTCGTTACGTAAAAAAGTTAGATATCTTTCGGAATTTAAATTGTATTCATAAAAAAACGGCCCCCGGATTTCGGTAACAATAATACCGCACCAAACGTTTACTGAAAAAGCATATTGATCACTCCTCTCAACAGTAATATGGAGATTTTCTTGGGACCATTGGATATGATTTTTTCTATTGAATATGCCATTGTTTGTAAATTTTGCTTCATCGGTAAAAAAAGTGGTTTTCGAGAATTGATTGTTTGCTCGACTTTCATTAATCAACGATGTAGCAAAACGTAATCTTTTCTGATAATCTTCAACATACAATGTATTTCCTATATGAAAATGATATGGCTTAAAATTATTTTGTTTCAAAATAACGTGGGCTTCATCTTTGGAAGTGTTGCACTCGTTCGCAATTTCACGAAAAGATGTTGTAGGTTTAAATTCGACGTAAGTTAAAACACGTTCTACTGTTTCTGGGTTAACATTAATTTTAAAATTTTGAGGTTCAGTAAAAGTCCCATATTTTTTTAAATTCGATTCGAGTTTGGCAAATAATCTCACATCGGGCTGTCTTCTTTTGAAGGTATAATTCCGAAACAGCATTAGCATCTCTGTTAGATACGTAATAGCAAAAAAGGATATCAATTCTTTCTTTCAGAAGAATAAGCCATTAGTAAATTAATAATATTCACTATTTAAGTACGAACTACTACTGGTTACAACAAATAATTCAATATCTACTATTTGACAGTCAATCAATGAAGAATTTTGTTTTTAATTGTCACAGCACACCACGACAAACATTTCATTTGTTTAGTAAATACTATAATTGGAATAAAAAAAATGAGACAAAAATAAGCCATTTAAAAAAATGTATGTTTGGATTATAGCTCGAAAAATAATGACTAAAAAAATTTGTATTCGCATTTTCCCATTTTGCGTAAAAATAGCTATCTTATAACTTCTTCGTATTTTGAATAGTAAAAAAGATATAGCCGATTGAAAATTTGGACTATTTTTAGTTATTTTCAGAAACCTTAGAAAGTTGGCAACAATGTTGAATATATCGGTGTTTGAATTATCATGTAATTCTGCCCAACTTTGCTAATTTAACCGACTCTATACAAACAGTGGGTAGATTCTAGACACCCTGTGTATATATATATATATATATATATATATATATATATATATATATATATATATATATATATATATATATATATATATATATATATTTATTTATTTAAAGCAAGTAATGTTATACTCAAACCTTGGGGCCAAAGATCATCATAAAACCAAAAAGTACTAAATTATAGACTTTCTCGTGCCCGTAGAGTGGTAGAAAATGCTTTTGGAATTTTGTCAAATAAAGTCTAAGTGCTTAGGTTAAAGCAGTTACCTTAACTTGTTGCACATAATTTTATTAAAAGCAGAGGTTCAAAGAAATACTTGCAAGGAATAGATCACGAAAGTAGCACAACAGTCATACTCATGGAAGTAGAATGGAGACAACATGTCTTTTTAACACCTTTGGAACGTAAAACTGCTAACCGGTCATCAGATGAGTCAGTACATGTTAGGAAACAATTTACTGAATATTTTAAAGAAATACAATGTGAATAACTAAAAAAAATTATTATTTTACTATGTGAACATTCGATTGAATATATATCTTTGTATTTATATAAAGTATTATTTATTTCGTGTTTTGCGTCGCAAAAGATTTCCTCGTCCGTTATGCTTGACAGTTCGTTGGCAATGTATGTCCCAAGTTCTGCTTCCTTGAATGGTTTCTCACAATTTTTAACTATGTTTGTATTTAATGCTTTCAGAGTGTCAAGTGTACTTGAAAGAGTTTCACCTGTTGCGCCACAGGAGTTACCTCAGTCTCATTATAGGAGGAATTGGGGTCACTTCATCATTTGGAGTAAACTCCACATGTCGGAATCTTAAGAATCCTAGAATACAAAAACATTAGTATTTATTATAGAATTATTATAACTTCCACTATTTACAATAACACAATCCTGTGATAGTTCGATATTTCCTTTCCCTTTTCGCACTTTTACATGTGGTAAAAGGAATTGGGCATGTTCAAACCACCACACATGCTCATTAATATTATCTGTCCCCATTTCACTATGAGATTGCCCCTTCTTCAACTCATGTGACATTTGCGATCGTATGTTATTCAACTTTTCTTTATTTCATTAATTGAAATATCAACGTTAATTTCGTCGTTTATTTTATTTAGAGCGTCCACTCTGGCGTGCTTATTCGAATTAAACTGTGAATAAACCAAAAGCATGAATCTCAATAATTTCCTTACCTTCTTGTTCTTCCTTTGTGATACTTCTGTCGGTTCACACATTATTAATAATAGCAGGAGTATTTTCAATAAGCCGAGAATAATATGAAAGATGGAGTAATCTAACCTCACAAAATTACGATCCTGCACCTATTCATCCTCCGAAAATACGCTTCGGAATATAATGCGCATGCTCACGTCCGATCTCAAATGGAAAATCAAACGAAAATAGATGCTGTACTATTCTTGAAAAATCAAATACAAAATCAAATGGTGAAACCAAATTCTCAAATCAAATGGTGTAAAAGCAAAAATTTGTGATTTGATTTAAGTCAAATGCTAAATCAGATAGTGTAAAGCGGCTTTAAAAAATTTTTTAAATGTCTACCAGTGGGGTCTGTACGGTATTTGAATTGAGTATTATTGAAGAGAAAAATGGTATGCCACTGCTATTTCTGAAAATAAAAATTATTTTGGAGCTCATTTTGAGTAATTATTGTAAACTTTAGGGACCACATTAAAATTCTTTACAACAGGGGGTCATGACAGGTTCTATGAGGTCTGAATCCAAATTGGGAATGGGGAAGCAGGTTATTGCTTTCGATGTGATTCCTAAGCCTGTCGGCTAGGATCTGCTCGAAGCACTTGCCTACGCAGCTCAGTAAGGATATTGGTCTGTAAGAGGACGGGTTGGTAAGATCGGATTTGGGCTTGGGAATCATGATTGTTGAGGCCGATTTCCAGGTCGTTGTGAAGTGTGACAATGCTAAGCATCTGTTGTAAATTGTGGTGAGGAATGTGATGGCTACAGGGGGAAGTTTTCTAAGTATGCGTTTGTTTAGTCCGCTGTCCTGGTACAGAGTTTCGTCTTTCTTTGAAGTATGAGAGGGTTTGTTGGGGAGTGATTGAGGCGAAGAAGGTGTCGTCATCGTTAAATTGCAGTTCTGGTATGGTTAAGTTCTGGAAATTGGTCATGTCCTGTACGAATTCGTGTTTAAAGTTGTCGTCAAAGGACGGATCGTATGGAGAGGCGAACGTGTGTTCGAGGTGGGTTTTGAAGAGATCGGTTTTGCTTTTGTTTGTGGTTATGGGGGTGCCTTGAGAATTATTTAGGTGGGATATGGAGGTGGCTCTTCTTCTGGTCAGCCTATCAAACTTATTCCAGAAGAGTTTGCAGTTTCGGAAATCAAGTTTAGAGGTGGTTTGGATTCATCTGTTTTGGGTGATTGTGCTGATTTCTCTACGAATTTTTGCAGTGAGGCGGTTATATTCAGTTTTGAGCGCGGAATTTCTGGATCTTAGAAATTGGCGGTAAACGCGCCTCTTTTCTTTAATCCAGTTCACAATATGCTGGGACCGAGGTTTCAGCGAGATGTTTAGTTTTTGAGCGGTACTGCTGACTGACCGTGTCCGTGATAACGGATGTTAGGTCGTGCACGTCTCTCTCGATGTCCTTTCGGGAGAAGAGATCGTTATTAGGGAGGTGTTTGAAGATGGGCTCTTGGAGAAGTCCTGAATGAGTATATGTGTTGGAGGTGGCGGAGGAGAGGGTGCAAGTGATGTTTTGACAAGCAGTGGCAAGTGGTCAGATGTTATTGTAGTTCCTAAGTAGCAATCGGGTTCAAATAGGTGAAATAGTGGTTCTGAGCAGAGAATGTGGTCTACTATTGATGTGTCTAGGTATTCGAAGTATGTAGGTAGGGTGTTGCGGATTTGTAGGATGGGAAGTCTGAGGAGTAAATCAGACATGGTTCTACCGTTGGCATTAGTGTATGTGTCGGTAAACTGCGTATGTCGGGCGTTGAAATCTGCCAGAATAACCGCATTGGGGAGACCTAGCAACGTATCCTAGAAGGTATATTGAAATGACTTCCGATGGAGGGTTGTAATAAGAAAAGAATATTATTGGTTGTGCAAAATAAACTGTGGCAGCTACGCATTCGTAGTGTTGGAGATGCTGGGGTACTTCGAAATGGGTTGAGGGAAATGTGTTGTTGATTAATAGGGCTGTGCCTCGGGTTCCCTGTAGGTTACTGTTTCTTAGGAAAGTGTGGTATTTCGTAAAGTTGACAGCACACCTATCCGATAATTTGGTTTCTGTTACTGATAGAATTTGGATTTTCTCGGATCTTAGTACGTTTTTAATTAAGGTACGCTTTCTACGCACACCCTGGCATTGACTGCACCGATCACGAGATCCATTGTATGTATGTTTCACAGTGCAGGGATTGCAGGATTTATGGGATGACGTGGCAACCTACACTTACATATGCACCCGTAAATGAGGCGGTCGCCCGTCTTCGGAAGTAAGCTTTGGTGTGTGCATCGAGAGTCTTAATGATCTCTTTCCTACAGTCAGGAAAGAGACCGAGAAGGGAGAGAGTAACCGTGCGGATGTAATGCGTTATGGTAAGGAATTGGGTATCGTTGTTGTTGGATTCTGAGGATGAATGGGTACGGGGTACAGGGATAAGAGGGGCGGTTTGGGAGAGGGTTGCGGGTGGTTCCAGGCATTTGGGGCAATCGTATGAATAGGTGGGGTGAGGACCGTTACAATGATTGAATTTCGGGGTTGGGACACGACAGGATTTTGATTTGTGGGAATCTCCACATAATGGACATATTAAGGCTTTGGATGGGCATTCTTGCGCAACATGCCCCTCCTGCGTGCAGATAGAGCAGTATTTTGGAAGGGGTTGCGGAATGTGGCATGGCTCACACAGATAGTGTCGGCCGAACATGTTGACATTGAGCGTGAGCAGGTATTCGACGGTAGAGGCGTAGGGAGTGATTAATCGAATCAAGGATGAGGGTTGGTTCGTTGCCTTCGCTATTATGCGAATGGCTCGGGATAATTTGGGAAGGTTAATTGAGTTGAGGATTTCCTGCTCCGTAATGTCACGGTCGACGTTGCGGATTACGCAGGAGTAGGAAGGAGCTTTAGGAGAGGGTTGGGGAGATCGGGAGGTTTCAATTAAGCGGTGTGATTATAGTTATATTTAAGGTTGGTTAAAGGAAGGTTGAATTGTTTTAGGTTGTTAAATAATACTTTTTGGGAATCTATATTAACAGGGAAGTTTCGGAGGCAATACCTATAGGTTGGGGGTTTAGGGTTGGAGGGTTGATGGCGAGCGGGTGTGCCGAGATCGGCCCTGGCGTAACTAGTTGGGTGAGAGTTGGAAACAACGAGAGTGGTTTTTGGTTTAGGATTTGAATTTATGCGGGAGCAGGAAGATGCGTAGAACCGTGTAGATGTTGTGTACAGTTCAGACGCATTAGAATGCGACCTAACGCGGGGGGCTGTCATAGCCGCGGCATGACACCGAAGGGGTTGGGGAATGAGGTAGAGGAGAAGGTGGTGGTGAACAGGGCGGAGGTGGTTTAGGTGAGGTGGAAGATTTAAGATTGGTAGGCGAGGATTTCATCATCTTAATAGATGCTCGCGGTGTCCATGTTTAACCATGCTGTAGGTTAGTAAGGTTGGAAACGATTATGATAAATTACAGATAATCGAAAGAGTGGGTCCCCACCGAGGTGCAGCCTCACACGCCGAGGGAAAAAGGCCCAATAGAAAAAGGAGGGAATGTTAGTCTTAAAATTAAAATAAAACAAAATAGTTCTTTATGAACCTTTTATTGAATTTTACCTTGTCCTGGTCTTAGCCGCTAAGCGGCGCCGCGCTAGTTGGCTTCCGATGTGTGCCAGCCAGGCAGTGACAGCGTCGTTGGGCAGATATCCGGGATAGGAGCAGGTTCGGCTGTAGAGGCGTTGCTTTTCCTTATTCCTTTTGATTCTTCAGACGATGTACGCGATCCTCTTTGTACGAAGTAACGACAAAGAGTGAGGTTGCATTATCATGTACGTCAGTTTATGTATTTTAGCTTAGTGACGTCATCGACCATGCTTTCCTATACCATCTATTACGATACGACATTCATTTTCAAATGGAGACATTCCCATTGCCCGGGGCTTTGACTATTAAATATAATATACACAAAAATGTCATTAAAAGTAGTTGCATACCTTGTGCAGGGAGGAAACTTAAGATGCGACATGGATTGAAACACAGAAGGAACGGATATGATGATTTTAATTATATAAGAATATTCTATTTGTTTTCAAGCGATGTGTTAGTAAATCAAAAGCATAAAATATTAATAAAAACCGATATTTACCCAGCAACAACAAATACAGTTTAAAATATGAATTACGATTTACTGATGACAACAAAATTAGTAAAGAGGGCCATGTAAGATATAAAATAAATTCCCTGTTGAAAACAAGCAAGCTATGATTTTCACGCATACGTCAAAAATTATTTATCGTGTTGCATTTAACAGATTTTCTTTATCGTTTCGTACCAAAATGATTCTTACAAATGAAGAAGCATTTGATATGTTGGCAGTTTATTTTGAATGTATGAGAAATGCAACCGTTGCTGCTATAGCCTGTCCGGTAGAACTGAACGGGTATCGGATTAACAAGGAGGATTGTCAATATATGGTTCTATTGTGCTTGAAACCGCCTTAATGCTTTGCTGTCTCGTACTTATTGTACGTGACAAAGAAAGATGGATATATTATGAATAATGCCTCTATTTCTGCCGAACAAAAGCGTTTGCAACTTTCACACATAATGACAAGGCAATAAGAATCAGATGCAGGTAGAATAGAAATTCAATAGGTATAATAAAATGCCAGTGGTTCTCAACACTGCTTTAACATTATATAATTTGTGAAGAAATGCAACTTTTGTATAATAAAATAATAATCGATTACTAATTACCTATAAGTAATTTCAATTGACACCTTTCACTTATACTTATAACAACAATAACAAATACATTTTATTATAGTTAGTAAATATTAATTAAATTACAAAGATATACTTTTATAATTAAATGTAAAAATTATAATTGTCATTCGGCTTCAGATTCATCACTTCCTGAGTCATCCAAATCTTGGAAAAGATCATCGTCATCACTTTCTTCAGTGTTAACTGTGAAAATAAGAGGTCTTACTTCATCCACAATCTCTTCATTAACAAAAGTATCTTTAATTATTTTATCCGTATGATCAATACATTTTGCCATATTTCCGCACTAACTGTTTTTAATGCGTCGTTCCACGTATTAAGAACATCTTCGTCTTTCCGGATGTCGCAACGATACTTTTGTCGTATTTGTTCTTAGTAATGCCCCATACCAACTCAATTGGATTAAATAATCGACTGTATTTAAAACTAATTCGCGAATTTCTTTACTCAACTTTTCGGCATTATATTAATGGTTAGTTTATATAAACGCTTACTCAAAGAATAATGATAATATAGATATTGCAGTTGTTTTATTTATACCTATATGTACCTACTAAATGGTATAATAATCTATTATTAATTACTTATTGTTACAGTATTGCATATTTATTTGGATTCTTTTGTAATTGGAGTACACTAAAACGTCATTACCATACTTAGGTATACAATGAACTTTCTAAATGTAAATTGAAATACCTATACTTAATCGAATATTCATTATTATGAATGGCTTTTATAAATGTTTATTATAAAACTTGCATTCTTCCATAAATTTTAAATGTAATGTTAAAGCAGTGTTGAGAACCACTGGCATTTTATTATACCTATTGAATTTCTATTCTACCTGCATCTGATTCTTATTGCCTTGTCATTATGTGTGAAAGTTGCAAACGCTTTTGTTCGGCAGAAATAGAGGCATTATTCATAATATATCCATCTTTCTTTGTCACGTACAATAAGTACGAGACAGCAAAGCATTAAGGCGGTTTCAAGCACAATAGAACCATATATTGACAATCCTCCTTGTTAATCCGATACCCGTTCAGTTCTACCGGACAGGCTTTAGAGTGTATACACTGCAGTACCCAAACATACGGCATCACAGCAGAAAAATTTTTCTCCGACTCGCATACCGCGTGCGTACTACTGGAAATGTGAATCTTCCTGTGTACGGAAGACAACGCAGAGGTAGAACAGAGGAATATGTTATTGATGTTTTAGCTTATGTAAATGTTAACCCTCATTCAAGCACCAGAGCTATAGCTAGAGACTTGGGTATATGTCGAACCATCGTCCAAAATATTTTAAGAGAACACAGGTGACTACTTATTTATTAATGCATCTTTTATTCGGTATTATAATGATAAACATGTTTTAATTTTTTTCATTTGTCGTTATATGTTTCTCATTTTTATCATACCGAAAATGTCATTACATCAAAGTTAACTTGTGACAACATGACTAATGTATTTGCCGCCATTTTATGTCCAGTTTCAATAAAACACCAAATTATTTAATGAAATTATCTTATGCTACGTGAATAGATTTTAACTAACAACATGATATTTAAGTGAGGCAAAGTAAAGTAAAAAGGTACCAATAATAAAAAATTATGAGAGGCCGGGCGAAAAAAGTTACGAGAGTTATTGCATTTAAAGTCCTTTTTCGTTTACTAACAACGAAGGACTTCAATGTGTCTTATTTATCTGATTACTTTATAATATATACTATTTTAGATTGCACCATATCACATAGTCCTACACCATAGTTTGAATGCTTAAGATTTCGATACCAGGCTCTCAAATATGATACACGACGATCCTGAAATACTTTCACGAATTATGTGGACAGATGAGGCTACTTTTCATAGTGATGGTAATGTAAATCGACATAATATGCACTACTGGTCTGAAACTAATCCCCACTGGATGCAGGAGGTCCAACATCAGGGTCGTTGGTCTGTAAATGTGTGGTGCGGGATTCTAGGTGGAGAATTAGTTGGGCCTCTTTTTTTTTAATGGGACTGTTAATGGAGAAAGATATTTAGATTTTTTAAGCAACGAATTGCCACTTCTTTTGAAGACGTACCCTTGGCCATTCGTCGTGACATGTTCTTGCAACATGATGGGTGCCCGGCACATTATTTTAGAGATGTTCGGAATTTCTTAGATCAATCATACCCTGAAAGGTGGATAGGACGTGGAAGTTTATTTATTTGGCCACCAAGGTCTCCAGACCTAACTTGTTTAGATTTTTATTTGTGGGGGCGAATAAAAGATCTCGTTTATTCCGATAGACCCACAACAAGAGCCGACATGATTGAAAGAATACGACAGACAATACGAAGTATTTCAAGGGCAGAAATTGAAACTGCTGTTCTCTCCACCCGTCAGCGATTGATTCCATGCAATGAAAATGATGGACGACATTTCGAACATCTAGGGCGACACTAATTACGTAGTTATTTATTTAAGGTTTTAATTGTTAGAATTATCACATTATTATTTTATAATTTGTTCTCATTGTTAGTAACGACAGCATTACATTTAGGTAATCTAGCGGCAACCATAACAGTATGATAATAGTTTAAATTACTGCAGACCAATGTAAGATCTTTTCATCCAGGCTAAATTTAATAATTTCCGTTAACGCGAACTAGCCTACTAGACGTCGGAAGAACAATTCCCGCCATTTACCTGTTTCTTGCGATATCTCAGGATAGGAAAAAGATATCGACTTGCAGTTTTCACTGTTTTATTACTAATTTAGTCTACTTTTTAAAGACCTACTTAAATTTTTATGCTTCCATTTAAAATTGTAAAGAGAAAACACAATATTAAAAAAATATTAAACAGCGCCCTCTAGCATTTATGTTATTAATCAGATTGCTTCAAATTTACAAATTTTCTATTGTTTAACAAAAGCTCTTTCAAACAACCTGAATTAAAGGCGTTTTTTCGTAACAAGGTTCCCACTTTCTCCCCCCCCCCCCTTGTTTGAAGAGATAGACTAAAACTTGTCAAATAAAAAATATGCAGAATTTGTCGAGGAATCTGATTATAATATTTAATATGCCCATTAATTGAGTAAATTTTCAATTGTCAAATACGCCCTCTAGCGATGGACCTACAATTCTGAAAATAATTTCCAGGCGTTTCTCGAGGTCACTTTTGTTATAAAATGTTTTTTCCCGAACCTGTGATATAATTCATTCCTGAGATATGGCCGACGTCCGTTCTTAGTTGGCCACCCGGTACAAAGAAAGTATATATTATTTCCAATGAATGTGTTCTTTATAGTACTGTTAATATGAAATATTTTAGAGCAAAATGTAACATTATCAACTTTTTTGGTGAAGCTGAAAGAAAAATATTTGTTTGCTGGCAGCCTACATAATTATGGCGATTAGTGACTTTAATGCGATTTAAATACAAAAAAGATGACCCTCGTAAGGGCTTAATGGAAATCAACAGCAATGTTGGTGACACTTGGGTTTTTCAAGATGGGACAGTTGTTAGGTCGTCGCAAGATAATGATGTAAGATCGGTAAAATCAACTAAAGTGAATGGAAGGAGGTTTGTTTTGTTTGTTTTTTATTATTTATTCATGTATTTTTATTTGAAAATAATTTTCAGATATAAAATTTTTCATGCTGGTGATGAAAATGGATTTTTTGCACGATTGGAGCTTTTTCGTTTATTTACCATATCTGTTTCCAATACAGTAGGATATGTTTACTGGTTGCGAGGCCCAACTCGTCTGTAAGATTTTGCTTACCGACGTCTTTTACTTACCAACGTAAAATTATATATAGGTACTATATTTCACAACAATAAGAACAAAAAATTTGGACATTTCTATTTAAAACGTCACTTTTGACTTTTCGTTTAGTAGAAATTAAATAATTTCAATTGTGGTACATTTAATACAATCGTGCAAAAAACAGTATACCGGCTGTCGACCGGTAAACGTTCCTTACTGTTATTGATACTCAATATACTATATTGATGGTGCTGAGTTAATGTGTTCATCAGTAACAAAAAATGTAGGCTATCACGGTGAAATGAACAGAAAAACTTTCCTGCAGTGGTTTGAGGAGCAACTACTTAAAAAATGAAAGGAGCCATCTGTTATTATGAAGGACAATGCATCCTATCGCAGTACAGTTGTGAACAGGCCTCCCACTAGTGCAAACATAAAGAAAGAAATTCAGGAATGGTTAATTAGCAATAAAATTTCTTTTGAGGCAGATCTATTGAGTCATATCTTTTACAAAAAGTTCAAGAGTAAGTATATCCATATTATTTGCAATAATAGTATAGATAACATCTGGATTATGTGATTTCAGTAACAATTTTGAAAAGATTTATGTCACCGATATGTTGGCACAACAATATGGACTCTGTGTGTTACGTTTGCCACCATATCACTGCATTTTTAATGCAATCGAAAATGTCTGGGGCATTTCTAAAAGATATTATAATTCACAAGTTGCTGCAAAAGGTGGAACTATAGAAAATTGTTTAAGCTTAAGGAACGAATCATCAGCAACAATCACTCCTGAAGAGTGGTGAGAGAAACAACTCGATACTGCAGCTATTACACCAATAATAATTAATTTGAACGATGAAGATACTGATACTGAGATTATGAATTTGAAGATTCAGACTCTTCACATTAATTTATTTTATTTTTCAAATTATTTTTATTAACGTTAGTTAAGTTCTCGTAATTGTAATACACAACATATTTTATTTATTTAGTTCTGTGGCTATACATTTATGTACAAGTTTTATTACTGCATAACTGGAAGTATCATGAAGAAATAACTCAATATAATATTCTCGTGAAATAACATCAATAACACATTCAAAAAGAAATATTAAACTTAAATTTTATTATTGTGATAAAATAAACATAACCCCTGAAGCTGAGATTTGACAGTCCTCTAACAGTATTAATATTAGTGATGCAACTGCTCTGACTCGTGAAAATTACTCTACTTCAATATATTCCAAATAAACGTGTTTATTGTATAAATTTACCTACTTGTACATCTTTTGGTAATTACGGTCCATTAACAAGAAACAAGATCTAATTGAATTCAAACATGTTTCTTATTATTAAATGTCAAATAAATGATCTTTCGTCCCTTTTAACACAGTTCAATTATGTTTCATGTAATTTATCAAAAGTACTAAAACTACATCCCCCAATTTCACTGTCATATTGAAAACGTACATAAAACTCCTTTATAATTTCATAAATAACTTTAAACCTTAACTAAATGACAACAAACGAAAAGATAAGGATCAACTTGAGAGTAATAAAAAGAATTCTGAGCAATAAAATCTTTTAAAACAATCCTCACCCACATGTCTACAAACGAAATGTGATATACGATTTTTACAGGCATCTTGTCTATAAATTATTATGAGGGTGGTTTAAAAGAAGCAAAAAGTTAAGTTGTATAACGTAATTTATGGTTAAGTTTGAAAATTAGTAGTAAGTTAGTTGTGGTTGGTTGCAAATTTACTTAATTACCCGTAGATTGTCTGTCAATAACAAAAACAGTGACTAATGGAAGCCTTGACCTGAGACTGACCAGCATCTTCGTGCTCTGGTCATTTATTATATCCACTAAATAATCTAGCGGGCAGTTTTGTATATCACGGAAATACCACATAAAAATTTATTGTTAGAGAGTAAAGTACAGTTATTAAAGGCACCTCAGAATTAATAACACCTCGTTAACAGCTAATTAGTAGTTATATGATTCAGCTTAATACAAATTTTCATTGATGATCTCCTACTTAATAACAAAGTATATGATTCGAGTAACTTTCCGTTGTGTATTATTAAAAAAACACAAAACCCAAGCAGTGTATCTGATAACTTCATAGAGGTCTATAATTTTTGTTAAAAATTACAAGCTTCTGGTATTGGATTTTCAGCAAATTACTACTATAGAAGCTGTTAACCTAAAAACTTGTTTAACCGTTTAATATTCTTGTTTCGCGGCTCTTAATAATTATTATATTAATTTCATAGTTTGCACTTAAAAAGTCACTATCTTTTGTATGCGATGAATGTACTTCAAGAAGAATGTCTAATTTTGGAAGTGCATCAGTGGGAGGTTGTCTGGTTAATGTCTAGCCAGACGGACGAGAACAGAGGAAGGGTAACTTATACTTTAGTTCAAGGTCGACTTGTCTAAAGGGTTGTCTAGTTGAGCAGTTCATTCTTGGATTAATTATCTAACAAACTTTACAATGATCCAACATAAATAGATTTAAACTAGTCCATGTAAGGTTAATTTTAGAAACTGCTATCTTGATTATAATTTGGGATGATGCGAATTCAAATTAATTATTCCAAACTACAGCTTCACTCGGTCAAGAATGATAATTATATTTGTATTTAAGTATACTTAAAAAATACAGTGCTTTCTTTTTATTTTTAACGGAAATTTAAGTGGCATTGAATTACCTATTTTTTAACTTAAGGCTGTTCTGGAATCCCAATTTCAAGGCGGTATATAACTATTTAATCTATTAAAGATCTAGCTATTTAGCGTTACTGCAATACACTATATCCAATAGTAGGTTGAACCTAATTGTTATAGCAGACTGATTCAAAGCACTTTCATATTTTATAAAATTGACACTTTATTGAATCTTTAGATCTATCATTACTACTGATGACGATAGCTGTAATTGTTATCGAAACGTACAGTTTATGTTCATAAACTCAAAAAGTAAGCATTGTAATTATGAGTTTAAATCGTGTAAATTTGCATTTTTAGCAAATTAGATTTACAATCGATATTTACGTACCAATTCATAAAGAAAACAATTTTGATATAAATAATGGTTAGAATCCACCGTTAAGTCTATTGGTTTATTGCGATGCACCCTTAAAAAGCTTATTGAAGTAAATAATACGTATATTCTATTCCAATTTGTGTTGGTTGGGGTATGCCTTGGATTTGGTTTTCTATAATGGTAAGTAAATTTTTCAAAATGGCAAGAAGCGCGTTTGACTCCCTTGTGGATGCGCCATATCTTAACTATCTGTCCAAGACTAACAACAAACAGAAAATAAAAGTAGCGAAAGTCAATAGAACTGTGATCATAATGTTTCAATAACTGAAGGTACTGCATTTGATTATTCCACGCAGTAAAATATCAGAGATAACAGTAAAAGAATACACTGCACGTTTCATTTTCGTAGGAAGATTTTACTTTGTGGAAATCTCAAGACCTCCTGGTATTGGCGAACATGGATTACTTCATACTACCAGATTAGAGCAAAACTTTAATATCAATTTTGGATGATCCAAACATCAAGAATGATGCTGAAATACCAGGATACTAGGATACTAGGATACTAGGATACTAGGATACTAGGATACTAGGATACTAGGATACTAGGATACTAGGATACTAGGATACTAGGATACTAGGATACTAGGATACTAGGATACTAGGATACTAGGATACTAGGATACTAGGATACTAGGATACTAGGATACTAGGATACTAGGATACTAGAATACTAGGATACTAGGATACTAGGATACTAGAATACTAGGATACTAGGATACTAGGATACTAGGATACTAGGATACTAGGATACTAGGATACTAGGATACTAGGATACTAGGATACTAGGATACTAGGATACTAGGGATACTAGGATACTAGGATACTAGGATACTAGGATACTAGGATACTAGGATACTAGGATACTAGGATACTAGGATACTAGGATACTAGGATACTAGGATACTAGGATACTAGGATACTAGGATACTAGGATACTAGGATAGTGGAATACTAGGACATTAGGATACTAGGATACCAGGATACTGGGAACTGGGATACTCGGATACTAGGATACTGCTAGACTAGGATACTAATATACTAGGATACTAGTATACTAGTATACTAATATACTAGGATACTAGGATACTAGGATACTAGGATACGAGGATACTAGGATACTAGAATACTAGGATACTAGAATACTAGAATACTGTAAGACCCTTCTTAGGATAGCAGGTTTCTTTTAGGAATTATCTTACTAACTACCACTATGTGGATTTTGTGTTAACGTCGACTAGTCAGGAATGGGGACATGGGTTTTAGACATATAACTATTTGCAAATCCTTCATACCCAGGTTTAATACATATATTTAAAACAAACTTCTTAATTATAATAATAATCAAAAATAAAAAGATATTCTGGTAACATAAATTAAATTTTTAAATTAAACAATATTGGAAAAATCTAAAGGAAATTAATATTCGGAGTCAGCGGCTGGTATTTGGGCAGCCCACAGTACAACTACGTGAGCCCGCCGTCGTCGACGCTGTAGGTGGTAAATTCCTCGTTGTATAAATTAGGCACAGGTGTCGCCGGTGAATCGGTGGTCGGTCTGGAATTTTACTGTAAATCAACCGCGTTATAATCACAGTGTTTAAAACAATGTTACAATATTTGTGGTTTTGTTTCTTTGTAAAATTGTTAAAGCAGAATAAATTGCTTTATTCTAATTAATTCTAATGGATTTCTTATTGTGAAATAAAAATTCTTTTACTTTTGAAGTAAAACGTAAAAATTACTTTTAGTTGTATAAATGTAATATTTTACACAATTCAGGTTGGGTTTTTCGGTAACAATTTGGATTTGATCTTCAGGTGTATTTTTGTGATATACAGGGGGAGTAAATTATAAGTGTTGATAGCCAAGCAGGGAGCTCGAGCTAAATCAACAAATTCTAGAGATTCTATTTATTCAAAGTTGTAACGGACGCTTCGAATATATAGAATTATATACAGGAGGTTCAGGATATATTGGTTGTTCGTTTATAATTTCGTTAATAGCCAAGCCAATGGGCTCAATAGTCTAAATTAACGAATCTTAGAGATCCTATTTATTCAAAGTTATAACGGATACTGTGAATATATAGAACTATTATACAGGAGGTTCAGGATGGGATTTGTTTATGATATCGTTAACAGCCAAGCCAGCGGGCTCAATAGTCTAAATTAACGAATCTTAGAGATCGTATTTATTCAAAGTTATAACGGATACTGTGAATATATAGAACTTTATACCGGAGGTTCAGGATGGAATTGGTAATTGGCCGTTTCTGAGGTTATAGCGCGTGTTGTGAGCAACCAGACGTGGCGTTAGAGAGCCCCATTAACTAGAAGAAGCCCTATAATAATGCCGGTGACCGCCGGTGTTAACCAGTCAATCTACCTAAGATCAATATAATACGCAAAACCTCTTTGGCGTCAATTACTTTCTTAAGGATGGTTTGTTAATAGGAATTTCTAGGTATTACAACTATTTTCATAAAAATCGGTTATACTTCGGAGTATTTGAATTCTATTTAATTCAATTGAAATTGCTTTAAGAGCGGTCAGGCGGCTATGTTCTCGAATTGAGAATTTTAGGTGTAATAAATTACAAACGGAAAGGCAGGCGAGTATTTGCAGAGAAGCGTTCTACAAATAGAAGTTTTCTATTTATTGCTTTAAGAACTGTTCAGGCGGTTATGTTCTCGAATAGAGAATTTCAGGTGTAATAAATTACAAACGTAAAGGCAGGCGAGTATTTGCAGAGAAGCGTTCCACAAATAGAAGTTTTCTATTTATTGCTTTAAGAGCTGTTCAGGCGGTTATGTTCTCGAATAGAGAATTTCAGGTGTAATAAATTACAAACGTAAAGGCAGGCGAGTATTTGCAGAGAAGCGTTCTACAAATAGAAGTCTATGTATAATAAATTATTACAAACGGGCAGGCAGGAGAGTATATTTGCAGAGAAGCGTCCTACAAACAGAAGTAGTTTAAAAGTGCCAAAATTTCGCTTATAAACCTTGCGAATGAGTGGGGTTTTTGGTAGGAAATGTCGCAACGTTTCTGCACATCGTGAAAGTGGGGTACCGGTGCGCACGCAAAATTGCTGATTATTTACATTTATTTAGAACTGGAATAAAATGAATTATAATTAAAACATTATCTTAATAATTTTTATTGAAATAATAATTAATTTATCTTACCCAAATTCTGGCTCGTTACAATACTAGAATACTAGAATACTAGAATACTAGAATACTAGAATACTAGAATACTAGAATACTAGAATACTAGAATACTAGAATACTAGAATACCAGAATACTAGAATACCAGAATACCAGAATACCAGAATACCAGAATACCAGAATACCAGAATACCAGAATACTAGAATACTAGAATACTAGAATACTAGAATACTAGAATACTAGAATACTAGAATTAATTACTAGAATACAGAATACTAGAATACTAGAAACTAGAATCAGAATACCAGAATAAAGAATACTAGAATCTAGAATACCAGAATACCAGAATCTAGAACTACCAGAATACCAGAATACTAGAATACCAGAATACTAGAATACCAGAATACCAGAATACCAGAATACAGAAATCTAGAATACTAGAACTAGAATACTAGAATACAGAATACTAGAATCAGAAACAGAACACCTTAGAATACTAGAAACCAGAATACCTAGAAACTAGAATACCAGAACTAATCCAGAATACTCAGAATCAGAATACAGAACCTAGAATACCAGAATACCAGAAACTCAGAATACCAGAAACAGAATACAGAATACAGAATACCAGAATACAGAATACTAGAATACTAGAATACTCAGAAACAGAATACCAGAATACGATCAGAATACTAGAATACAGAATACTAGAATCAACCAGAACTACGAATACCAGAATACCAGAACACCAGAATACCAGAATACAGAATCAGAATACTCAGAATACAGAACACGAAACTAGAATACCAGAATCAACAGAATACAACTAGAATCACCAGAATCTGAACCTAGAAACCAGAACTGACAGAATACCAGAACTACTAGAATACAGAATCAGAACACATTAGAATACTACAACAGAAACTAGAATACAGAATACCAAGAATACTAGAATACAGAAAGCAGAACACAGAAACAGAATACAGAATACCAGAATACCAGAATACAGAATACGAAACAGAATCAGAATACTAGAAACAGAATACCAGAAACTATGAAATCGAATCTAGAATCAGAAACCAGAACTGATCAGAATACCAGAATACCAGAATACAGAACGAATACTAGAATACCAGAACACTAGAATGACTAGAACAGAAACAGAATACTAGCAATACAGAACACAGAATCAGAATACTCAGAACTACCAGAATACCAGAATACTAGAATCAGAATACAGAATCAGAACCTAGAATACCAGAATACAGAATACTAGAACACAGAAACAGAACACCAGAATACCAGAACTAGAATACTAGAATCAGAACACAGAATACCAGAATCAAGAAATCACTAGAACACCAGAATACAGAAACCAGAAACGAACAGAACTACAGAACTAGAATACTAGAATACTGAACAGAATACAGAATCTAGAAACCAGAATCACCAGAATACAGAACACCAGAATACAGAACCAGAACTAGAAACAGAACACAGAATACCAGAATCGAACTAGAAACCGAACGAATACAGAATCAGAACAACCAGAACACCAGAATCACCAGAACGAAGAAACTAGAATACTACGAATACAGAAACAGAATACAGAATACCAGAATACAGAATACGAACGAATACTAGAACACAGAATACTAGAACTACTAGAATACAGAACACAGAATACTAGAATACCAGAATACAGAATACTAGAATACTAGAATACAGAATACAGAATAGAACATCAGAATACAGAACACTCAGAATACCAGAATACTAGAATACTAGAATACGAACTAGAATACAGAATACTAGAATACTAGAATACAACTAGAATACTAGAATACTAGAATACTAGAACTAGAATCTAGAATACAGAATACTAGAATACTAGAATACTAGAATACTAGAATACTAGAATACTAGAATACTAGAATACTAGAATACTAGAATACTAGAATACTAGAATACTAGAATACTAGAATACTAGAATACTAGAATACTAGAATACTAGAATACTAGAATACTAGAATACTAGAATACTAGAATACTACAATACTACAATACTAGAATACTAGAATACTAGAATACTAGGATACTAGGAAACTGGGGTACTAGCCTACTAGGATACCAAGATACTAGGAAACTAGAGTACTAAGATACTGGTATATTAGGATACTAGGGTATTAGGAAAACAAACAAGAATGTGAAAAAACGATTTGTTTAAAATTTGAAAGTTTATATTTATACATGTGCAATCACGAGTTATGTGAGGCTCTTAAGAAATAAGGTTGTAAACAAAAAATAACTTACATGCTGCATGTTAGATGTTCTAAGCTATGTGGTAAACTCGGAAGCAGACACAAAACAGTACATAACCCTTTCTTACCTTTTTCCTCGGGTTTGCCGGACTCTAGTACAAATCACACATCTGGTTGGATTATTCGTTTTGTGGCTTAATGGAAGATGTTCAGAAAATTGTCGATCTATCTACGTTGAATTCCATGATGGATAGTGGACAGCAAGCCATACTCATTTGTTTTGTTTAGCAAAAAATCAGCAAGTCGGAGTGAATAGTATAAGTTATCCATTGTGTGGCAATTACATTTATAGAACAAATCTCTGCTGTTTCTTAATCCGGGCTAGACAACGTGAGAATTTAAGCATACTCGGGTTGTAATGCAAAGCGGTTAAGACACTAAAACACTAGGGCACTAGGTTACCAGCATACTAGTATACATAGAGACAGGAAACCAAATATCAGCGAAACTACCATGGTGTAACGCGGGCAGTAGTCACTCCAAAATATCAAAGATGGAAAATAGTATAAAACAAACAATCACATTTTTAAAATTAAGTTATGGTTAATTCAACACCTAAGAAGCACCGTAGGATGCATTTTAGAACCAAAATGAAAAAGATGTCAAAACTCTAAGAATTAGTTAGGCAACACGATAGCAGTAAAGATTGCATTTCGTAATATTGGGGTCTTGTAAAAGTAAAAAAAAATTAAAAATAACGAAACGTACAATGGACGGGAGAGATAACGAACAGCTTAAATGGGGAAATGTCATATTAAATAAGAGGTTCAATTTTTTTCAAAAACGAACGGAAAGAAATATACTGCAAAATACAATGCTAATAATGCAGTAATTATTGCTAAAATTTAAGTAATGGAGTCAGTATCGAGTAGTTCTATTTTAACCATTAGAACTTAAACTGGGACGGGAACTGGAGCTGTAAGTACTACTAACACTAGAACAAAACTGTACCTAGAACTTAAACTGAAATTGGAACATAAACCGGAAGCGGAACTGGAACAATGACCAAAGTTGGATCCGGATCTAGCACGCAAACACAACCAAAACCAGGATCATAACCAAAACCAGAACCAAAACCAGACCAAGACCCAAAACCGGATCGGAATCGGACCCAGAACCAGAACCAGAACCGAAAACGGAACCTGAACCAGAAGCATAGCCACAACCAGAACCAGAACAAGAACCAGAACCAGAACCAAACCAAAACCAGAACCATGACCAAAATCAAAATCAGAATCAAAACCAGAATCAAAACCAGAACCATAACCAGAATTAGAACCAGTATCTGAATTCTAACCTGAATCAAAATCAGAACCAGAATTAGAACCAAACCAGAACCGGAACCTGAACCAGAAACAAAACCAGAACCAGAGCCAGAATCAGAATCAGAACAAGAACCAGAACTTGACCTCGAATGCAAACTGGGACTGGAACCATAACTAGAAATAATGCTATAACTAGAATTGGAATAGTTCTTACACTATTTAACGTAAAATAGTACGGTGAATAATCCTTGTGGTATTTTACAAAAAAGGTCAAAATTTCGATTCACGGAAAAACCGCATCACACAAGCTGAAGTTTCAGTGTCTCTTTGGCACCACTCTTGTGGTATGGAATTAAGAAAATGATATCCTTTCTTTACTTCTTGGATGTTGGAGGAGTTGCATTCCAAATGTTGTTGTGTTAGATCTAGATGAACCATTCCTGGGCTTCGTTGTATCAAGACAGCATACATTCTGTTAAGATGTTAACGGTACTCGGCGGTGACTGCTTAATCCAGAAGAACCAGCTCAGAGTGAATCATGCCTTCGTAATTTCACTAGACGCAAAGCATATCCTTTATCCTAAAACCCTTACATTTTACCACAGGTTATGTATAGTACCTTCACCTCTACTTCACGAGTGGCTTGATTTGATTGGATTATGAAGGTGGTCTTATTTTTCGTCATTGGCTATACTTTGTTGAACAAATCAAAGGCCATGCTGTTTGTCAAGCAACTGTGTGCACATTGCAACTCAGTGTTCAGCTTGCTCTTGCATCACACTATGAGGCACTTTTCTACATTCTCTGTTGACTTTGCCTAGTTAATGAAATCACGCCTTATTGTCGATCGGAAAAATAACCGAAGAATCCATTTATTTATTATGTTTTTGGGGTTGCTGAACACGAATATGAAGTTTGCTGACAGATATTATGTCCGGAACATTGTTTTTTTTTGCGAAAAGCGCTAAAATTTGGTTAGTTTTTTAGATGATTGGGCTAAATCTCGGTAATTATACGTTTTTTCGGGAAGACCATGCTTTGCAGAATTAAAGTAGATAAAATTTACTACAAGTTTCATATATAATAATTCTTTCTACGACCAACCGTTAGAGCCGCTAGAGTGTACTAAAAAAGGCCGGAATTCCCAAAAATCAAAAAACGCTGAATACTGCCGTTTTACTACTTAGGTTGGTAACATGAAAGTGCACTAAAACCGTACACAAAACTGCAGCTGCATAAAGGGGGGTGGGGGGTTAAGTTGCACTGATCTATGCAACACTACTTTCACAGATCATGCAACAACGCATCAATGGACCTTGGCCACGAGTGGACGATGCTGAAAATTTGGAACTCCAAGAGGAATTTGGTCTTCACCTTGAGGAAGCCTTAGGAGCACAGGAGGAGGCGGAGGAAGAAGCAGGTACCTATCTCCTCTCGGGCTCACCTACAAAAAAGGGGCGGATGGAATGCCGACCTTCAACCTGAAGAGATTGAATTACATGATTCTACCATATTAAAACAATTTCTTGTGCATTTTATTATACTGTTTCTCTATGCATCAAGTAATTTTAGTTTAAATATAATTATAAGCAATTCTACGTTTTTTGATTCTTTTTGTCTCCGATTGGTTTCCAATTTGATTTTAGACAGATATTTTTTTCAGATGAGGCTTGTGGTCAGCGGGCACACTAGTTTGTTTATTTTTATGTATGTTTCATTAAGTTTATTATCATAAATAGTCAAAATTATGGTAACATGGGTCCTTTCCACGGAAATTTGATGTAACCCGGCAGTATTTAGCGTTTTTTTAATTTTTGGGAATTCTGGCCATTTTTTAGTGCGCTCTAACGGCATAACGGTTGGTTATAGAAAGAATTATTATTTATGAAACTTGTAAATTAAATTATGTCTACTTCAATTTTGCAAGCATGGTCTTTTCTAAAAAACGCATAATTACCGATATTTGGCCCTAAAACCTAAAAAAATTTACCAAATTGTTGTTTCGGGCATAATATTTGTCAGTAAATCTCAGATTCGTGTTAAGCGACCCAAAAAACATAAATAATAAATGTGATTAGGACTGTACCTAAACTTTCCGCTAGCCTCCCTTTTTGCTCCTAAATTGACCAGCCTATTTACTAAATGTCAATAGGCCACCGGACAGAAAAAAATCCCAAATGTAATTAAAAATGTTAAAATCATCATTCGATCAAAATTTTTGTTAAATAATAATTGTACATCAATAAAATAAAATCTTATATTTATATTATTCTTTATGTAAAACAAAACACCAATCACAGCGGATGATGTCATACGTAAGTAAACAAAACAAACGTGACAAGCAACGAGTGCTCTGAAGTTATTTTCTGGTTTTTCTGCCTTCTACTTAATATTTTATAAAATTTTCAAAAGTATACCACCGATCAAAGAGAAGGAATGCTGTGGTTATAAACATGGAGTCAGGATGTATGAAAGCCGATAGTCGCAATCTCCTAAGACTTGATAATAATAATAATGGTCGGCAATTTCTTTGCCACTAATTCGTGAATTAGAAATAATTATAAAATATCATAATTGCTATGAAAATAATCATGGTAGGTTATGTAGGTACTAAACTAAAAGTGATTACTTTCACGTCTTTTCAGATCGGCGAGACAATCCTACGCTGATGTTGCCATAGGTTATGTACAACTTTGGCGGGATGTGAATATGTGTACAATCAAATGCAAAGTGTGCCCAGAACACAGTTTGTTCACAATCGATGATATGGTAATCGAAAAAAAGGAAGCGAAAGTCGTTAACGTTGAGTGCCATGATTCTGCTGCATCAACTGGCTGCTGCAAAGATGCTGTGGCTTTTTTGATGTGGGTCTACAGGCGAAGTGAGGAACCATGTAGTATCGACATACAGTGTAACTGGAAAAAATATAAACTGGCTCAAGCTGGTACTAGTGTTCAGTATGTTACTGCAAAAGATCTGTCGGGTATAAAAAAATCATGTTCTACACAGACTACTGTGCAAAATAACCTACTGACACAATTTCTACAGGAAGCAGTAAACCGAGATGTTAGTAATCGTGAACTATTGAGATATAATAACTGCAGACTGGAAGACTATGAGAAATTGTCACTTCATTATTTAATTACTGAACATTCCGATGCTGACGAGAGCGAGAACCCCAGACACAAAAGCCATGAAGAGGGGTCGAGAATTGGAGACTAAAGTAAAAGCGACAGTGGAAGAGACCCTAGACAAGAAAGTGAAGGAATGTGGTTTATTCATTTCATCACAATACCCTTTTATAGCTGGTTCTCCAGACGGTATTCATGAGAATAAATTTTGCATTGAAATTAAATGCCCCACAAGTGGAAAAACATATACAAATTATGTAAAAGATAATCAAGTGACAGAAAAATATATAGCTCAAATTCAAATCCATCCAAATGTATGTGGCAAATTTAAAAAAAATGTTACTTTTGTGTTGCTGACTGGCACTTTGAGAGCACCAACCATGTTAAAATGTTTTTAATTAATTATGATGAGAGTGTGGTAAAGCATTATATTTCAAGTTTGTGCCAATTTTGGAAGAAAAATGAATACCCCATTCTTTACGAAAGCACAAAATAAAATAAGTTTAGATATTTCATATTCTTTTAATTAAAATTTACAATACGTACATGACTACACTCGAATCTCACACCTTTTTTCCTCACTGAACAATACTACACTGTAAATTTATAATACGATTAACTTAACTTAAGCCAAAGTATAACAACAATTATTAAAAGGCATCAAATTGTAACATTAATAAAAAACGATGATGTAATATACCATTCTTAATTGATCAAGTAATTTAATTAATATAAAAAATTACCCTTTAATAATCGCTAAGTGCCGTCGGCTCATCGGTAGATGAATATAAGGGTGGATTCTAATAAATAGCTTAATTAACCTACCTGAAATGCTAATTGCTTCTTTTCTGCTTGATTATTTTCACTTAATTCCAAAAATGTTATCAAAAAATTATGAATAAAATAATAAATTCTCGAGCGCCATGTTGTCTTTCTTTTTTTTTATATATCTATCTAGGAACAACAAAACCTAGTTATTGAATACTATAAACAATTAACACAAATGAAAATAAAATAACAAGTTACATAAGTTTATTTAATATATGTTTGAAAACGAGAAAAAATTCAAAAGTCATGAACTATACTAAATTATAAAAAAACTTTACCTTTTAACTGTTCTGTATATACACTGTTACAGGTACTATGAAGCAGAATGGTTCATATGGTGAGGTCAATGTCTTGCTTAGTTATCCTTAAAATATGGAATTTCCTTGAAGTTTATTCGCCAAATTTATTTGTAAAAGAATGTAGAACTTGCGCTGTAAAGGTAACTCATGTAAAACTTGCCATTTAAAATAATAGCATAATAAACTATTGACTTATACGTGCCGTTAAAGATTATTAAGTATTCAAATTAAGTGATTAAAAAGGTGCGTACTTAAAAAATAAGTACGTAAAAAAGTATACTTGAAAAGTAAGTAAAAAGGTGCCTAAAAAAAGCAAAGGCTTTAGTTTTAAATATAATGAGAAAAAAATAACTTACCACCAAAATTCTGATGGCACCAAAATATAAAAAATTAAGTATACTTGAAAAGTAAGTAAAAAGGTGCCTAAAAAAAGCAAAGGCTTTAGTTTTAAATATAATGAGAAAAAAATAACTTACCACCAAAATTCTGATGGCACCAAAATATAAAAAATTAAGTAAAAATCATGCTTATTGCTGTTAACATTCAGCATTAAGTGAATTACAAAAAAGCTTTCAGAATAACTGAAGTGTATTTCCCCTAAAAAATCTTCACGCTTGCGCGAATACAATAATATAAATCCAATTTTTTTTAAGAAAGGGAACTAAAACTATTTATGTAATATTACACCCAAAAGATTTGTTCTAGGAAATGCAATTTAAGTTGCCTTTTTCAATTTTACATGTAAATAATTAAAAACTTTTCTAATATTATGCCAAATAGATGAACGATTCTTAAATTAATGTACTTTTTAATACAACCACAAAAAAAAGGTTGTTACAAATTGATAACAGCACATGCTATAACCACACAATCGTCAAGCCCACGAATCAAATTTGAAATTAAAACAGAGTGTGGTTTCAGCATTGAAAACTCCCGAATTCTTCGGATCACACGTTCAATGTGAATTCTTAAACTTGCAATTTGTTTCGCTTTAAGGAAATCTTGCTTAGTTAATTTTGTACCTTGAGCTACGCTTGGAGGTCTCAGTAACTTACATTGCTTTCGTATTAATAACTGTTCAATATGTTTGAACCCACAGTGAGCTAAGATCCAACTTCCAGGTTTCAGTTGTACTAAAAACCCACAGGTTTCCACAAATCATGTGTCACTTATCCGTCCTCCATAGCCTGGTGATATTTTTTTTTATGATTCTGGACCTGAACAGGCTAAATTTGGCCTATCGTGCTAAAGCACTCAGGAACACTTAGGAGAATGGATAGAGAGATAATAAATTACCAATAAAAAAAGGAAAAGGCTACGTATTTCATTCCCTCCCCGAGGGGGAGGGCGGGCTGCTCGAGCTTTCCGAGCCCCTTCAGCCACAATCATGGATTCCCAGCATACATATATACATTACGTATATATGCATGGTGGGATTAAGGATGGGTACGGTCAGGATAAGATCGGAAGGAACGGAGTTAGGGTTCTGAGGGGGTAAATACTACCCCGGCATTCGCCTAAGCAGCCGCACATGGTGTGCATATACACAGTGACCATGCCGCTACATGTGTATGAGGAAAACCCCCTGAAAAAACCTCATACAAGGTAGACGGTAACGGGAATCGAACCCATTACCTCCCGAATGCTAAGCAGGTCGTGTCGCCACTGCGCTACCAGATCGGTGAATTGCCAATAGATGCATATATAATTAAGCAGTCCATTAGGCGTACTGGATACTAAATACTTAATTGTATTTCCTTTCTTATATTCAGACCGTGTTAACGCTTGATTTATTGATTTAGCGGGTTTCGCTATTTCTATTTGAAAATAGTCTATAATACAACTGACTTTATTATAGCGATGTCTAAATGCTACTAGAAGGCATCTCTTAATCTTTTTTGTATCCAGTTGTGCAATAAATTGTCTTGAGACTATTAGCAATGACTGGAACATTTTTTAGAAATATTTTTCCAGCATATGATTGAGATATTCCAAACTGATCTGCAAGTTCTGAGAATGTTGTACTCAACCTTACTTTTTTCAAACATAATAAAATATGCTAAGTAGGAATGTTGACGTTTTTATGAATTAAATCAATCAAAAAATAGCAATCTTTTGTTAAGGCAATATATAAGCGTGGTTTGGCTTAAATTTTTTCACACATATCTTTCAGGGCTTGCTTTTCTTTTCTTCATTTAGGCTACTACTATCAGATGATATTTTATTCGGTAAAGAGTGAAGAGAAGGTGATTATGGTTGAAATGATATTGAGGTGTAAATTGATGTGTCACTTTCAGATGATAGGTTTTAATAGCCGCCTAAGTTGTTCTACTTTGAAAGGAGATGTTGATATGGTTGCTGTCCACAGTTTAGAAGGTGATGTGGCAATGTTCTTGGAATTGCAATCTGTTTGTGTGTATTTGTTTCTAAAATGTTTACTTTTCACAAGAACTTGTCTTGAGTTTTTGGCTGATCTTCAACAATTACAACATTAGTTTGTAGATCTAAAACAAATCTAGATACAGGTCATTAGATATTGATACTCACTTCAAAATAAACAGATTGGTTCAAATTCAAATTGAGTACTTACTAAGGGCCAGAGTGGGTATTCTCTTTATTACTTTTCAATTTACTCTCTTCTAGGGCTTCTTGTACTAACACCAATATTTGTCTTTTCACAACAGCAGGGCGAGGTGTACAACTTGATGGCAAACTCCTTTTTCTTTCAGTTTGACATTTACATTTGAATGGAAGGCATCCAGGTTTCATAATTATTTTCTTCGCAGAACCCATCACACGATATCTCATATAATTTTCCATATCATTTGGCAGCTAAAACAAACACAAATTATTATACACACGTGTAAACATAATCTATAGAAACAAGCAATAATTATAAGTACTATTAATTATTTAAATACTGTACTCTATGTATTTTCAGGCTAAATACTTACATCGAAGTGATCTTCACAAAATCGGTGAACTAACAGACATTTTATCATATTCTCATCTTGCTAGGTCTAGCCACTTTTTCCTCATTTCTGCTTTTCGCGGTAAATAATTTATTTGTAGTAGATATTGAAGTATTCCTGCATTTAGGTATTGCACACCAACGATACGTTTTCCGCTCCGTTTAATCACAAAATTAACAAAAACTCTTAATTGACACCTTAGGAGAACTTGGGACGGAGCGGGCACTTGGGGTAGAACGGGCACCCCCCGCAAAATCTCGCAGTGTGTGCGTACATTACCGAGAACTGTAAAGTTGCCATTACACGAACGTATGATGTTTTTGATAAATCAACAGTTTAGTTAGTATCGAGTGTTCATAACGGTAGGACGTATCCTGGTGTTTTACACATTTTGTTATAAAAGTCGTGAGTTTTTGTCTCCATGGTAAGTAATTTTTCTTTTGATTACTAACGTTGTTATTGAATATATAAGTGAAGGAAGGTTTTAATTTTGATTATAAGGATAAGTTATACCTTATTTTTCAAGTTCAACAAAAGTACAGGAATTCTTAGATGTTTGTTGCTCTCGGGGCAGAGTGGGCCGGGGTAAAGTGGACAGGGTATCCGCTCTACCCCGATTGAAATACCCATGCCATCTTAAATTTTCAATGTAACTTTTGTTTTCAGATGGTGCGTAACTATAAGCGAAAAACGGACCAGCAAAGCTGGTCTGAAGATTCAATGAACAATACCGTTCAATCTGTTTTTAGTGGGGAAATGTCTACCAAAAAAGCCTCAATACAATTTTCTGTTCCACGGACAACACTTCAAAGATATATTCAGAAAAAAAGAGAATTAGGGGAAAATTTTAAAATCGATAAAAGTAAAGGGAAATTTCTGTGCGTTTTTACCAAAGAACAAGAAACGGAATTAGAACAGTATTTAAAGAATATGGAATCAAGATTATTTGGTCTAACAGTAACAGATTTTCGACGTTTAGCATTCCAACTGGCTGTTCAAAATAACTGTTCAAATAAGTTTAATCAGGAAACTGAAATGGCAGGGCTGGATTGGATATATGGGTTTATGAAAAGGCATCCGACATTGAGCAGAAGAAAACCAGAAGCAACATCTGGTGCGCGTGCAATGGGTTTCAATCGCGTTGCAGTAACGCAATTTTTTAAATTATTAACAGAATGTATAGACAAATACAAACTCACTGCAGATTGCATATACAACTGTGACGAAACTGGGGTTCAAGTTAATCCAAAAGGTCACTCAAAACTTATTGCAATGAAAGGGAAACGACAAGTAGGGACCTTAACTTCAGCTGAGCGTGGACAAACAGTTACTGCTGAAGTGTGCTTTTCTGCATCTGGTACTTGTATGCTCCCGATGCTAATTTTTCCTCGTAAGGGAAAACAATCCTCCTTTGAACTTGGGTTGCCAGCTGGATCGCTGGTAGAAGTTGCAGATAATGGTTGGATAACTAAGGAAGTGTTTCTAACTTGGTTTAAGGAATTTGTAACATTTTCAAGGGCATCTAAGGAACGCATTGTCCTTCTTCTCTTGGATGGTCTTGGATGGTAACTATGCGCGGGACAACGGTGTGGTGCTATTATGTTTTCCCCCACACTGTTCTCATAAGCTACAACCACTCGACGTAAGTTTAATGAAACCTTTAAGCACTTATTATGAACATGAAGTGCGACAATGGCTACGCTGCAATCCAGGAAAAGTAGTAACTTTGGCTCAAAAATCGACATTATTTGCAGCTGCATTTATTGAGTCAGCAAAAATGAAAACTGCAATTAGTGGTTTTTCAAAAACCGGTATTTGGCCCACAAATGAAAATATCTTCACAGATATAGATTACATACCCTCAGTTACTACTGATATAAGTCTGTCTAATAACAAATCAAAGGAGATGCGTCAAACACCAAAGAAAAATATCAGTACTACTGAAAACAACTGTATATCCAGTGACAACACTATTATTGATTCAGAACCAGGCTGCTCATCAAGACTGGATCCTGTACCAAACAATTTACCATCGACTCCTCCACCTCAAAATCCTATAAACCCCAGAATACCAGTCAAGAAAAAAGAAAACTACTTTCTTTCTTAAGTCGCCTGATTCTCTTCTCTCCTTACCTTCTGTTTCTAAGGAAGCCAACCGACCGTCAAGAAAGAGGGGAAAAACGGCAATTCTGTCATCAACACCATATAAGGAGGAATTGGAAGCATCTCTAAGTCATACACAAACAAAAAGAAATAAAGTTGTAAAGAGGCAAATAGGACATGGCCCACCAGAAGAACAAGCCGCCCTAATGAAAAAATTAAAAAAATAAACAAAAAGGGTGAAATGTAAAATGTACATGTAATTGTATATCATCAGTTTGTTCAGTACAATAAATTATACAGTTTTTGGTTATTAAATATTCCAAAGGAATCTTTTCTAAAAGAGAAATATGTATCATGTAAGATTGATAACCGTTTAATTATTTTGTAAATTCGTGTTTATATATTATTTTTGTACTATTATTAGATTTACATTTAAATATCAATAATAAAGTAAAAATAACATGAAAACTAATTTAATTCAAAAGGATCAGTGAACTAAATGCAAATTAAAAAACCCCACAAAGAAAAGCAAATTTTAATTGTAGATTTTATGAAGGTTGAGGCATAACATTATATTAACTGAACAATTAAGGAAACTGGTAAATATAAAAGAATTTCCGCTAAAATATACCACATAACGACTATAATGAAACCGTCTGGTCGTTTGTTACCTAACAATTTTTAGTTTCACATGCATTCGTGCATTGCACTTCGCTATACCACCAAACACGACAAATAGATGTTATAAATTGCACTGCCAAACGGACATAAAAAAGCTTTGTTAGATCTATAGAGGTTTTTATGTATATTTGTCAAAAAGCTATTATTAAAAAGGCACGAAAAAAAAGCAGAAAGAATAAGTAAAATTGTGTACAAAACCTTTTTAGGAAGGTCACTCACCGTAACAGGGGCGAATAAAGTCGCCTGTAAATTGAGATATGAAGTTTCTTCGTGCCCTTTTATATACCTCTAGAAATATGGTAATTTTGCAATTACTCTTCATGATTTATAGCTTACCTCCTTTAAACTACTTGCAGAAGTTTATCAGTTACTTGACTATGATTGACGATCAGCAGATAAAGCACGAAATGTAGAGATCTTGTATATGTATTCAAGCAACATTATATGTACTTGTTAAACAGCAATCACCTGCAGTGCTTGTAAGTTTTATTTCTTTTCTTCTTTTTTATAACTGTAAATTCTAATGTAATTTATCTTATATTATTTAATACGTACATTTACAAAATGTCAATCACCAACAAAATCTGTACATACACTATTAGCAAGTATACGGGATAAATTGATTACACTTCACACCTGTAACGTGAGAAAATTAGAATTAATACTTCTATTTTCCATGAAAAAGAATGCGATAGGAGTAATTAATAGACGTTTTATTAGTAGTATGAGTACTAAAAATTGCAAATTTTGGGTTATCTAATCAAGGATATCTGATGCACGAAGGCATGAAGAAAACTAGATCCAATCTTAACGTAAATTTCTTGAATTCTATGTAAATATATTTTGGGATACGAATGCAATAGTAAAAGATGTCGATACGATGTTGAGAAAACATAGGCCTTTTTTCAGATCGATTTAACAGATAAGTGATGACTTTAGTATTGATACTTCAAATACATGTCTTAAACACAATTTTTGGGACTGTCAGTGCCTTCTAACTTTGAACCATCTACCGTCTACCTTGTATGAGGTTTTTTCAGGTGGTTTTCCTCATACACACATGGCACTGCGTATATGCACACCATGTGTGGCTACTTAGGCGAATATTGGGGTAGTATTTTCCCCCTCAGAACCCTAACTCCGTTCCTTCCGATCCTATCCTGACCACATCAATCCTTAGTCCCACCATGCATATATACGTAATACATGTATGGATGCTGGGAATCCATGATTGTGACTGAAGGAGCTTGGAAATCTCAAACAGCCTGTTTCCTTTCCTTTCCTTCGGACTGTACTCACTATACTGAATATTTGGCAACAGACTGAATGTCGACTACGTCCACATCGCCGACGGACTATGGACACAACCCAGACTATATCGTAAAGGACAGATTGCTGATCATGCCCACATCGCCGGCTGACACACGCCGACTTTATAACGATTGTAGCGGATTGTCTTAAGTAAAAGCGTAAATCAATATTAATTAAAAATTTTAGTAAATCTAGACTGTAATAATTTTTTTTGCGGGATTTCACAAACTTTAGTAAATCTAGAGCTTAATAATTTAGTTCTGCGGGATTTCACGTAGGCATTATATTTCTTACAAAACACAAATTGTTAAATAAATGTGTGTTGTGATATTTCAGATGTCACTCATTTTAAGGAAAAGGCATCACTAATTAAAATTTAAAAGGACATATTTCTATACAGTTGGGTCATTATAGACAGTGTGTCTCAAATTGTTGGAGTTAGATATTCGCAGAGGGCAATACAAAGTTAAAAGGATGTGTTTTTCGCATTTTTTTTTCATTTAAATAATCATTTAACCACGTATCAATCTTAGTATTTCAGTTCGAAACTATTAATGTTATACGAGGTCTGTTCAAAAAATAACCGTAAGTATATTTTTATTTTTCCAATTACACATTATTGGTCATTATCTCTTTCAAGGTACTCCCCTCCACTATTCACACACTTTTACTAGCGGTGTTTCCCCGTTGCAAAACAGCCCTGGAAAACTTCTGTTGTAACGAATTAGTTCAACTGTGTTAGATCGGCGTCATTTCAGCACTGATTCTAGTTAGGAAATAAAAACAATCACAAGGAGCTACATCGATCATTTGATCTTTGCCAAAAATCTCGCGAAATTACAAGGCTGCATGAGCGGGAACGTTGAATCGGGTAAAACATTCGTAATACTGCGTACAACCTAGAGCTTCTTGCCCGTAAGCTTGTTTCAAAAGTTTAAATATTTCGTAAAAGAATTTCACGTTTATTGTTGCTCCGAAAAATCGCACATTGCAAAAAAAACGCCACAATAGCTGAACCTTCCACTCAAATATCAATAACGCGAGAAAGAAGCGAAATATCAGCAATCCGTAAAGAGCGGGTTATATTGGAGGTTACGACGAACCGCATGACACTTCGGTGGCGGAAAATTGAAAAAGTTCGGTTATTTTTTTAAGAGACCATGTATAGTCTGCAAATGATGAACAAAAGGACAATATACAGTGGTTAAGTTCATTACAATAAAGCAAAAACTATAATGGGCCTAACGTACTTCTCTGTGGAACACCCATACTTGTTAATTTCCTTCGATTTCGAATTTGAATATTACACAAGCTTATGAAACAAACAGATTAAATGACTTTTTAAGAGTTTACTGAAATCTCTTCGAAGACCAAAAGCTTCGATTTTATTCAATAAGTTGCGGTAATCACTCAATCAAAGGCTTTACCTCCACAAATAATGTCAGAACTTTGTTGCCTTTTCCAAGCCCATGATACAAACAATTAGGCATTTTATATTGTGCTAACGTGCTAGATTTTCCCTTCTGACAAGCAACAAAAAAAACACACCCACGTACTACACAAAAACTAAAAAATACCGTTTTAATAAGTAAGGTATATTCATCAACGGTCGACTGGGCTTTTGATAAGTAAGTTGATTTGAAGACAAAATATATTTAAGAAAATTTACTGCTCATCCGCTGTAACTTTTTCAATTTTTTTTTTAAACATAGATAAAAGTACAATAGGGATATAGTTCCTAATTGACTGAATTCCCTTTTTTATGCAAACAAATAATTCGTTTGGAAAATAAGCATTTGCTATAAATTCATTGTTTCGGTATATAAGTGATTTTACTATTATAGGCAGTGTTGGGTAAGATCTATTTATTTAGGATCTAGATACAGATCCAAACACATTTTTAAAAACTGATCTAGATAAAGATCCAAGATCCGTACGCAAAAATGGATCTAGATAAAGATCAAAGACCCTTGAAATGGGATCTAGATCTTTTATAAAGATCCGACATTCCTAAAATTGTTTCGAGATTTTTCTAATTATTAATATTATGTTTAATTGCTAGTATTGCTACTGATGAGTAGTACTCCCATTCCCATGATCATTTTTCATGTAATACAAATATTAGTCCGTAAGGTTAAATTATTAAGAAAAATAATATACAAATATAATTTTTATAGGTTTTTATTGAAAACTGACATTAATTATTTAACGCACTACAAATTACAAAATTAGTATTAGGTACACATTTACACTTGCAAGTTGCAATGTTAATTGTTAATTTAACTTAACACATAGTTGTTATACAATTATAAGGATAAGGACATTTATCTAAATTATTATAAGTATACATTACATAATTACATTTTATTATCTAATTTTATTTTATTTTGTTTTAAAATTAATAGCATCTCAAATATATCATCACCTAATCTATTCCTACGAGGAGTTAAAATTAGTCCACCCATACTAAATATCCTTTCAACGGGGGCAGATGAAGGAAGTATAGAATTATATTTTAAAAAGATTTCTTTTATAGCAGGGTACATATTTAATTGCTCATAGTTAGTGCTTGTGTCTTTAAAATAATTTGTGCATTCTGAATCAAATGTTGTTTGCAATTGCGTACTTATTTTTAAAAAATCAAAGAATTCGTCCGTGGCAGAAGATTTTTTTTCAGTAAGTGTGAACTGAATTTCTGATTCTGAATTATTAAGATTTTCTTGAAATCCGGAATTGTTAAGTTCACACAATAATTGCGTTTGACAGAATGCTGTTTCATTTTTAAAGAGGGTAATTTTTAACCACCATAATTTAAATTTTGGGTTAGAAATTGTGGATAACAGGTATGGTCGACTACTAGAATTTTTAATATCCATTATATTAGAGAAACGTCTTGTAAAGCCGTTCAATAAACATTCTCTTAATTTAGAACAAAATGTCAGTTTTGTCATTGCTTCTAAGCTAGCTTTAATTTTGAAAAGTGTTGGCAAAACAGTACCTAACTGATAAGTTTTTTCATCTTGTAAAATATCTATTGCAACGGCTATAGGTTTTGTAACAGAAATATATTCGTTTAAAAACACAAAATCTGACAGTTGGAACACGTCTAATTTTAATAACTTACAAACATCACTTAATTTTGCTTCAATATTAATTAGTTTAACACATGCGTCATACATGGAATTCCAACAAGTAGGACAAGGAACTTTCAATTTGACACCGCAAACATTTTCTAACTGATCCGACGCCTTAGTTGACCTACTCACTAAATTCCATAAAGAATAAGCTTTCCCAAAAACAGTATCGTACATTTTTTATACCTTATATTTTCAAATGCTTTAGCTGCATCTATCGTAATTACAAGGCTGAGTGTATGCGAACAACACTTAAAATGTTCGGGCAAAAGCACGTAAGTACTGTCAGTATCAAAAGCAGGTAATGATTCAACATCTACATCATTTTGATTTTGCAACTCTGTTAATTCGCTATCGATGCTCTTATTACATATAGAAGCAGTAAATACGTTAAAAGCTTTATTAAAGTTGCTTGCGTTATCTGTTACCGTTCCTGAAATTTTACCGATATTTAATTTGTATTCGTTATGAATTTCACTTATTAATTCCGCAATTCTGTCAAATGTGTGTGCAAATTTAAATCGCCTACAGCTTAATGCAAAAGATTTACGTTGGAAGCTATTACTATCGATAAAGTGTGCAGTCATACCAACATAACTTTTGTTATTGGTGCTCCAAACATCTGCAGTTGTACAGACGTATTTGGTTTTATTTAATTCTTCTATTACAGCACCAATAACTGCTGATTTCTCTTCTTCTAATTTACTCTTGAGCGTTTTTCGGTCACAAGGTTTTTGCCAGAAAGTCCTTCTACTAACCTAATAAATGCGGGTTTTCGACTGTACAAATAGGCCTCATCTCTTCAATTATGTAATCTAAGACGAGTTTGTTAACCGAGTTCTTTGTGGTAGAACTGGTAGATCGTTGAAAAATGTTAGTCTTGTTCAAATTCTTCATTGATAAAATTTCGGTTTTACTTTTTTTTGTTGTCTTTTCTGCATCGAATTTGCTAAATGTTACTGGATGATTTGTCTAGAAAAAAAGGAGAAAGTGTATGTTAATTTATAAAATTCAGATTGAAGTCACTTCAAGTTTCAGTCAAAATTTAGATAACACCAATTTTGAAAGCGACTGAATCCCATCTTTTATGAATACAGGTATCATAAACATTTAAAAAGGTTTTTTGATGCATTAGGGACTTTAAGAAATAAATCTCAACCTTTTGTAAACGTTCTTTTACACACGAGAATCTAAGTATTTTGCAACAAAAAATACTTTACGTAATTCATATAGAATTTAATAAAAATTATGTCTACAAATCACGTTTTGATATATCAGATGATGTATTTCGTAAGAATCCAATAAATGATACTAAAATTCTGCCAAAAACGATATTAATACATACCTTCATATGCCGAATAAAATTTCCTGTTGAAGTCACATGACCTTGTATTTGTGCGGGACAATTTAGACACTGGGTCACTATCTTGTTGTCACATTTTGATAAAATTTTATAAAATTTGCCGCTTAAGATTGGCGGAACTTCCATTAATTCAGCTTCGTCACTCATTGTTGATCTAACTAACAATTAACAAATGTGCTCTACTTAAAGTCGTATTCTTAAGAACTGAAGACAAGATTGTTGTTTTTCTATACCTCCTTTTGTTCGATTAAATTAGCAACAGGGAATTCCAGTTCCACTTAACTTAAGTACCTACTTTAATGGATGGATGACCCCATTGTCATTACTCATTAAGTCATTAGATTAGCACTTAGCTGTCATTATCTGCCTTTGTAGCTTTGGGAAACAAAAACAACCGATGGAAATATTAACAAAGGAAATGAATAGCTCTATTATTGGTTATTCCGGAATTTAACATGCCTCAGGCAGTAGGTAATTGTGTAATTGTGTATGTATCTCTGTGGGGTACGGATGTAACGGTCGTAACAGAGCATAATGTATTTTTTAAATATAAAGCTTTGTTGCCTCAAGCCAGTTAAAAATTTCACAAAACACCCTTAAAATACATTTTAAAATATTCTAATGGATCTTTGGATTCAAGTACTAAAGATCTGTTAAAATGTGATCTAGATCCAGATACTAGATCCTAGCAGAGCAAAGTATCTAGATCCAGATCATAGATCCGTTTAGTGGATCTAGATCCTGGATCCAGATCACTTTGATCTAGATCCTACCCAACACTGATTATAGGTCCATATTCTTGCTTGCTTATGCCCGAAGCACACACATTTTCAGCATTTGAAAACCATCTAGGCCATTTTTAAAGCGTCTGAGTGAGTGTTTGTTCGTGTAGGAGTGCGTGTGTATGAGTGTGTGTGTGTGTGTGTGTGCGTGCGTGCGTGCGTGGGCGCGCGTGCGTGCGTGCGTGCGTGCGTGCGTACTCGCTCGCTCGCTCGCTCGTTCGTTCGTTCGTTCGTTCGTTCGTTTGTTTGTTTGCTTGTTTGTTTGTTTGTTTGATTGTGTGTTTGTTTGTTTGTTTGTTTGTTTGTTGGGTTGTTTTTTTTGTTTGTTTGTTTGTTTGTTTGTTTGTTTGTTTGTGCGTGTGTGCGTGTGTGCGTGTTGTGTGTGCGTGTGTGCGTGTGTGCGTGTGTGCGTGTGTGCGTGTGTGCGTGTGTGCGTGTGTGCGTGTGTGCGTGTGTACGTGTGTGCGTGTGTGCGTGTGTGCGTGTGTGCGTGTGTGCGTCAGCTTAACCTCAAGTGTACATTTTTTATAAAAGTCGCTCGCAAGGCTAACTTCAAGGTAAACTTCGATACCTATGACTAGCTAGCTTCAAGGTTAACTTCAAGACCAACTTGTTTCTCATGACTAACAATTTTCTCAATGTGGAATAACCACGTTTTTGTAAAAACGTCTTATGTAGTAGCATTGTCTGCCCCTTACAGATAAATTCTTTGTGTTTAAAACTGTTTCCTTATTCTGGATGTAGATTTATAAACCTTAATGTTAATTATACTAGTATTTTTGAAATATCATTCGTATATAAGAATAATACAAGGTTTGCTTTAAACGATCTTCATCGTATACTTTAACAGTTAACATTTTCAGATAGTTGATCGCCCCATTAAAATGGAGCGTTAATAGTTTATAGAAGTACGGGTGTAAATAAAAAACACGCTACATAGCGATTGTGTTATAAACTAGTGGAGGTCGTTATTAATTCGTGCATAAGTTGAAGTTATGTAGGTAGAAGGTTGCAACCGTTAATTAAAAAGAAAGTGTAATAACATATTACAACAAATAATACAGGTCCACTTACACATTTTATATATATTGAAACAATTACTTGAAATAAAACGGCATATCAACTCTAATAATTTTTTTTTTTAATTATTATTATAAAAGCTTGTAATCTACCAGGTTACAGCTTTAAGATCATCTTATAAGTTACATTATGTTGGGGCACGCATACAATTGCACTCTTCGGCGAAACGTGTTAACATGTAATCAGTGTATAAATAAATTTCGTATGTTAAACAACCTGTAGATAGGCATTAAAATAAATGTAATAACAATCTCATTGGTAAAAAATACGCTAATAAAATAAAATGGGGAAATACAGTCAATGTGTACGTGATTATTATTATCTAATCAATTCTTTAAATAATATCTGATAAACAAGTTCTAATAAATGTTAATAGTAAAAACACAAAATTAAATAAACTATCTTTTACATCATTTCCCAGGGGTTAAAAAATAATTAATTAATAAAAATAATTAAAGATCATCATCTTAAAGCTATCAGCTTAAGAATTTCCCCTGGGATAATTAATTAATAAAAATAATTAAAGATCATCATCTTATATTAATAAAAATAATTAAAAGATCACCATCTCAAAATAAGGGTAATAAATACGGTCTTTCACGTACGCCATTAAAAATCAAAAACAACTTTAATTAGGGTTGAACACACGGTCTCACACGGAGGTATGTAAAAAAATAATAAGGGGTTGAAAACACGGTCTCACACGTGGGTGTGTAAAATTAGGGTTGAAAAAGGCCTCCGAAAAGAAACCATAAAAATTAAGGGTGAAAAAACACGTCCTACACGTAAGCGAGTAAAAATAAGGGTGGAAAATCCGGCCCTCCACGTGGGCATATAAAAAAGTGAAAGGGGCGGGGCTTGTGACGTAAAAAAAGGAGTGGGGATGGTGTCTCATTACTACTTCCACTTACTGGGCGTTGCCATTCTTGCAACTGCTCTGTAAACCAACTGATTGGAATAGTTTCAATTTTGTGTAGAATTTGATATCGATTCATTTTAATATCCTGAACCACTTCAACTGGAAATGAAGCATTACGTTGCATACACGCACTTTGTCAAATACCAATAGTTTAGGACTACCTGTATTATTCAACTATTTTACTGTCTTGCGTTTTCTAATTTATGACTGTGTAATAATCCTGCAGATCCTTCCTGAAAATTTAAATCCTTGTAAATAAATCCATCAAAACTTATTTCCTATTTTCTTCCACAACTGCATTTATATGATTTAAAACATATTATCAGTTGTTCCACTCTCCCACTCTACCCGCTATCTTCCCAAAATCCCTATATAAACACTGCCTTCACATTCAACCAAAAACACACTTGACACTTTGCGTTCATAATTTACTTTCCTGTTATAAATTAGTATTCCAGTATTATTGCTCAGATCCTGAATTCTCCTTATTACCTCATTTCCTTAATTAGTTATACGTTATTAGTATACTAATCCTATATTCATCCTACCTGAACCTGCCTGATACATTAATCCTGCATTACATTCTTTCCTACCATCCACCTATTACATTCATCTACCCTGACACCGATTACTGTGCCTATCCATCCCTTATACGTATACCAACTTATTGTGGGTCCTGGCCCCTGATTTGGGTATACGTAAAGAATTGTTTGTGTGAAATCAGACGGAGGGCCTGTACACCCCGAATGGTTATGCACAACTAACTACCCTGTTGCATCATTATCCTTATCAACCAAACAAGATATTTATCACTATCAACTTGTTGAAGGTGGAAGCCGCGACAAGGATAGGGTAGAACATCCTAGAGATTATAGAGGAGTGACGGTGGTATTGCCCGAAACATCCTCTACAATCACGAGCAAGGTTATTCCTTAAATTGCCCTTTGACGGTTTAGGCTTGTGCCCCGAAAAAGGATTTCCTAACCACCCTATTCAGCCTCTTTCCCTGTATCTTCTCACATAAATCACGTCGCCATCCCCTACAATAAATTCTCCTTGCTACCCCTCACATTCACACCAGTTTACCTTTGATCTTTTAACCACCTGTGCATAGAATCACCACCTACAAAATCACTCACCCACCACCTTTTATTTATCCTACATAATAACCATTCCCTTAAGTAAACCGTTTATTGCCGACCTAAACAACCCTTGTTTACTTTTAAATAATAGTGTGACCTTACATTGTATTTAAATCAGATTTCCTACTTACCCTTGCATAATCACCTCCTGATTGCCGTACTCCACCAGCAGGTCACATTAATTATACAGTAGCACTTATAATTAACGAAACACACATTTACCGGTACCACACGTTTTAAACATCTGTTGTAGAATTGAAAATACCACCATTACAGGAAGGTTGGGAACCGAACTAGACCATAGGCGTAGGCGATTTTTAGAAGAAAACCGCAAGAATATTTGCACACATTTTAATAGTTTTATACTACATTATACAGCCAGTTAATTTCAGTTTATATATTTATTTGTTTTATATTAGAATTTATATTATAATTTCCGTTTTGATATGTAAATAAACCTTTCATGTATGAAATGTTGTAAAACATTGGATAGGCAACCCAACTTGCATCTAGGTATACATCTTAGTAGGACCCCCTTTTATGAGAAAGTTCTCATGTTCAAAATTAGAGTTTTTTACAAGTTGTGAAAAAGGACAAACACAACCAATAAAGACCGGTAGCTGCTACCAGAACCGGGAAGCAGTACAAGTGGCGCCCAACGTGGGGCATTTTGCAATTTTCCTTTAGCATTTTTGCATGTGCATTTCCCATTTTCCCCGCTAACATTTACTTTCAGCAAGTTGTACCAGAACGATTATTTCCTGACAAATAACAATAATTATTTTCTTACAGCAAGCAGACAGACTGTCCGAGTACTTTCCCAGGCACGAGAATACAAATAATTCATATTCCCACTTCATTCGAAGAATAAATTAAAAATTGCTATTTTCAGAAATCAAAATACTCAAATTAATCCTTTCTTTACAGAACTAATTAATAATAAATGTGTAACGTTGTTTCACAGGATATATAACTTAGAATTGTTATTTTCCAGAAATCACAATAACTAAATTAATCATTCTTTTACAGAACTAATTAATAGAAAGTGTTTAACATTGTTTCACAGGATATATAACTTAGAATTGTTATTTTCCAGAAATCAAAATACTCAAATTAATCCTTTCTTTACAGAACTAATTAATAATAAATGTGTAACGTTGTTTCACAGGATATATAACTTAGAATTGTTATTTTCCAGAAATCAAAATAATCAAATTAATCATTTCTTTACAGAACTAATTAATAGAAAGTGTTTAACATTGTTTTACAGGACATATAAATTAACAGTGTTATTTTCCAGAAATCAAATTAACTAAATACAATAATATTATTAATCATTCCTTTACAGGGCAAATTAATAATAAATAGTTAACCATTGTTTTACAGGATATATAAATTAAAATTGTTATTTTCCAGAAATCAAATTAACTACATACAATTATTAATCATACCTTTACAGGGCAAATTAATAAATAAATAACATTGTGTTACAGGACATATAAATTAAAAGTGTTCACAATTAGTTCACAGAAGAAACATTTAAAACTTAATTCTAATTACTTTCTAGGACAAGAATTAACCATTTAAAATTGTCAGTGAACTCCAACTTCAAAAATTCTTCATTAGTGAAAGTATAACCAGTGTAATTATAGTTTTCCAATTCTTCAACCCGGACCAAACCTAAAACATAGCAATAATGAGTACCCAAACTCCCGAAGAGAAAGATATTCGTGTAGGTTGGGTGTACACACTTAAGAAGGATAATTTGATTGAAGAGGCAGGAAAATACAGACTGGATACAACAGGAACAAGTGAAATTCTTCGAGCAAGGATTATAAAGTATTTAAGGACTGGAGAAGGTCAAGTTAACTTACCCATCCCGATAGAACCTATCTTACAGTTTGAGACCAGCGAACTGAGTGATATTACACCAGGTCCATCCACTTTTTCAACCCAGAACTTTCCACATCGAACAGCGGATACCTGTGACAGAGTTCGAAAATGGGGACTCAAATATGATGGAGTTAGTGATCCCATGTCCTTCCTAGAGAGATTACAGGAGCTCCAGCACTGTTACCAACTCCCTGATAATGAAATGTTGTCAGCACTACCTGAACTGTTTAAGGAGAACGTTCTTCTATGGTATAGGAACAACCGATGTAATTGGCATACCTGGTACGACTTCCTTGCAGATTTTCGATTACAGTTCTTACCACCCCGATATCAGCAGAAATTGGAGGAAGAAATAAGGAATCGAATACAGCGACCGAAAGAAAAGGCAGGAGAATATATCACTTCTCTCATGACACTGATGAGACGCCATGGAGGGTTGAACACTACCGATCAGCTCGAACGAATATTCGATAATCTGCAAACGGAGTATAAATATTATATTAGACCACAAGATTTCTCTACATTACCTGAACTGTTAGAAATGACCAGACAGTATGAAAGATTACCTTCACGAAGCTATAATCCAGCTCATCATCCTAGTGTACCTCGAGTCCAGTTTAGAGACACCACCATCCCTTCTTCATCACATATTGCCCATATACAAACCGGCACCCTATCAAAGAACTGTCCATGTCCTAAGCCCGAAAAACTTCTGTCGTTGGTGAAGGAAGTAAGGAAACCTTCACTACCTCAGGCTACCTCCCCCATTCCAGAAAAGCATGCCACCACTTCCAGAGAAGAATGGCAAGCATGGCTAAAACAAGTAAAAGAATTTACTCAGTCAGCTCCACCGACACCAGCAATCTTACCAATTGCAGCGGATGACCGATTATTTGTCACTCTCCAAATTTGTAACCAGCCGATACAAGCTCTAGTGGATACCGGCGCTTCTAGAACTTATTTTGGCAGTAAGTTAAAAGGGATACTAGTGAGAAACTCCATATTTCCCGAAACTCTACAACAGGAAACCATACGTTTGGCAGATAATACAATCACCCATTCTCTGGGCAGCTACAGATTTCCCGTCACACTTGGCAACTGTGAGTATTCATTGTTAGGACAATATCTACCGACTCTATCCACCGATATAGTTCTGGGACTTGATTTTCTGAGGCAAGCTCAAGTCACCATAAAACTCACCCCTCACCAAGTTGAAATACAAGCGAAATTCCCTCCGAAACGATCGTCACCTCCAGTTCTCACGGACTTCGGAGAGGGAAGAAGGATGATAAGGAACATATAAACGAAGTTTCTGCGCCGCAACTCCAGTCACTTACAATGGCACCTACTCGTAACACTCGCCCGAAGCATCGTCGTCCAACTATCCGGCCTTGGCAACCACATGCTTATCGGACACCAGGTACCAAGAATTTACCTCCTATATCCACATCCTATAATCCTGTTGTATTAAGTCCCTATAAACCCACTATCACACACTCACCTGTACAAACTCCCATTCTTGACATCCCGGTCTCAGATATTCCTTTGCCCACCAGTCCTCCAAACATATCTCTCTTATCCCTATCACCATTACCAGATTGGGAATTTTCTCCTATCCCCCTTAATCCTGTAGGTCTTCCAGTCACCCCTACTACTCCTTCTCCTTTAAGGCAAATGGTACGTGAGCTAGATGCCTTAGAACTACACACACCAGTCATCCACCCCAATCCTCCTCCTGACAATATGGGCATCACCCTTTAAGCATCCTGACCGACCTCGTCCTATACCTCCTCCACTATTATTCGGACCGGCCGAGGAAAAGCCAGGAATAGAAGACGGTGAAGATTCGTTTGGCCAATGGAGAATTTATGAGAATAAAACGAACGCTTGCAACCGAATTCGGACTAATCCATAAGCCAGGTGACGGACCATCTTCTCCCCAGGTAAGGGTGGTGTGTAATAATCCTGCAGATCCTTCCTGAAAATTTAAATCCTTGTAAATAAATCCATCAAAACTTATTTCCTATTTTCTTCCACAACTGCATTTATATGATTTAAAACATATTATCAGTTGTTCCCACTCCCACTCTACCCGCTATCTTCCCAAAATCCCTATATAAACACTGCCTTCACATTCAACCAAAACACACTTGACACTTTGCGTTCATAATTTACTTTCCTGTTATAAATTAGTATTCCAGTATTATTGCTCAGATCCTGAATTCTCCTTATTACCTCATTTCCTTAATTAGTTATACGTTATTAGTATACTAATCCTATATTCATCCTACCTGAACCTGCCTGATACATTAATCCTGCATTACATTCTTTCCTACCATCCACCTATTACATTCATCTACCCTGACACCGATTACTGTGCCTATCCATCCCTTATACGTATACCAACTTATTGTGGGTCCTGGCCCCGATTTGGGTATACGTAAAGAAGTTGTTTGTGTGAAATCAGACGGAGGGCCTGTACACCCCGAATGGTTATGCACAACTAACTACCCTGTTGCATCATTATCCTTATCAACCAAACAAGATATTTATCACTATCAACTTGTTGAAGGTGGAAGCCGCGACAAGGATAGGGTAGACATCCTAGAGATTATAGAGGAGTGACGGTGGTATTGCCTGAAACATCCTCTACAATCACGAGCAAGGTTATTCCTTAAATTGCCCTTTGACGGTTTAGGCTTGTGCCCCGAAAAAGGATTTCCTAACCACCCTATTCAGCCTCTTTCCCTGTATCTTCTCACATAAATCACGTCGCCATCCCTACAATAAATTCTCCTTGCTACCCCTCACATTCACACCAGTTTACCTTTGATCTTTTAACCACCTGTGCATAGAATCACCACCTACAAAATCACTCACCCACCACCTTTTATTTATCCCTACATAATAACAATTCCCTTAAGTAAACCGTTTATTGCCGACCTAAACAACCCTTGTTTACTTTTAAATAATAGTGTGACCTTACATTGTATTTAAATCAGATTTCCTACTTACTCCTTGCATAATCACCTCCTGATTGCCGTACTCCACCAGCAGGTCACATTAATTATACAGTAGCACTTATAATTAACGAAACACACACATTTACCGGTACCACACGTTTTAAACATCTGTTGTAGAATTGAAAATACCACCATTACAGGAAGGTTGGGAACCGAACTAGACCATAGGCGTAGGCGATTTTTAGAAGAAAACCGCAAGAATATTTGCACACATTTTAATAGTTTTATACTACATTATACAGCCAGTTAATTTCAGTTTATATATTTATTTGTTTTATATTAGAATTTATATTATAATTTCCGTTTTGATATGTAAATAAACCTTTCATGTATGAAATGTTGTAAAACATTGGATAGGCAACCCAACTTGCATCTAGGTATACATCTTAGTAGGACCCCTTTATGAGAAAGTTCTCATGTTCAAAATTAGAGTTTTTACAAGTTGTGAAAAGGACAAACACAACCAATAAAGACCGGTAGCTGCTACCAGAACCGGGAGGCAGTACAACTGTTAAGTAAAAACACTCTTCTGATTATCGAGCGAATTCGATTTAGATCCTTACAATTTCCATACCATTGTGAGAGTTTCCTAGCAGTTACGTCTTCCGCTTTGGCATCTCATGGATTTACTTATAAACCGTCTGAGCGCGTTGATGCTGATAAAACTTCAGTCTTATGTACTGGGTAGAAGGTAGAAAGTGATAAATAGTGTTTCCTATATTTTATTCCATAAAATTTGAAGTTTGAGTTTGGTCTGTTGCGCAAACACGGACAGAGAATTATCCCTAACTTTGAAGGTTAGCTATACAAATTTTAAAAAGGCTAGAAAGTATTTCTTTTTTCGTGTGAGTAGAGTGAGCGTAATAAGAAATTAACTTTATTAGGTGTTAAACAACAGATCATGTAAGCGATGTCATTCGTAGTGAATGAATTGCAGAGGACATTTACTAAGATGCGCCATTACACTGTGAATCATCCCTTGTGGAATGCAGCGTACTTCAAGTCGTTTTGTGACTACCAAGGCTAGTAGGGCGATGCTTATAAACCTCATCTAAAAGTCACATAAGTTTAAATTGGAAATACATGTAACAGCTTAAGATTTCACTCAAAACGTTAATTGTATTACTGTGTAAACATTATCCGCGAATTTACTAAGGGGTCACGCCGCTTCAATAACACATATTCTGCTTATTAACATCCTGAAATGTTGATGTGCGCCTTGGCACTAAAGAGAACAAAAATGACTAGGCCTGTTTTAATCAAGTGTTTAAATGTCTGTACTTGACTCGGCCTGTTGTGACAGGTCTTAAACTATGACAACCACAAGTAAAGGTCTGGAGAATTCGACGCACAGTACAATCAAGTAGCGCTAAGTTGAAAGCATGGTGGCGACTAAATGTATAGTACACTATAACAACTTTACGTTTACGCGTTCAATGCTTTAAAGTGTTTGCCTGGTTTTTAGAACGCTCCCAAAACCAAGAAAGCGCTGCAACCATAACAAAATATATCTCGGGTCCAGAACAGCATCTCGACGGAGTTGGATAATGTGCACGTGTCGCAGACTAGCTGCAACGATGACAGGTAAGTTTCGAAGGAGATGTTCTTTGTATTGTTCACTTACGCATATATACAATTGGAAATGGACGGCGAGTAACAGGGCCAAAAACGACAAGTTTCACTGTACAAAGTAACTCAACCAAAATTTATAACCTACAAAATTTCAATTAATTACTTTCACTCATAGATTAACGTTCTACTTTCTACGTATTAACAAGATTCAACCATCAAAACTAGGCTTATATATATATATATATATATATATATATTCTTTGCTGATCCAGTTAGCTTTTCGCATTGTCCCCTGACGATTCTTTAACTACATAGAATTATTTTCCTACACGATTACCTGATCCTTCCAACTAACACTTTTCATATAGATTGCTGAAAAGAATACGAGTAAATTGTAACAATAACCGTTCTAATGCAAATAAATTGTAATTATGTGTAAAGTAGCGAGTAGTAAGGCAGTGGAAAGTAATATTTTAATACATAAATATATTGTTCTTAGTCGCTCACTTATTGATTAATCATCACACACTCGAAACAACAGCGTCTACAATTCAGCAGAAATTCAGTAAGAAAATTCGTTACATGAGGTAAACGGCGACTAAGAACTAATTTGAGAAACTTTTAACTTGAGGCTCCAAAATAGGGACAAATGATCCACCAATAGGGAAGAGATAGGCCTGTTTTGAAATGTGAAAAGCAAATGGTACATGAACGTGTCATGGTGTAAGCAACAAATGTTACGTTTGATTTATATGTACTGCAACCTGTTTTCCTCAGATTTCGGAGATGTGGTAAGTTTAGTTCGTTTATTGTTGAACATTTCAATGTGAGTGTATGGATAGCTAGAATAAATACATTTACTTAAACAAGGTTTAAGCAAGGTCACCCAGAAATAGGCACTTTGAGTAGAAAAATAAGCAAACTATAGGTGTTAACGTACTATAATTATTAAGAAAAGCTTTGTTATGAGCAAAGGTAACCCAAGCATAGCACAAGACCTTCCTAAATTCTCAATGGAAAGTTAAAGCGTAACATTAAAACACCAAACGAATGGTAAAGATCATGTAGGTACCAGAATATACATTAACTGAACAATGAACACAGAAATATTTATTATTAGTTACGTTAACCTGAGTGTGAAACACTCTCCAGCAATTATCCTAATATCAGCATAGACACCTTGCAAGATGGACAGGCGCTAGTAAATATTATCGAAGCACATTAACACGACATTGTGTCCATTTACACTTTCAATACGAATTACTATGATTATAAATACACAACTAGATGCAATTAAGTTTTATATGGTAAAATAACTTTTCATTAAACTTGTGTGTAGTTATCTTATACTTTTGTGTTTTTTTGAACCCAATGTACAACACAAGTAGAACAAGGATGGAGAAAACAAAAAAAAATCTAGAATGGGTTTTGGTCTAGATTTGTAATTTTACTATTGAAAAAATTCTTTTCATTTAAATTTGTTGTGTAGTTGTGAATTAAAATATCTGCTTTCAATAATTATTTTGAAATGTTTTTGGTTTGGGGTTTTTACGAGTTTGGTTTGTGGGTTGTGTGTGTGTGTGTGTGTGTGTGTGTGTGTGTGTGTGTGTGGTGTGTGTGTGTGTGTGTGTGTGGTGGTGGTGGTGTGGTGTTTTGGTGGTGCTTGGGTGGGGTGGGGTGCTGCGGTGGGCGTTTGTGGGGTGTTTTTGTTGGTGGGCGTGCGTGCGTGCGTGCGTGCTGTGTGGTGGTGTGTGCATGTATTGTGTGTTTGTTTTTAAATATATATATATATATATATATATATATATATATATATAAAAAAAAACAGTTGAAATTATGAGGATCTGGAAAAAAATGGTGATAATAATTTTATATGAGTCGATTGATTTCCATGAATATGAAAAGCGTTTTATAATTTTTACAATTTCACCTCCTATAGGTACGTTAACTGTTAACTGAATAGTGGCTTATAGTACAAGATCAGGTGTGTATAACCACTGACCGCGCTTTCATTATAACCTAACATTACGCCAATGTTGAAGGCATTTGATTCTACAAAATGTATAATTTCCTCCTGGCGTTAAAATTCTGTTTAAATCGATAAATCTCGATAATTGTATTTTTGTTGGTTTTTACTTATCAGATGTTGTAAACATTGTTGGGATACCGCGAAGAGTATGCAAACTGGTTACACGATTTCTCATTGTACAATGTTGTTATTAAACAAAAATGGACCAATCCTGCATTTCTTATGAAAGGTATACTTTTTAAATACCTGCTTAAAAATTATTGCATTCCAGTAAACAGTATTTTATTAATTAATTCTTAAGGACTAGCGTTTCTCAAATTTCCGTGTTGAATCTAAGTTTTTTCGAGCATATTTCGCTATACTAATTCGCTAAATTCATTAAAAATTATGAAATTCCGTTTACGCACAAATTAATTAAATTGCGAAAAGATTTGTTAGGTAATAATTGGCCCCATAGTTTTTTTTTTACAAATGTTTAAAGTGAGGTGATTAACCTTTTTACGCTGGTAGTAATGCAGTGCAATCAACTTGAAATTTTGTGACCACTTAACTAAAAATCACATGTTTTTAAAATTATTATTATCTAGTCGTTCACTGATTATCTCGCGTGATAATTTACTTTTTATTAAACGTGTTCGTAATTGTAATTATACCTTTAATGTAAATGCTATAACAATTTTACCATTTTTAGGTAAAAAACTATACGATACATAAAATTAAATAACTTATACAAAGTATAACGATGAAGGCAATGTGGTCATAATTAACGATGTATAACTACAATTTTTAAGGTAAATCTGGTAATTGAATTTATTATGTTATATTTATTTAGCGTTACATGAGCAAACCAATGCGTTTCCGTTACAGTAATCTGTGTTTAAAATATTCAAGTAACTGGGAGTATAATCGACATAATGATTTGCGTATGTATGAGCTGTTTTTTTACAAACAGCTGAATTAACTATCATAATTTAGGCATATCAAACTGATAACCAAACTGATAATTAAACCTAATGCATGCTCAAATTTACGTTTGCATAAAAATTTGGTTTGGCAATCATTATTCCACCACTTTAAATATTAAAGAAAAGTCCATGTTTATCAGATGAAGTTTTGTGGTGAGTTTGTAGTTATAATTATGTACTAAATTGTATGATAAATGAATTTTAAGATAGTAATCTAATTTTTAATTAGCACTTTAGAACTAATTAAAAGATCAGAAATTTTAGATGTAGAAAGTCGTTCTTGATTCTTCTGATCAGTGCAATGTACACTAAAGTTGTGCTAAATTAATATATTTACAAACAGATAATTACACAATATTTCTTGAGTGCAAAGAGATCTATGTAAAATCAACAAATTCAGCTTGCGTTTGTTTGAGTTAAGGAGTGGCTTGTATGTATGTATATACGTTGATGGCACTTCATTAATTAAAGATGGATGTAGACGATAATGTAACAGATAATTGCAAACAACCACTTACCATATGGTTTTAAAGCATATTCATCTATTTAGTTACAAATATGTACAAGAATAACGATAAAGTAAAATCTTTTCCTTGTTTGATATACAATAAAATCTATTTACAATGTCTATTTAGCTTAAGTACGATTAATTATAGGCCTCGCCTCGTCGTATCTTTACTATTAGTTTACACACTCGAATGTCGATCACTAGTTAAGTTACGTTAATTTTCCGTTACAGAACAATTTGTTTTAATAAATGAAAAAAAGGTAATGAATTTTAAACATTTCAAAAACATGATGGTGCGTGCATGTGCTCAACTTGTGTGTTCTTCAAATTAAGAATAAATAAATAATTATATTATATTTAGCAATTTAAAAAAATCACCTCAAGCTTTTTATTCTTCTAATAATATTCTGGTTAATTAACTAAATTATAATTTAGTATATACTACCTGAAACAGCTTTACAGTTGAATAACGTTATTATCACAATTATTATTATAATATTATATATGGTTATGATTTAAAAAAGTAATATTTTTAAGATTTGCTAAGTTTGTCGGTTATTTCGATTTTGTGTAAGACAGAACAGAATCATCTAGATAGATTACCTAGGTTTTTCTTTGTCAAATGGGCAAATTAAAAAAAAATCAAATAAATTTTACTACTTTCAATAATATTTATTTATATTATTAATGATGGGTGTTATTAATTTTAATACATATTGTTGAATTTACTAGAATTTTCTTTTAAATTATTAATTATCATTATGGAACAAGCAAAATATACCCACATCACACATAAATTAAATAACACCGAACGCGTTTTAATAGCTAAGCTATCATCATCAGCGGTCGACTGGGACGAACTAAGGAATTTCTAATGTACTTAGTACCTGGACGGTCCAGATCTCTGTTGTTAAAGGAAACATTGAAAAATATTATATACAAGGGTTATAGGATTCGTGGAGGTAGACATTCCTATATTCCACTATAAAGAGTATTTCACAAAATCGAGGCGGCGGAAAGGTATTTTTTTTAAATAGCAACCCCCACTTTTTTTAAAAGAATCGAATTCTGCGTATAGTACAGTATCTTAATGTTTGTTGCGGTGTTGCTAAGCTATATGTAATTTACAAAAAGATGTGGAAAAAACAACCTGTCCAAAAAGTAGTTAAAAAATCACTAGTTTAAATGTAATAATGCTATGTTTCGCTTCATCAGAAAGGTCGGAATAATTCTGTAAAAGAAAACTGGTTATAACTTATACAGGGCGTTTTTTTTACGGCGGTGCCAATATTGAAATTTTTGAAGTAGCAGAACTTAATTTTTTTTAATGGATTACTATGTATTTTATTCCGGAATATTATACAGTATGTTATGCTCTATAAATGTACAATTACAACTAATATTCTAAAATGGGGCGTTTTGTGACAGCTGTGGGTTTTATTTGAAACTGCACTAAAATATCCTTGTCTTTGGTTGCTTTATTCCCGTGGTATGCCGTGACTTGAGCAGAAATGACCATTATCAGACGTTAAAAATGTGCTTTTAATTGCATTTTATTAATTCGTGTTTATATTATTAAAATACTTCTTCCTAAAAAAAGGTCTAATGGAAATGCTCATAGAAGAATGAACAAAACTTCGTTTTACAAACTAGAGATAAATACAACAAATAGCTATTTTAGCAAGTGTTCAAAATGTCTTCCTTGTTGTTCTAAGCACTTCTCAATACGTTTACAAAATGAATCCTTAGCTCTTCGAAGTATCACCGATATTATGGAAGCAAGTGCATTGCGAATTCGAATTTTCATATTTTCTTTCGTTGTTGGTATCTCCCGGTAAGCGATTTCTTTTATGTACCTCCATAATTGAAAGTCTAGGGGAGTTAGGTCGGGTGACCGGGCTGACCAGTTCACTGCACACGTCCTATCCACTTACCAGGAAATTGTTGATTTAGCCAGTCTGTAACAACTCTAGCACAATGAGGCGGTGCTCCGTCGTGCTGAAGCCACGTTTTCTGGACGGTATTAGCCGGAACATTTTACAAAAGACCAAATAATTGATTGTTCAAAAAATTATAATACATTTCTCCACTTAAATGATCGTCAAAAAAGTAGGGCCCAATAAGATTCATCTAAAATTCCGGCCCACATATTAATGGACCACCTGTGTTGACTGTCTGCTGTTAACATAAAACGTGGATTGTGATTTGAATAACATTCAAAATCACTTTTTCCAAAAACTGAACGTGTCCAGCAAGCTGATTTTGTACCCACTGGCAACTGATGTCCGACAGATTTCTCAACTTTTGTTAAATCACGACTGCCAATATGAAGATTTTCAACAATTGCTGTCATCACACCGAACTCATCTTCTTCTTTGGTTATAGTTTTCGTTCTATCATGTTTTTCATATGAAACGTTTCCAGTTCTTTCGAACCGTTCTAAAAGATTTCTTTCTTTATTGGGATATCTTGTTTTATAAACTCTGCTAGCTAGCAAACAATTTCTATTGCACTCCCCCAAAACAAAAATCATATCTAACTCTTCTCTAGGAAATTGCATTTTAAATGTAAAAATAGCTAAATTCACTTATAAGTCGCAAAGTGCCCAACCTATTTACTTTTGTTTTGTTTCCGTTATCATTTATTTCTTACTACGAATGGCTGTTTTTTCTTACAAAAAACTAAACATGTTTACCTGATAAGAATTTAAAAAGATAAATATTTAATATTTAAATATAAATGTTTAAAAGATAAATGTTTGTTTTTAGTTCGTAAAACGAAGTCATGTTCATTCTTCTATAAACATGTTTTCCATTTCCGTTAGTCTATTTTCTAGGAAGAAATATTTTAATATTATAAACACGAATTAATAAAATCCAATTAAAAGCACATTTTTAACTCTGTATTGTAAGTGTTTTTGTAACTGTGGGTTTATATGTTAATTGGGTTAGTTGGCCTATTTTCACGGTTTTGTTCGCTTTTTAACGAAACGTCGTGTTAAAAAGCGAACAAAACTGTGGAAATAGTCCGACTAACCCAATTACCACATTTTTAACGTCTGATAATGGCCGTTTGTGCTCAAGTTACGGCATACCACGGGAATAAAACAACAAAAACAAGGATATTTTAGTGCATTTCTAAATAAAACCTACAATTGTGACAAACTGTATAACATTCCGGAATAAAATACATACTGGTCCATTTAAAAAATTAAGTTCTGCTACTTCAAAAATTTCAATATTTAGCACCGCTGTAAAAAACGCCCTGCATAAGTTATAACCAATTTTTGTTTTACAGAATTATTCCAACATTTCTGATGTTTATAAAAGCGCAACACCGTATTATTACGTTTAAACTAGTGATGGCCGTCTCGGCCTATCCATTGACCTGCAAATGCGTTATTTAGATATTCTCTCGCATTTCTACTAAAGTGAGGGGGCGCACCATCATGCATAAACCACACGCTGTGTCTAGTGTTCAATTGCACATCTTCCAGGAACAAATTTAGATGTTCTTCCAAAAAATTGCGATATTTTGCTCCTGTTAACGTTCCATCAATTACATACGGGCCTACTAAGTTGGTATTAATTATTCCCATTCACACGTTTATTAAAAATCTGTTTTGATGTTTTATTTTTATGACGCCGTGTGGATTCTCATCGCTCCAGATATGCAAATTATTAGAATTAATAATTCCATCCCGTTTGAATCCGGCTTCATCAGTAAAAAGTACCTTGCTAATAAATTCAGGTGTTTATCTTGTTTTTTCCAAAAACCACCTCGAAAATGCTACGCGAGGAAGGTAATCCATTTCAGACATTGCGTGCACTTTTTGCAGATGCTGGGGATATAATAATTGCTCTCGCAGAATGTTGTGAACTGTGGATTTTGAAATATTCGTTTCCATAGTAATACGTCTAGTGCTTTTTGTAGGATATGCTTCCCTTATTTCTAGTGCCCGTTCCTCAGCACGAACTGTTCGCACTTACCTAGGCCTTCCATTATGGTGCTTGGTTTTAAATGATCCTGCGAAGTACATTGTAAAGTAAGGGAGATTTAATTGTGATAGAGCTTAATTTCATCAAGTACCTGTTTCTCGTAAATTCCTATAAGTCTTATAAAAGTTCTGTGATATGGGAGCCTCCTATTAGGAAAGCAATTGGCGTAAAGTCGAACTGCTAAAGAAGCATTTCCTTCTGACAAACCATACAGTCAAGGCATGTCTGCATACTTCTATTAGTAAATGCCTCCATATCTCTACTACAGTTTTAGCGGTATTAACCATTTTCAGTTTTTATTAACCGATTAACATCAACAATCAACAATGACAGACATTTCCATAACAACAGAGAAACATCACTTACAAAATGTTTACAGATTGTTTTTTTATTTAAAATTTACGTTTTAAATAAAATAGTATTTCCGAAACCGTTCGGAACTTAATTTTGACTTTACCTGTACAACAAAGGTACAATGAATTCCAGTTAAGTATCAAAAAATGCCTTTATATGAGGTAGTTAGGATGTCTAAATTTCATAATAATGAAACGAGCGGTTTAAAATTATCTTGATATTCTGACTTGACTTTAAGGATAACTACATACAACACACACAAACACGCAACACGACACGCTATTCAGTCATACGCCTAGCAGTCAGCACACTCGCACGCACGCATGCACGACACCACCACCATATAATGGTAGCCTAGGTTAGGGTAAAATCCTAACGTAAGTAAAAATATGGCTGAAATTATTTTAAGTTCGTAATCGACCATCGGAGCTTAAAGACACGTAAAAAAAAAATATATATACGGAAAATTGGGTGATGATATATATTTGAAAATATATTTGACTACTTGGGTGATACATCATTATATTTAATCATTTTTCCGTATATTATATAATGGAGGGACATGTTTTCCATATATTTATTTATATATGCATATACGGATAGAATATTCTTAGCCTTTTAAAAGCGAAATTTATAGTCTTTTAAGTTTCTATTACACCTTTATTTAAACAAATAAATAACAGTTTCTCCACGATTACACATTTTGGTTTTCAAACAAAACACACAACATTTATTTACACACATACACCCTTAAAATACCTAAATTTAAAAACACTTGATAACCGTTCTCATTTATAGATATATATATAAAAATTTATATAATACTATATACATATAGAACGCATAGGTATATCGCGAGGTTTTATAAAATTTATGTATATATATAATATATCTGTAATATAAATAGATTATATATTATTATATCCAAAAATAAATATATAAACTATTTTATAAATATATATATATATATAAACTTCACACACATAATTCACTTAACAAACACACACACACAATCCACACAATATAACATTACACACACAACACACACACACCAACACACACACACACACAACACACACAACACACACACACACACACACACACACACACACACACACACACACACACACACACACACACCACACACACACACACACACACACACACACACACACACACACTATAAGCACGTTCTATCTCGAAAATGGTACGGCCTAGGGGTTTGGGAAAAAATCCTAACGTAAGTAAGAAAAATGGCTGGAAATTATTTTGAAGTTCGTAACTCGACCGACAGGGAGCGTAAATGTTACGAGGAAACAAAATTCATGCTATGACGGAAAATTGGGTGATGAGCTATAACTTTGAAAATATCATTTGACAGCTTGGGTGATACCGCATCATCTTGCTTTGCGACATTTTTCCGTAACTCTCATGATAATGGAGGGGGACCAATGCGTTTTCCAATATTTTCATTTTAATATGCACTCAATGGATTAGAATATTCTTAGCCTTGTTTGAAAGCGAAATTTATAGTCTTTTGAACGGTATCTTCTATTGGAGCCTTTAGTTTTAAACAAATAAGCTAGAGGGTGTTTGTTCTCTGCAGCGATTACACATTTTTGTAGTTTTCTGGAAATCTAAACAGAACGGTACTATTTATTTACACCATTACTCGGCTTAAAATTACCTAAATTTTAGTGAAAACCCCTTCGCGATAACCGTTCTCGATTTATACGAGAAAATGTAAAAAATTTGAATACCGCAATCGATTACGGGAAACTGGCAACGTGCAGCCGATTCATCGAGAACGCATGAGGTTATCGCGAGGGGGTTTTCGCTAAAATTCATGTAATTTTAAGCCGCGTAACAGTCTGTCAAATAAATAGGACAGTTCTATTTAGTTTTTTCCAAAAAATCACATAAATGTGTAAACGCCTTCTAAACTCTCCAACACATAACACCCTTCAAAAGGCTATATATTGCTCTTTCAAACGAAACTAAGAATATAATCCGTTGACTGGTTCAGGGGATATTAACATGTACATCAATCAATTGAAGATCTTCTACACCGAATTACAAATGAATGTAGAAGAATAACTCCAGATATGCTGTTCGCAATAGTTTTGAGCAGAATCTTTACTACTCTATGGAACAAAACAGACACCGTTTTCAACACTTATTACAAGATTGAAACTTATTTTTTTAATAAACTAATTTTTCTGCTTACTATTTGAGTAATGTAATTTTAAGGCAATTATTAAAAGTTACATTTTCTTCATGAATCACTCTGTATAAAGAAATATTGACAGTAAAGATTATTGCAGAAGAATTACTAGTTCGAAGGTATTCATAGAAACGACAGTGTACAAAGTTTCCTAAAGTCTCAACCCATCGATAATACAATGCTACTTGAGCTATAAAAATGAAAATAGAATTAAAACGGTTGAAGATAGGTGTAGGACATGTTATACCCAATTTACTACAAACTTCAGGAAGGAGCAAAAAATAACATAAAACTAGTAGGTTTCTATTTAAAAATCAAGAGTTAGACGTAGCACGTTCTTTATAAATCATCCTTTATAATGGAGTTTTAGTGGACAAGAGATACCCTTAGAAATCAAGGTTGAAATGTTCGAGTGTTTTTTTTCTAAATCTAACTGGAGATAAGGAGGGGCGAGACCTTCTCGTTGGGTCACCCAGAAAGTAGTTGAAATTAAATTAAAATTAAAATTAAAAATTATATGAAACGTACTACATTGTGTTTTCACTGTAAAATAACACTTACAATTATTAACACAACTATTTTTTTGTCAGATTTGACTGGACTTTTAATCTATGCCAAGTTTCAAATGAATTGTTTTCACAATTTTACACTTACATCATAATTTGATTAAATTCTGTAAAATTATTTCTTTGATTATGACATTTTTCACTTTTAGCGTTCGTCCGTTAGAGGGTGTTCTGATTTGTCATCTTCAAGGGAGCTTAGCAATATTTAATTTATTAAGCATCTAGTTAGTCTTTACTAACATTCAATTCCATGGTTAGCTTTATACTTTTTTCAAACTGTTGAACAACTCTGAAAGATTTTATTACTACTGAGGACGATAACTGTAAGTGTTATCGAAACGTTTAGATTTCTGTAAAGCATTAATACAAAAATATACCATTGAAAACCCAAAAAGCTAAGTATTTCAAAATACATTGTTTTGGATTTAGCATGCAATCTGATATATTGAGAAAAAACAATGATATCTTTTACCAACAGAGCAATTTAACGCCGTCTAAGCTGTACACTTGCAAAGCATTCGTGTCCAAACGGGAATGGAACTAGAGACCAACGTTTCAATCTAGCACCCGAGATAGATCCGTAATAAGTAAAGTATGCTATTTATGAGAGTACAAGCTTAGAGTGAACTTTCTGAATGTATAATATCTAATGTTAAGATTAAGAAATATAGAAATAATTGTAGAATGAAATGAATACAGGATTTCTTTTTCCATAATTGTATGTCCATTAATGGGCTGAGTATTGTTTTGGCAATGGAGCTTATGTTATACTAACTTATTTATTCAAAGTATACAGAATCCATAATGTACCTAATGGTGCCACCAGTACAACATTAAATGAATAATAATTAAACAAATACGTGTAGTTACAATCCGGAAATTGGAAACAATGAGTAAACCTTTATAGTCAGAATTATTTAAATATATATGAAGGTAAAAATTGACGTCGTGGATGTGTTAATGATCCAACACCTTTTACAACAAAACATTTTCCTATTCAACAAATATTTTAAATTTAAATGTCGAATAATTTCCGATAGTAGCATTATTTCGGAAGTGTTAACAATGATACAAATTCAGGTAGTAGACGTAAAGTTTCAATCAACGATAGCATCCAATTTGAATTTTCATGCACGGTGGCGACTGCAGATGCTTGCTTCCGCTGGAACTGCCGGAAACCGCCCGGAAACCCGTTATCAACATTCACCGAGCCTTTAAAGTACGCCCAACTATTTTCCCTTGATCCTATACGTGATAATTGAACATATTAACCAGGGAAATGAATATGAGTTTGTGTTATAGTGACTGACAGATTTGATAAAGTTGCATAGTTAATTTATTACTATGTACCTATATAATACATCTTATATAAACAAAAAAGTTATTTAATGTAAATTATTTCAGGTGATGACAACCTTCTTAGAATAAAAAGGAATGTGCTTGATTTATAGTAGCTGTCAGCCATGAAATCCAATTTGTACAGGCGTAACAAATTAAGCCAGTATATAAGATCAATTTTTTTGTGTTTCTCAAAATAATTTATTTTTTATAAACACAATTTTCTATAATTATATTTTAATCTGATGCATATTCAATAAAAAAATTTGTTAAATTTCATGCGTATTACGTATACAATTGCATCCCACCGTAGTGTAATGTATTATTACACATCTCTATATGAATTGAATAAAAAATTTGATGTAGACTATATTACATCGAAGCCTGAATGGAAAATAATATTGCAAAGAAATATTAAAGATGATTATTAAAGAGATCAGGTGAAACATCAATGATGAAGGAAATTATGCTACCTATTTGTATGCAGCAATCTAACTTATTCTTGATTGTGTTTTTGATTAGGAATTATTACACAATATTATTTGTGACATGGAAAATATCACCACACGACCTTCCAACCTACAAAATAGACATAAAAAGGAATGAAATAATTTTAATAACATTTTTTTGAGGATAATTATACAACCCCTTATATAAGAAGTTCATAATGAAAATAGGCAACATTGTAAACGCAAAAACAATACATTATGTCAAACAGACGTTTAAAGCTTCATGACAGACAGATGTTAATAGAAATCTAGATGCTAACTTAAATTAAAAGTAATTAAAAATTTTTATTATAATAAAAAAAAACTTATAATAATTTAATATTAGTCAAGTTGCTTTGGTGTGTGTGAATCCTTGCGATATTGCAGGCTCATATTCCATTAATATAAGTAATCTGATTGTCATCTCATTAAATTTAGAATTTACATGAGTTCTACATACATAATGACAAAATTTACATCATTGGGGCTTGTATTTCGATAGCGCAGTTCGCAGTAGGGTCAAATCCTACTCGAGGTAAATGTTTTATTTGTATTGAATAAAATTAATAACAATTTTTGCAATAATTTTAATTTCAATTTTTTTAGGATAACTATGCAACTTCTTTTTAATTCGTTCATAACGAAAACATGCAACATTGTAAAAACAAAACCAATAATCCACGCCAGAATGGCGTTCAAAACTTCAGAAATTAATGGAGATAAATACATGTTAGCGTAACAAATTCCATAGCCGCCCGCTTCTATAAAAATATCGATAATACAGTTTCAGCATTTT
>JARFJB010002176.1:1352500-1432500 GCA_036346205.1 Vesta saturnalis | reverse complement strand
CACTCACACACTCACACACACACACACTCCACACACTCACACACTCACACACTCACACACCACACACCTCACACACCCACACACTCACACCTCACACTCACACACTCACACACTCACACACTCACACCTCACACACTCACACACCACACACTCACAACTCACACACTCACACACTCACACACTCACACACTCACACACACACATCACACACACACACACCACACACACACTCACACACCACACCCTCACACACTCACACACCCACACACACCACACACTCACACACTCACACACTCACATCACACCACACACTCCACACCACACACCCACACACCACACTCACACACTCACACACCCACACCACACACACACACCACACACTCACCACCACACACTCACACCACACACACACACACACACACACACACTCACACACCACACACTCACCACACCACACACACACTCACACTCACACTCACCACTCACACACTCACACACCTCACACACCACACACTCACACACTCACACACTCACACACCACACACCACACACTCACACACCCACACTCACACTCACACACCCACACACTCACACACTCACACACTCACACACTCACACTCACACACTCACACACTCACCACCACACTCACACACTCACACACACTCACACACCCACACACTCACACACTCACACACTCACACACCACACACTCACACACCACACACCCACACACTCACACCCACACACTCACACACCACACACCACACACTCACACACTCACACATCACACCCACACCACACACTCACACACTCCACACACACTCACACACTCACACACTCCACACATCACACACTCACACACACACTCACACACTCACACACTCACACTCACACACTACACACACCACACACTCACACACTCACACACCTCACACACTCCACACACTCACACACCACACCACACACTCACACACTCACACACTCACACACCCACACCACACACTCACACACTCACACACTCACACACTCACACACTCACACCACACTCACACACCACACACCTCACCACACACTCACACACACACACACTCACACCACACACTCACACACTCACACACTCCACACTCACACACTCACACTCACACTCACACCCACCACACCCACACATCACACACCACACACACACACACACACACACCACCACTCACACACCCACACTCACACACACACCCCACCTCACACACCACACACTCACACACACACACACACTCAACACCTCACACTAACACACACTCACACACTCACACACACACTCACACACTCACACACCACACACCACACCACCACACACACACACACCACACACTCACACACCACACCACACCACCCACACTCACACACCACACACACACACACACACACACTCACCACACTCACACACTCACACTCACACACCACACACTCACACACTCACACACTCACACACTCACACACTCACACACTCACCACTCACACACCACACACTCACACTCACCACCACACACCACACACCACACACTCACACACACACCACACTCACACACCACTCACACCACACACTCACACACTCACACCCACACACCACACACTCACCACTCACACACTCACACACTCACACACACACACACTCACACACTCACACACTCACACACTCACACACACACACACCACTCACACACTCACACACACTCACACACTCACACACTCACACACTCACACTCACACCTCACACACCACACACACACACACTCCACACTCACACTCACACACCACACACACCACACACTCACACACTCACACACACTCACACACTCACACTCACACACCACACACTCACACACCTCACACCACACACTCACACACTCACACACTCACCACACCCACACTCACACACTCACACACTCCACACACTCACACACTCCACACACACACTCACACACTCCACACTCACACACTCACACACCAACACACACTCACACACTCACACACTCACACCACCCTCACACACACACCCACACCACACCCACACACCACACACCCACACACCCACACCCACACCCCACACCCACACCACACACCCACACACTCACACCCTCACACCCTCACACCCACACACCCACACACCCACACACTCACACACCCCACACACCACACACCACACACTCACACACCACACACCACACCACACACCACACACCCACACACTCACACACCAACACCACACCCACACACTCACACACCACACACTCACACACCACACACTCACACACACCACACACCACACACACACACACTCACACACCACACCACACACACACCACACACTCACACCCCACACACACTCACACACTCACACACCACACCACCACACACCACACACACACCACACTCACACACTCACACACTCACACATCACACACACTCACACACTCACACACTCACACACTACACACACACACACACACCACACACTCACACACTCACACACTCACACACTCACACACTCACACACTCACACCACACACACACACACCCACACTCACACCCACACACTCCACACTCACACACCCACACACTCACACACTCACACACACTCACACACTCACACACTCACACACCACACACCTCACACACCACACACTCACACACCACACACTCACACACACACTCACACACTCACACACTCACACACTCACACACTCACACACTCACACACTCACACACTCACACACCACACACTCACACCACACTCACACACTCACACACCACACACTCACACACTCACACACTCACACACACCACACACTCACACACTCACACTCACACACCTCACACACACTCACACCACACACACCACACACCCACACACTCACACACTCACACACTCACACTCACACACTCCACACACTCACACACTCACCACCACCACCACACACTCACACTCACACCACACTCCACACACTCACACACTCACACACACTCACACACACACACACACTCACACCTCACACACTCACACACTCACACACTCACACACTCACACACACACACTCACACACTCACACACTCACACACTCACACACACACACACTCACACACTCACACACACACACTCACACACTCACACACTCACACACTCACACACTCACACACTCACACACTCACACACTCACACCACCCACACACTCACACCACACTCACACACCCACACCACACACTCACACACTCACACACTCACACACTCACACCACACACCACCACACTCACACACTCACACACACCACACTCACACACTCACACACCACACTCACACACTCACACACACACACACACACACCTCACACACTCACACACTCACACACACACCACACACACACACACACTCACACACTCACACACTCACACCCACACACACTCACACACTCACACACTCACACACACACACTCACACACTCACACACTCACACACTCACACACCACACACTCACACACCACACACACACACACACACACTCACACACACTCACACACCCACACTCACACACCACACACCACACACTCACACACTCACACACACCACACACTCACACACCACACACTCACACACCTCACACACTCACACACCCACACACCACACACCACACACTCACACACTCACACACTCACACACCACACACACACACTCACACACTCACACACTCACACACCACACACCCACACTCACACACCACACTCACACACTCACACACCACACACTCACACACCCACACACTCACACACTCACACACCACACACACTCACACACTCACACACCCACACACTACACACACATCACACACCACACACTACACACTCACACACTCCACACTCACACACTCACACACTCACACACCACACATCACACACACTCACACACCCACACACCACACTCACACACCACACACACACACACTCACATACTCACACACTCACACACTCACACACCCACACACTCACACACTCACACACACCACACACACCACACACTCACACACCACACACACACACACACACACTCACACACTCACACCTCACACACCACACACACACACACACACACTCACACCACACACTCACACACTCACACACTCACACACTCACACACTCACACACTCACACCACCACCACACACCACCACACCACACACTCACACACACTCACACACACCTCACAGCACTCACACACCTCACACACCTCACAGACTCACACACTCACACCCTAACACACACACACACACACACACACACTCACTCACACAGTCACACACCACACACACACACTCACACACTCACACTCACACACCACACACCAACACACCACACACTCACACACTCACACACACTCACACACTCACACACTCACACACTCACACACTCACACACTCACACACTCACACTCACACTCACACACTCACACACTCACACACTCACACACTCACACACTCACACACCACACTCACACACCACTCACACACACTCACACACTCACACACTCACACACACACACTCACACACTCACACACTCACACACACACACACACACACACACACACTCACACACTCACACACTCACACACTCACACACTCACACACACACACACTCACACACTCACACACTCACACACTCACACACTCACACACTCACACACTCACACACTCACACACACACTCACACACTCACACATTCACACTCACACACTTACACACTCACACACTCACACCCTCACACACTCACGCGCTCACACACTCACACACTCACACACTCACAGACTCACACACACACACACACACACTAATATACCTGGATATACCCGCATATACCTGGGTATATGCAGTCTTGCATTGTGCGTAGGGAGTATTTTTATAGTGTATTAACGTGAATTTTCAAGAGAATTTTTTTGTTGTATTTGCACATAATGTAAGTTGGTGTAAATACTACGGCCCTAGAAATTTTAGTTCAGCGTTGGGTATTATGTAAAAGCATGTTGAAATGTATAAATACTTATCAGTTAGAAGTGTTAAGTTTGAATGAGAAAAAATGTTTTAGTAACACCCCTTTTGAGATGATAATGATTAACGCTAAATTTGCTACTGTATTTTCAGGAATGTGAGTTTAAAATGACTATAAATGAATAGCGTGTGAATTTATATGCTGATATATAAAAGTGTATATCGTTGCTTGTATAAATGATTTAATATTGTAGAATGGAAAACGTTAAGTACGATTAAGGACAGATGGTGTTGAAATTAACGTAGCCATTTTTTACAACCCGACAAAGACATGTGATGTTCAAACTCCTTTGGGATGGGTTGTTTTGTTTTTAGCCGGATAAATATGATGGCGCAAAAATGGATGAATCTGTATAAGGGAAGAATAACTTAGTAGAAGACAGACATTCGGACTCAGAGTTGTACTTAGAGAGGCCGATCGCGCGTGGGTATTTTGTAACGACCTTTGCTGTTTTACAAAAGTATACCGGGTGACTGACGGTCGATGGTAGGTTAGACCTTTACGGAAAATGAGACATAGGTTCGTTCTGAAAATTTGGTTACCTGGGTAATTGGCTCTGCTTTATCCATTTAAAATGTTTATAACAATGCGACGTTGCCGATTCTACAAAAAAGTACCATCACTTTTGATATATTAAACGGAGTTGCCTGTATATTATTGCATCTACCACCCAGTCGTTGCTTTTCTATTATTTTTGTGTGGCGCTTCCCTATACCTGCCTTCAATAGTTTTCCAGAAATTAATTCATTTTCATATCTTATGTTCAAAACATAGCTCCATTTAAACGTTTATTACCGTGGTATTTAGAATTATGAAAACTGAGATTTCGTGTAGTTTACCAAGGTCCTGTGTTTTAGTTCTGTGTGATCAAATTTTGTCGGCGGTATATAGCTGCATACAAAAATGGTGAAAAGTTCATTTTTTTCAAATGAAATACCCTGTATATTACGAATTATCCTGAAATAGAGTGCCACGATCATAAACGTCTGAACGAATGATCATCGAACATTTCGAACAGCTCCGCTGTTACTTACCCAGTGTAATGTGTTGGTGCTCCATTCGGTTGAAACCAACAAGCACGATGTTCTTCTAATAATAGATAATTCAAAAAATCGTTCACCACTGACAGAATTTCAAGATATTTGTTAGAATTTAACGGTTTATCTAAATTAGAAACTTTATTCGGTTATCCTTGAAAAGGCAAAAACATTAAAACTAAACCTTTCCTGAAATACCATTTCCTTGACAATATTTGGATTTTGATGCACGCAGAAATTCTCGTTTGTTCTATTAATAATGCTTTCCCTGGTAAATTTAGTTGAACAAATCATTTTCTTCAAAACATTAGGATTTGCTTGGATGCTGATCAGAGTCGTTTCACAGAAATGTGTTCTACTTAAATGATCTTCTGGTTTCAGGGCTTGGGTGCATATCATATTTGAACACTAACATGAGTTAATCTTAAATCTTCTTCTGCATTTGTTGTGGAAACTTAAGGACAATCGTGAAAATAGGATGAAATATTTATTGTGTAGCCTTTATCTGAAGTTACACCCTTCGGCAAATGTCGTTGCGGTTTGTTTCGACCCATAATTAATGAAATATTATATAATTGTACAAACTTTCTTTCGTCCATTGGTTGAAAATCAGGATATATTTCATTGAGCTTCCTGTATGTACTTGCTATAATTTGGTCACATTGTCCATGAAGAATAAACGATTCCATCAAAACTTTCTTTGAATACCTATTTTCCTCCATTTTTAATCCTTTCAATTCACTATTTTTGGTAAACGCCCGAACGTTCTATTAATAATGCACTAATTATCAAATTTTTATATCATGTCCCATTTTGATATTTTATGGCTATTCACAAGAAACATCCCAAAATAGTCAGATATTTACAGAGACTTGCTTTTGTTTCGGAAACCTTACTATTTAGGAATAGAAACATGCTACATCATTTGAAGGACACTTCAATTCTCTTTCAGGATATTTGGTGATATACATGGTGTTTCATTTGAAAAACTTAACTTTTCACCATTTCTATATGTAGCGGTAAAATCACGAGTTTTGAGCGACCCTGTATAATGAATAACTGATACAAAGGATCTTGGTAAACTACACACGAAATCTCAGCTTTTCATGAATAATACCGCAGTAATATACATTTAAATGGAGATATGTTTTGAACATCAAACATGGAAATTAATTAATTTCTCGAAAATCATTGAAGTATCACACAAAAATAATAGAAAAACAACGGCCGACCGGAAGATGCAATAATATACAAGGCGTTCCATTTAAAATATCAAAGGTGGCGGTACTTTTTTGTAGAAGAGGCCACGTCGCATAGTTGGAAATATTTCAGATGGACAGACCAGAGCCAATTACCTAATTTTTTGGGGATGAAGTATTTAAAAGGTATACAAGTAAAAGGAATTAATGTGAGTTGGAAATTGTTATTAAACTTTAACTTTACTAAAATTTAATTGTTTAAACAGATTTGTAATAAACAGCAATCATTGAATTAAACGAGTATTGTGTAAAAAAACCAGCGAGATGGGAAAACTAAATTAAAGGTGTTAAGTATTGTAAATTAGACAATATTGGAGACATTAATAATTCTGAGTTAAAAATATGTGTGTTTATTAACAGCTTTAAATAGAACAAGTTTATGGGACTTAGTCATCAAGTGCAACTAAACTATTCTGTAAATCAAATTCCTCAACTTTTATACATGTTAAAAGGGCGTGAGTATAGTGAAACGACCCAGCGTTATTTGCGTGCACACTTGGATTAATAAAGAAAATCAACTCCACTAGATAAGGACATTACATCTGATAAAGGACTTTATGAATTTTAAACAGGCCTTACAAACAATCAATTTCCACCACCACTGTTTACTGTTTCGTTTTTATGTGTTCTACAACATAAGTATGTAATGATCCTGCCAGAATCCTTACAAATTCTCCATTTCTAGAAATAATTTATATCAATCCTTATTTCCAAATTGTTTCCACAACTGTTCTATTACATTATTTAAAAATGTTATCAGTTGTTATCCTGTTTCTCCTATATATATATATATATATATATATATATATATATATATATATATATATATATATATCAGATCCCCAGCCACACAAAGGCACTTAGTTTACTTACTCTGAACTATCCTGACTTATGTTGCACTTATTTACCAGACCAGATACAAACCTAACCCTTGACTATATACCTGCACCCTACCTTTACTTATTTGTAGAATTCTTAGCTAACCGGACATTTACACACTCATTTTCATCCATTAGAAATATTTATTCCACCCGATACATCCACCTGACCAGTCACCAACATTCTCATTCACATTCATTCCGCACTCACCACCAAATCCACCACCTGTATTACCACCAAACGATCCACCCACATTCACCAGACATCCATAAATCCGTTCCTGTACTTCTAACTGCTCTGTACAAGCACATTTATATCAAACAGGCTTGGCTGTTTATAGCACCGAGCTCGGGGTATATATTTGTCAAAGGCACGTTGTACGTGATTTCCCGGAGCCACCACCCCGTATTTTCATGTAGTGCGTCCCCTATAAATATACTATTCTGCTACAAAAGAGAAACGGAATTTAAAAAAGGTTGTAGTTTAAACCATCATTATTGGTTGCCTAGCACCGATTTGGGTTTTTAAATAGCAAACACAGACGTCACTATTTCAATGGAGGTTGCGGCCCTGAACGAATAGTCACATCTCTGAGAAATAACCCCAAACTATTTCAATATCCCTATAGAAGATGAACGGAGGTTTTGCCCCGAATATCCATTCTAGTACTTGAATTCTATTAGAGCAATTCCCTGTCTCTACCATAAACGCAACTGGACATCCCTAATTATCTACTCTATATATCCAACTCCATTTTACAAGCTACAACGTTTCACACCTCCTGGCCCATGTGACAAACACATGTTGTATCTACATAAAATTATACTCATCTGATTTCCACACATAATTAATCCTGCTGCCCACAACTCTGAAGCACAATACGCATATTCAATAACCACCGAAATAATTCTCATTTCTGATATCGATTATATTTAAAACCACCTGTTGCAATTAACCCGTATAATTTCAGTTATAAACAGAGACGGCGCATCCAGCGGAGTCTAGAACTGGACAGCGCCGTCCCGATCCGGAAGGGTCACCAGAAGTATGTTTTAGTTTAGTTATTATTTACCGGGAGTCCTTTTTTTTAGTTTATGTGTTATTAATATTTAGTAATTATTTTTATTTTTATATTACTTTAAATAAATCCTGTTTAGTTGAATGCGTCCTAACAATCAATTATCCACAAAATAGTGAAGCAATTTGAACCACGATCGTGGAGGCCTCATGGCTTACCCTCGATTTACCAGAAATTTGTTTTGTAGTACAGATTAATCTATTAGAATTGCTCTTTTGAATGTGTCGCTTCAAATGTAAGTATTTTTGCAAAAGTCTGTTAATAGAGCCCGATTAGTTAATTTATTCTTTTGTTTAATCTGTGAAGACCTTCCCTGCAGTTTGATTGTAAGATTTCGTTAAAGTGCTGGTTAAAGTTTAGAAGATAACCAATATTACATTCTAAGATTTTATGGTTTTGTTTGATGTCTGAGGTTATATAAAGGATTTAGTCCGTTAAAGAGTGATGAAACCTTTGAAATTTTGGATAGGTATATATGATTTATCTGCAAAATTGCATATTTTGAATCAGATCGTTTACAATATTTTTTTCCTTTGCGTTCATTAAGAGTCATTGAGTACACAATACTGTTCACGATTTATTCATTAAGTGGTTTCAGATTTGAATACAGTTTAACGATAAAAATTTCAAACAAATTATAGAATATACATGATCCATAAAAGATGCACAGATAGTTATGTTTTTTTGAATTTTTAAGACACGAATTAATGTTTTGCGGTAAAAAATTAATAGAATGAATTATTTTTCTAAATTAGGCGATATTTATTTATTTCAGAATTTTTGTGACGGGTATGAATAGTGTTCCATATTTGCACGAGAGTAAACTTGAAAGTGTCCAGGAAACGTCTCAATACTTTGATTCTATGAATATACAGAGTGTGATCAATAAATTTACGATAACGTATGTTTCAAAATTTTATTAAGTTTTAGATACATTTATTGTTAATGTTAATTGAACTTGAAGTTGAATTGACGTGTATTAGATTACTGTGACCAAATTTAACGTGCTTTTTTAAAGTGGAAGGGTGTTTTAAGGTTTGAATATTCGAACTTGCACTGTGTATGATTTTATCGAGTAGGCTACAATTCTATCTTGCACAGTCAGATAGGATTAACTTAACTTGCCTAGGATTATTTCTTTCAGAGGAGTTACAGATTGTGGTGGCGATTGGAGACTACTTTTCCCGGATTGAATGTTGTTTGTTGTTTTATCGTAAGTGTAAGATGTTTGACCCTAAATTTCTACCATTTACGTCTTATACCAAATGCGCCTATTCCCACCGCAGTTATCTTGGTATCGCGCTTGCCTTGGTAAGCCGACACGACGTCTAGTGCGGTTTGATTGTGTAACAACGTAAGTTGGATACTCTAGACACCCACTTACTAATACAGCGGACAAAGCCAACTTCTAGAGTATTATCCTAACGTTGTATTTATCTCCCACCAGACGACAGTGAGGACAGGGTAGTAGCGCAGTGCCACAGTCTTCTAACACCCGGGCTAACGTGCATTGTGGGGTAGCCACCCAGTGGTGGCATTGATCCATCGTTGACGTATATTTGTAGTTATTGACGTTGCTCCCACAGCTTTAACTCAAAATTCGGAGAGTTAGGATGGTTCCGTTAAATAACTTGTTACGTCTTTGGTACACAGACGATTACACTAGAAAGGGTTTTATACATGTATTTCCTGTAGATACAGTTTTAAATAAACTAACCTTTTGAACTTAATATTTGATTCTATTAACAAAATAAAATTATAGCTTTCAAACTGTATAAACAAACACAAACTTGTCTTTGTGTGCATTTCTGCTGAGTCTATCTGTAGTACGAAGAACCCTGCGCCATATGTGGAAGGTTACTAATGCGGAACTTAAGTACAATGTTGAATGGTAATTGATAATTTAAATTAAAGGAGGCGAATGATGAACGTAATGGATCTCGCTGGTCGTAAGTGACAGGAACACCACAATTAATAACTTTGGTGTAGTGGTGGCCTAGTAGATACTAACGGGTCAAAGAAGCATTTACACATTCGGAAATACAGAAAAACGCTGTAAGTAAACCTCTGATATTTTGTCTGGACCGGAAGTGGGAATTATTGATCAAACAACGGGAAGTGTCATTTTTTAATTGTTCGCGGGAATGACTTTTTAAAAAAAAACTTATCTTAACTTATTGTGTTTTCTCTCCATTACTCGTGGGGCGGAATAAACTAGGAAAACGTAATTATAAATTTATACAGGGTGATCGCGGGTAAACTAATAACAAAATTATGTGCGTGTGCGTGTGTGTGGTAAGTGGTCTGAATTTGCTGATAACACCAACATTCTATTCGTGTTTGGAAGCATTACACCGCTCAGTTCATTCTCTTCACTCGAGCAACTGCGGTAGCGTTAGTGTACAGTAACTTAATGGCGCCTATAAACTTAGGACCAAATCCAAAATTTTCCAGCACTTCAAACAGTTCACTTCAAATGGTTATGATTTTCTCTGTCCAAGGCTCTCCATTGATCGAGGGATATAACTGCCAATTGTTTTGAGTTACTGTTTGCATAGTCTGTTACACTTGATCTTTTTGATATGCAATAGTTTTGATCCGTGCTGATTAGACTATTTACAACTTGTTTCGGTCTGATTGTTAATGTCTTTGTATATAATTTGTAGACTACCGAGAGGTATCGAACTCATTGCGTTCTCCTTTTTTGAACACAAAGGTGAATATTGAGTTACAGATTGATTCCGGCATTTTTCCTTGTTTTTTGACTTCGTTAACCATTCGAAAGTACTGTTATTTGCAGTGCCAGTTTAATTTAGTGTTTATAAGAAGTGAAACATAAAACATATTTAAGTGCTGAGATTTTAAATTTATTATTTGTGCACGGACATTGCAATGGTATAGTAAACAGAACATCTACAGTTTTTAATAAGACATATCCTAATTTGCCACCAAAAAGCAGAAAAAGTTTAAGAAACATTCTAAAAAACTAACTGGAGTATGGTCGATTTAGTGTAGAAAGAATTTTACCAAAGCCGATTACTTCCAATGAAGATAATGTAATAAATGTGCTCTCCTACTTTAATATTAATCCATAATCCTCAACTCGTACGGCAGAATGTGATTTAGGTGTTTCACGATCATCCATTCACAGAATACTAAGAACTAATGGAATGCATCTACACAAATTTAACCTACTTTATGATCATTATCCGGTTGGCGCCATTCAACGTGTACAATTTTGTGACTTTGAGTTAGTGATCCACAATATTTGCGACATACTACATGGATAAACGAGTCAAAGATCATCTGAAAATCCTCATGTTAACCATGAAAAATAAATGGTGTGTAAATGCTTTTTGCCTGATTAAAGATAATCATATTGCTTACAATATGCATGAAGAAAATCTAATGCTGACATGTATCTCGATATGTTGCAAACATTTCTGAAATATAACTTTTAGACTAACTAAGGAAGTGTTGGTACCAATTAGATGTGGCTCCACCTCAGTGTCGTAACCAAATCGATCAACAGCTGTCTCAGATGTTTGAAAATAGATCGAAGTGACCTCCAGGAACATACAATTCTCCGACCTCGCGCCATTGTAATGAACCAAAGGGCGTATTCTACACCCCCGTTTCAAAAGAGCTCGAATACATTTTTTCAATTCAGGTGTGAGATTTTTCAACATTTCGTTGGATATTTAATCATGCCTTGGCGCTGTTTCTTTGATACGTTTCAATGCAAACTTCAGCTTATCCATCGTAAATATCGCATTATAATCCAGGTCGCTTGTTCTACAAAAAAGCAGTTCCCTATCATTTTTTGTGTCGGAGAAATTGGATGGGTAATTAGCAGCTACTATTTTCAAACTGGTTGGCTAACGTGTTTGCGCTATCGACCGGGTCCTCAGTGATTATATTTTTAGCAATTTGTATGGCATGAATGGATGGACATTTATATTTTCCGTTGATTGATTTGATCTTTCTCCAAGTGTTCCTTATGTCCGAGCTAGACGTAATGGTCGACATATATTGGTTCCAATTTTTCCCCTTGCCTCAAGTACAACCTGTCTACTAAGAGCACTGGCTCTCTTGAAAGCGACGTGATTGTCGATAGTTGGTTGCCTTTGATATCTGTCTTTCTATTGTTAACTACTTCTTTAACCTCATATTTCCACCATGGAAGAGATCTCTTCACTGGCATGTTTCCCGACATCGGTATACTGATTTCTGCCTCACTCAATATTGTATCTGTTATTATTTTAATACCGATTGTAGTGATTTTAAGACTCTGACAAAATATTGACCAATTTGCTTAAGCAGTGAGGAATCTTCTAATCAGTATCATATCTGGTTCACTGGTATCGGTCTCGACCATTATTGGAAAATGGTCACTATTGTGTAAGTACTTATTGACTTTCCATACAAGTGTCGATACTAGTGTTGCTGTTACTAGGGTTAAGTCGAGTGCATCGAAAGAATTGGAGCGGACATTGTGGTATGTAGGAGATCTGTCGTTAAGGAGGACAGTGTTATCCCTAGTCAACCAGTCTTCAATAGTGCGTCTTTTAGCGTCATTCTTCAAAGAACCTAATAATGTGTTGTGTGTATTACCCTTTAACGGGCACTGGCCGTGAAACCTACCATCAGACGATTAAGTTCATAATAGTAGCATACTGTACTAGAACTTACTTCTTATCGTCTCTAGCGTAGCGTGGTTATGCCGGGGACGTCCACTTGTGCATTTCATAGCCATTCGTGTATGATCGCGGTCGTTAGTCGCGCTGTGAACGTGATTGTACCAACGGACGTTTGAATATACATAAATTCCACGTGTTTACTTAAAAACGTTTATGTGTGCTTGTTTACGTTATTATTTTGATAAAGTATATTGTGCTGGATTGAATAATTAGGTAAGTATATTCATATGTTAACATTATTTGTGGATTTTTGTTTAAAACTACATATAGTTTAGCTGCAAAAAAATTTAATCTAGTGTATTCTAAACAAAATTTTAGGTTAGGTCTGATTTTCAAAAATTTTTTGGCTAAATTATTTCATATAAATTAAAATCTATATTTTGTTGCAATCTAAACATATGTACGTTTTTGTAAATGCATTTACAAGATTAAATGTTATTGCGCCTGGAAGTTTAACTATTACGTAAATGATTCATAGCGTGAAAAAATATTAACATTTTTATTTTCGTTTTCAGATATTTCTTAAGGTTTTTTATTTCAGCTAATATGGAAAGAAACTAAAATTATCGTGAATGCCATGACAAACATAGACCATCATAAGATGAAGGATTGTTAGCTACTCTTCATGAAATAACGCATGAGGAGGCAGAAAATTATGATATCGGAGGTGATTCAGATGGTGATGGTATATTTGAACAAACCTGTTCAACTACAATGAGGTCTTCCGTAGTATACACTCCCGAGCTATCTTCTGTTGCGGCCTTTAATCTATTACCTGAAAGCACTCCACGATGTATTCGATTAGCCAAATTTTATTCTGCAGCCTCTACTTCCCAGACTAGGCACTTTATGGTAAAGATTCAACAGAGTCCGATTGAGATTCGGATGATTCTATAGGTGACCCTTCATATCAATCAGACGTTGTGCAGCCATTATGTTCATTGCTGGATTCCGAAGAGTCTAAAACGGAGGATGAGCTAGGAGAAGAGAGCGTTCCAGAATTTAAGTGGATAAAAACAAGCAGTTTGCCCAAATGATTCAAGGATCTAAATTTTGTTGAGAACATACACCCTAATTGTTGTATTGTAACAGAAGAACCAACAGATTTCTTTAGAACCTTTTATACAGAAAACGTAGAGGAGTTCAACATATATGCAGAACAAAATAGAAAGTCCCTAAATACATTTTGTGAAGAATTTTTGACATTTTTAGGAGTTCTTATCATAATGGGTTTTAACACGCTACTATCTCAAAGACAATATTGGTCAAAAATCCTAATTTCCACAATGCGCGGGTTGCAAGACAGATACTTTTGCAAATCCTTAGATTATTCATTTGAACGACAATACAAAAATGCCAAAACGAGGTACTCCGAACTATGACAAGATACATAAAATTAGACCAATGATAGTTCATTTCAAACAAATCTTTAAAGACTCATTCTCACCAGGTCGTTAGCTGTCAGTCGACGAGGGTATGATAAAATTTAAAGGGTGATCACCATTAAAGCAATACGTATCCAAAAACCCCATAAAAAGGGAAATCAAAATATAGGTAATAGCATGTTCACAAACTGGATGTCCATTTTTTTAAGGATATCAAGGAAAAAGTAAAGTCGTCGATGAACACACTCTTGGTGAATGTGTTGTTCTAAATTTGATCGAGAACTTTAAGGGTCAAAGACACTGCATATATATTGATAATCTTTTTACCACGATTCCGTTGATGAATTATCTGAAATGGGAGTTTTTGGTTGTGGCACAATACGCCAAAACCGTATGCATTTTCCAAAAGGTGGACAAAGGAATACCCATGAATTTTTCCATGAGTGACATATATCTGTATGTAAATGGATGGACCGAGGTATAAAATGTGTGACTGTTTGCAGTAATATGCATAATGGAGCAGAGATAGTCGAAGTTCTCAGAACCAATAAAATTGGTACTCGCGATAAAGTTTCGTGTCCTCAGCCTATTGTTGACTATAACACATTTATGGGTGGCATGGATAGTTTTGATCAGTAATTTCCACTTATAATATCGCATTGAAAAGCAAGCGCTGGTGAATGAAGCTATTTTTCTTTTTACGCCTAATTTTTAATAAGGAAACACTAAATATCAACAATCCACGAAAAAAACCAATGTCTCATTTGCAGTTTAGAACAAAATTAATCAATTGATTGCACAATTCTGTTCCCGAAAAAAACGAATGCCTTCAACAGCTGTAGATTCACTGCAAGGTACCGGTCACTTAGCCGAAAAAAGATCATCTAGACGATGTGGACAATATGCGACAACAGGAAAGCAAAAAAGTAGTAGCGCTCAATGTCAAAAGTGTCAGGTGGCTTTATGCGTTCAGTATTTTGTACCATACCATGTATAATATTTTTTCTTTTCCACTAAGGGTTCTGTTTTGTTTGTTTTTCGTATATTATTTAGATTTAATGTTAGTACTAGTACTGGTATAACTGTTATACCAGTGGAAATTTCAGGTATATATATATATATATATATATATATATATATATATATATATATATATATATGAAACTTCCAACATTTTTTTGTAATAAACGGTACTATTATATCTTTTCTATTGTAGTTGTTGTAAAATAAAACGTTGATTTTACAAAAAATACTTTTGGGCGTTAAAGGGCTAAAATCTCACAAGGAATGGTGTAGTAAACTGTTAGTATTAATTATTATTTCATATGTTTTTATATTAAGAATGAATAAACATAAAACCTACTTAATTGTTTTTCTTATTACACATTTTTATTAATATTTTTCCTGTAAATCAAGTTACTTATACCATTATATCACTAAAAACCGCTTAAAATATGTTAAATGATGTAAATATCAAATATCGCGTTCGTAAGAAAAAATGAACTTGATAATGGCTCCGCGAAACCGAAGCGTCGGATGGTATTTTTGAAAACATGGTTATTAGCTATGAAAAACTGCCTTAAGAAAGTTTTATTACATTTTTTAAAATGTAAACTCCGCCTAGGGTGGCCAGGTGGTCATCACCGTCGGTCCCAAGCCCGAGTAAAGAAGTAGGGTTGTGGCGTTAGGAATTAGCAACCTAACACACGTAAAAAACCCAGTGGGAAAGGCTAATATATATATATATATATATATATATATATATATATATATATATATATATATATATGTCAATTAGCGAGCCCAAGCTTGTATCTCGGCCAAAAGATCAAAGAAGATAAGAAATAGACCAAGAATAGAAAGCTCATCTACGCAATTTGAAACATAAGGGATGGAGAACAAAGAACACAGGAGTAATACAAGCGTTTAAGAAAAGTAACATAGACATTATGGTCATAATAGAAACAAAGAAAAAAGGAAAGAGTGCAGAAGAACTAGATGGAGTTCTATACTTCTGGAGTGGAACAAGAAAAGAAGAGAGAGAGCAAAAGCAGGAGTAGGAATACTACTAAAGAAAAAATGGAAAAACCTAATATGAGAACGCATCAACGAAAGGATAATAAAACTGAACATGACAGCCTATGGGAGAGACTTAACAATACTCGAGGCATACAGCCCCACAGAGGATAGTACTACAGGAGACAGAGGAAGCTTTATGAATAAACTACGGCAAGAAATAGAAAAAACAAAAAATACACACCAAATATTTATAGAGGGCGACATAAACGGAAGAACCGAAAGAAGAACAAATAGCACAGTAGTAGGGCAATTTGGAGAAGATGTAACGAACGATAAAGGAGAAAAAATAAAACAGATATGCGAACTGAACAACCTAAAAATAAAGGACACTCGAAATCCAAGATCCATAATAGATTATGTTATTGTAAAACAGCAAACATCAATAATAATAAAGAATGAAAGAGTAAAAAGAAGCGCCGAATGTGGAACCGACCACAAATTACTGGTGGCTCACCTACACTTTCCTTGGCCCAGAAGAGGAAACGATAACCGAATAAACAAAGAAGTAAATACGAAAATAACCGATCCTAAAGAAAAGCCAAAAAGATTGAGAATACATTTGTTACAGGACGAGACAATACGAGACCTATATCAACGAAGATTAGTCAGGTAATTAGGGTAATTTAATTATAACAGCCTTGAAGGGAAATACGAACACATGAAACGTAGTAGTAAACAAGCAGCGTTAGAAGCGTTAGGCGAAGAAGAACTGGAATGTAGCCAGAAAACGAAGGAAGTAATAACAGAAAAAAAAATTCTTTACGAAAGGTGGCAAAACACCAAGGCAGAAGGAGATTTAGAAAAAATACAAAGAAAAGAACAGAGAAACGAAGAAATTTATGAACAAGGAAAAAAACGAAATATGGGAAAAGTCATGCCAGGAAATCGGTCAATGTATAGGAGGAACGAGAAGCACGGAATCGTGGAAAAAATCAGAGCACTATAAACGAATACAACAGAGAAGATTAACATTCAATACATACCACAGAAGGAATGGGAATGTTACTATCGACAGTTACTATTAGCAAATAGGCATCGGTTTTTTTAGAAATAGAATAAATCTGGTAGATACGAATATAGAATGGCCAGCACAAATAACAACAAAAGATGAAGAAATAAAAAAAGGAGTAAAAATACTAAAAAAGAAGACAAGAAATCGGCCGGACCAGGAGGCATAACGAATATATTCAGGATGGTAAGAAACTTGTTTGAAAGAACAATTAATGGAGGAAGGATACCAGACGAATGGACTCAAGCTAGAAACAGGGATATCCACCTCGCATTTATTGGCATGAAGAAAGCATACAATTCGGTACCAAGAAACATGTTATGGGAAGCCACGATAGGCATGGGAATAGAGAGAAGCCTTATACAAGCAATGAAATCAATTTACCAGAACAATAAAATACAAATTAAGACAGGAAAAAAAATAAGCACTAAATTTCAAACAACCAAAGGCCTCCTACAAGGATTTTCGACGTCAGCTACACTCTTTAAGATATACTTAGAACATACCCTGAAAAAATGGAAACGAAAATGCGAAGGAATGGGAGTCCCTGTACGCGATGATCATTTGTATACCTTAAGCTTTGTGGATGACCAGGTAATCATCGTACAAGATGAATAAGATCTCAGTTTTATGGTTCGGAAGCTTAAAGAAAATATAACAGAGCGGGGTTAGAAATCAACTTAGGTAAAACAAAATATTTAACAATAAGCGAAGAAAGACTCTGACAAGCCAGAACAATGAAATTCGGTACTATGGGACAAACACATAACAAAAAGCATAAAAAGAAGAATACATGGGTTAGTAATGGAGAGTATTGTGATATATGGAGCAGAAACGTGGGTGACAAATAAAAGAAATAGATCAAAAATTAATGCGGTGGAAACGGAGTGCTGGAGGAGGTGCTGTAGGGTACTAAGGACAGACAGAATTCCCAATGAAAAGATAAGAAACAGGGTAGGTACACAAAAAGATGCTGCAAGTAGAATAGAATAGAAGAAACACAACTGAAGTGGTACGCGCATGTAAGAAGTAGTGATAACAATTGGATAAAGAAAATAACGGAATGGAGCCCAATGGGAAGAAGGAAGACCAAAGAGATCCTGGAGGGACGACGTAGATAAAGCTATAGAAAAGAGACGGTTTGAGGACGGAGACTAGGAAGACAAAAAAGAATGGAGGAATTGGCTAAGAAAAGGAAATTTTTTCCCATTTTCTGCGTTTTTTTTTAGTAAATCTACAATGTATCGTAACTTTGTATTTTATATCAGGAACATGGAATAAAAAATTTTGTTCTGATTAAACGTTTATTTATTAGGGTCATATATCAAATATACAGTAAGTGGATGATGTTTACAACAATTTGAAACACCAAATAAAGAATTCTATTCTATTATTTATAAAACGTACTGCTATAAAATGGTGTTACTATTTTTATTCTAGCATTGAGAATAACGCAGAAAATGGGAAAAAAGGGTCTGAAACGTAAATCAACTATCATGTATTTTACATCGTTGAATTTGTAATTCACAAATCTTTCAAAACACATATTTAACTTAGCAAGACCGTATTTGAAAAAAACAAAGTTAATGATGGTTTCAAAAAGGTGAAACGTGGTAGCGTAAACTACTTATTACCATGAGGTGTAAAATTAAATGCAATGCAAAACTTGTTTTCCGTTTCATTCTATCTCTTCAATTAAACCCAGACAAAAATAAAATGTAAAATCGCGATTTTCACTTTTTTTGCAAATATCTCATCACCCTATAGAAATATTTTGAATTTCTAAACGGCATTTTATTGGCCTCCTAAGTACCCACTTTTCTCCTTTTTCTCAATTTAACCTACTTTGTTGCTCTTACCATTTACGAAATCCCCATAGTGGCCCTCCTTATCTTACATATATATATATATATATATATATATATATATATATATATATATATAGTGCTAGTCAAAAATCCCCTCCCCCCTTGTATCTTTTGAACGGTTTTACTTATACTAATGAAATTTGGAGGGTGAATATAAACGGATATAAGCTTCTCAACTAGTCATGACAAGTGACGTAATAGTTATATATGACGTCACAAGGCCACAGTGACGAATAATTTTAAATAGTACCTTATTGCAAGTGACATCTCGTTTGAAAGGTATTAAAATTACCTATTCAGTAATACTAATTTTGTTAGGGTTTAGGTTGATTTTGATAGAAAAATTAAATAAATACTAAAATTATAGTTTGGCATTTAATTAATCAAGATTCAAGGACCAATTCTTATAGTAAATGTTGGAAATGTGCTCCACTTAATTCCTGACAGTAATGCATCCTATTGCTAAACTCTTGTCGTACTAGTTCAAATGTGTCTGCGGAAATTGCTCTACATTCTTCAACAATTCTGTTTCAAAGTGTGCATACTACCAGGTACTGTAGCGTAAACCTTAGATTTTAAGTACCCCCACAGAAACAAATCTAATGGTGTCAGGTCTGGTGACCTAGCTGGCCATTTTATCGGACCTCGTCGTCCAATCCATCTGCCACGATATTCTTCATCCAAGTAACGTCTTACTGCACCATAATAGTGTGCAGGAGCACCATCTTGTTGGAACGTTATTTCCAAGTAGCCGAATTCATCTAGATTATCTTCCAAAATTTCAAGAATTAACGGTTCAATTGCGTTTTGTAACATCTCCAGATACACTTCACCGGTTAAGTTAGCATTGAGAAAAACAGATCCAACTATATGGTTTCCAAAAATACCTGCCCAAACCTTTACTTTTTCTGGAAATTGAGTATGTTTTTCACGAAATATTTGAGGATTTGTGTCACTCCAATATCCCACATTTTGTGTTTTAACGTTTCCATTGAGGAAAAAAGTACTTTCGTCACTAAAACAAATTGATTTTATGTAGTCTGGGTGTTGTATAATTTGATTGGACATATTTTCACAGAATTCTAATCTTCGGTCGGGGTCATCATCTGAAAGTTGGTGCACCATTTTTAATTTGTATGGATGAAATTTGTTTTTAGCCAACACCCTATGTACTGTCCTTTGACTGACTTCACAGATAGACGCAACTTGGGCTGTAGAAGAAGTAGGATTTCCTACCATTTCTGCAATTATGTCGATTTTTTTGTCGTCACTAATTGTTGGTCGACCAGATCGTTTGCAATCTTGAACACTATCGGTTGCTTCAAACTTTTGAAGAAGTTCCCTCAAATAAGTCCTCGATATAGGGCGATCGGGGTACCTCTCATTAAAAAGACGTTCCGCTGCATGGAAATTGTTTCTACATTCACCAATTATTAAGATAGCTGCTACTTTGTCGGCTACCATACGTACCATTTTGTCTATGTAGACACTTAAACGTCGCGTTAAAGAATAATTAAGGTATAAAAACTTATCAAAGTAAAAACAACGAGAGAATTAAAAAACGTCAACTTTTTTTGACAATTAACCAGAGACAGACCTTACAATCTTGATTAATTAAATGCCAAACTATAATTTTAGTATTTATTTAATTTTTCTATCAAAATCAACCTAAACCCTAACAAAATTAGTTTTACTGAATAGGTAATTTTAATACCTTTCAAACGAGATGTCACTTGCCATAAGGTACTATTTAAAATTATTGGTCACTGTGGCCCTGTGACGTCATATATGACTATTACGTACGCCACTTGTCATGACTAGTTGAGAAGCTTATATCCGTTTATATTCACCCTCCAAATTTCATTAGTATAAGTAAAACCGTTCAAACGATACGTATATCGTGATTTTCCCATTTTTTTTGGTAATATGTAAAAAACAAAAGAAGGTAGGTCCAGTTTTATTTCAGATTATTAATCAGTATAAAATTTAACAAAAATTCCAAATTCAAACCTATACTCTATCTCGTATAATAAGCGAAATCCTCATACTTAATCACGAATTTGAATCATCCATAACTATCATAACTTATGAGTTATATAAGCATTAATTTTAGTATAACATTGTGTGAAAATCATTAAGAGATACTCGTGTGCGGAGATACATCCAATTTAATACAATTTCAATTACTCTCGTTAAATTATTGTACAATATACTTTCTATTTCTACAGTTCATAAAGAGCACATTATCATAAAATTTACTTATAAGTTGTTCAATAAATTAAAGATCGTAACGGTTTACCATTGGATCATAAATACAACTCTGAAGACACGACAGCACCTTCGGCATAAAAACATTTTTCGATAAACATAACAACCGATGTATTTTTTCCGAATAGTCGTTTCTACGAAATCTTATCTCGGCCCTTAAAAAATAATGGTTTTGTAACATGAGTATGGTAATGTCGAGGAAAAAAGAATTACTTTCATAAACGTTTCGCCATTTAATTGACATTACAAAACAAAATGGCGCTAATTTAAATATATAATATGCATTAAATTTTCTCTATTATTAACAATACGTAGTTCTATCTGAGAGTAAAAGTTGTATATCAAGCACTAGAGGCATTGAGAATTTATTGGCTATAATTCAGACTAAATAGCCAGACAATTTCTTACACCCCACCGTGCTGTATATCAATGATTACGGGTAACCAATTTTATTTATTGACATAAACCAGATATTGTTAAAAAATCACCTGCTAAGCACCTGCATGTTCTATTATAGAGGAATAACCAACCGCGCCTATATTACTACTAGAATGACAAGATTGCCACGCAGAAATTGCCCACATATTTTGAACCAACACGATTATTACCTGAGAATCATAATGGTATAAAGTAAATCAGACTTACAATAACGGTACACGCATAAATTTTACAAAATCTACATGCGTGTGTATATTAATTTATCATTTCTTAAAAGTACAGCTAAATGTTGCATTACTTTATGAAAGCACGCATCGATTATGTCTATTTGAGAAATTATAGACGAAATTGCTAATAAAATTGTAAATTATTGCTCGTAAATGTTAACTTTAATAACATTCATCTGACTACTGAAATATTTAATACGACTATAATGATTATTAAGATGTTGAAAAAGAAAGCTTTTAGCATTAATATGTGAAAATCAGTCAAGCTCTACATACCACATACACATTTCTAAATTTACATAACATTCCAAAACGTTCCCTTTTCGGGTTGTTAATGTGTGATGGAATTAGGAAACTATTCAAACGTTTTAATTTAATCTAGACAAACAAACATCCCTTTAAAATAACTAATTTAGATTTATATTCGTTTTGATCTGATATTAGACTGTTAAAGAAAGACCGTTAACACCAACAGTTATCGTTTTAACAGAGAATCTCAAACTTGATATTATGTTAGGTAATAAATACATACTTAATAGGAGTATTTTATAAAATTTTAAGAAACAGAGTAGTACATTCCGTAGTTATGAATTTGTTTTAAAAGAGATTTTTGACACAGTCACTGTCATGTTTTCACACATGTTCCTGTATGGAACGTAAATAAGTGTATGTAATTTATTTTTGGAACAGTCAATATAAGCCACATGTGAGATTCTTTCCCGCCAAAAATTGTGTGAGGAATGTGTGGAACGACATGTGTTCCGTCTGTCAACTCTCTGTACGACAGGTTCTATATACAGGAATACATTTACAAATGCTTGTTTTTTATTTATATCACGAATTTATGTAGAATGTAATTTTCTTTAATTTCTTACGTACACTTTAAAAGTAATGTAAACTATTTTTTGAATACATTAGCTTTAGTCATCAATATTATACAACTTTATCTCCATAATACAACATTGCGAAAAGCTTAAAGATATTAAATTTTTAACGTTTTAAAGTGTACTTCGGTAACAAATTAAATGAGCTTAATTGTTACCTTTAGATCACATAACTGAGAAATAGTAATTTGTATAACAAGTGTATAGCTGGAATAAATAACTTTACGGCATCTAGAGATTTAACTATACATACTACTTTAAATATGGAGCATGTAAAACATATCTGTAAATCAATAACTAATACAAACGTTCTGTTTTGCACTGTTCCATATGTTTACGGACCGGCCACTTCTGTGGTTAACAATGCTATATTTAAGGCTAATAATGATCTGGTTGACACGATCGAACATTTCAAGCGGTTATGCACAAATTTTGCTTACGCAGATATTAATACTGTATTAGACAGAAATTGCTATTCTCGAACAGGTATTCACCTAAATCAACACGGTAAACTCAAGTTATGCTCCATATCTAAATATATTTTTAATAAACAACTTGTTCCGATAAATGGCTTAAAACAAATAAAAACATCAGACATTTGTCCACCTATTGAAACAAACAAACTTAGCTTTGGAGATGATAATCTAAACGCTAAAATAAATGTTGGATCAGAATCAATACCTTTGACAAGATCATCTGTTAACATCAATAATTCAAGACGCAATGAGACCAGATTGCAACAAAATGTTCATGTTAGTGAGACTAGTGTAGTGAAGCCAAATAGTCCAATAAAAAGCATACAAAAAACAATTGACAATTTTTTTCGGCCGCAAAATGAACTTTAATGTTAATATACAATCTGTTACTAACAAAATCTCTGAATTAGAGGCTACTGTTAAACCTCATAACTAGAGGGCGGATTAATATGCACAAAAAAAGTCTCAGATATGCGCATATATATGCACCAAATATGTGAAAGAAATGCAGTCAGTTTGTTAAAATATCCAAAATATGCGTACCAAGAAATAATAAACAACCTGTATTAAACAAAAACTTTTACTACGTGGAAAAGATTCTTAATGAAATTTAAAATATTAAGTAATAAAAATAATAACAATGTATTTGTTTAATATTAACTACAAATAATCTTACGATCAGTTGAAGAATTAAACACAATATGTACATATTATTCTGACTCATCGCGTTTCCATCTATAACAACTACAATAAGGTGTTTCTCCAAATTGTTTAAATTAAATCCTTGTCGCCTATCAGATAAAATATATTTATAAGTGGAAAAATCTCCGTTCGATATCAACAGATGTAATTGGAACGTTTTTCAACATAGATACAATGATTGGTTCGATTTCCAATTCTACTGATTCCCCAGAAATAATTTTAGACCCACACTTGATTGAGTTTTTTTTCAATGGCTTTACCTACTGGACCACGAACTTGAACTACAAGATATACTAAACTTATTTATTAGTTCGACAGAGTTTGTAAGCGAAAGGTCTTCGGTCTCTAATTTTAAAATTGTTTCGGACACAAAGTGGCAATTGCCCCTTATAAATGCTAATTGTTGCGGTAAGTCTATTTTATTTAGAATAGCTTTTGCTTCCGTAATTGAATGAGATTTTTTGGCAAATTGTAAAATTATTTGTTTAATGTCTTCAAAATTGTCCGTGTAAAACAGTGCGTCCTGTAGCCACGTACCCCACCTAGTTATTGCTGGCTGAGGGGGAAGAGGAGTATTTGGAAGTTTTTCTTTGTAATGCTGAATTCTAAGGGGTGCCTTAATGAATACTTTTTTTACATTGTTAATAAAACTATTTACTAATGGGAACTGAGATCTAATCTCCTCCGCTACTCTATCTATGTGCTAAGCAAGTGAATTAAATTTTTATAAAATATTTTTAAATTTTGACTTTCTTTGACCATAAGTAATAAAACATTTTGGGCAGGAACTCTTCAGGTAAAAAAAATTTTGCTAATACCTCCCTGTATAAACCTATAAATGGTTAAATGGTTCGTTTTTTCAAGTTGTTTGGAACTTACCAAAAATGATTCACTCTTATAATCAGGATACAAAACCCTTATCAATAAATTTGCGATATTATCAAATTACTGTTGTAAATGGTGTAATAATATAATAAATATAATAAAGAAAAATAAGTGTAAAATAAATGAGTGTAAAAAATGTTCTCCAAAACAAATCGTTAAACTAACTGGAGATACAAACCATTCACCAATAATAATGCATTTGACTCAATCGGTAGATTAACGTAGGGTGGTTCAATCTTTTGATTTGCTTAATTACCACAATTTTGGCTTGATTACTTGCACTGAACATAAAAAAACTGCAATTTAACAATAATAAAAATGAACTCGGTCGCCAAGTTATTTTTTAATAATGTTCGGAATAACTAAACCGAGGTTTACAATAATAAAATGTTATCGAAATGTAAAAAATAAAAAAATATACAGACTATGTTTATTAACAGTTAAAATGATAGGGTTAAATAAAAGATATCTTAAAACTAGTTATAGACTTAAATTACTAATTAATCATTAAAAATAAATACCTGTCACTAAATATAATACTTCTTGAGAACCCCTGGTATTACAGAAATAAATGCAGAAATGCAAACCACGGTGATGTCATCTTGGCATCAATATTGTGCAATATCTCGAAATAATGCTTTACGTTGTAAACCACACCCATAAATTGGAATTTTCTTCTAACAAATTTATCTTCATGAAACGGAATAATCCGTTTAATGCATTTTCTTGAAATTTTCAAATAAAAATTGCAATCATAAAATGAAAGCGTACGCAACAGTAAAATTAAATGCGTATTTAAAATTTAATTAAAGTAGAAAAGTAATTGTAATAAAAGGGTAAATCAAAGTAAAAAAAAAAAAGAAAAGTGCCTGAAAAGAGCAAATGTTTTAATTTTTTGTACAATGCGCTAAAATATCTTACCATCAAATCAATGGCACTTTCACAAAATTTAGGTGGAAACCCAAAAAATGCTTCCTACCAACAGAACATTCATCAGGAAGTAAAAAAAAAATGGATGCTTTGAAATTAGATGATAACGCCTGCGCGAAAATACAGGCAGAACTAAATAATCTAAGTGGAAGTATAAACCATTAAGAAGTGTATACACTTAAGTTACACCAAAATGGAAATTAAGTTGCCTACCTCATAGCTATAATGCAAAAATAATTAAAATGTTTCTTATATTTACAACTGAATGAACGAAAGACCTAAATTACGGTATATTTTAATACAACTCAAAATGGGTTGTTACAATATGACGACCATAACTATTCGTTGTTTCATCCACTATAAAATATAAATAATTATTTCCTATTTGTTGTATCTCGCGCATTGTATCCACAAAGACAGAATTCACATAGTTTTTCGCTACGGCGAATTTCTAGCAGTGACGCCTCTTGTCAATGATTTTAAGCAGCTTACATTTTACAGGAATTTATAAAGGCTTTCTTTCTTACATTTTAATCTTTTATTTAAAGTTTCATTTACTGTGCTCGTTTGAGGAGATGAGAGAAAAATTTTTTTTAATGCCAGACTTATTTAGAAATGCACAAATTATGCAATAATATACACATTTTACAAAAAAAAGAACATTGCTGCAAATATATGCAAAATATGCAAAATTAAATTGGTGTCATATAACTCTCATTAATGTGATTCACCCAGATACGGAAGGGTATTTTTACAGCATCAATATTCAAGAATATGCATTTTGCATACAATCCGGCCTCATAACAATATAAACGTATTGTGTTTGACAGAACACAGGCTTAAGGAGAGTGCTGTTAACCTAATTAATATTTTTGATTTTAAAGTTGTTTCTCACTTTTCTCGAAAAATTCATAAACCTGGCGTTTCTATGATATTGACAAAAAAATGTATTGAACGTGTAGCTATTCCGTTTGTTATGGAATTATCGAGAGAAATTGACTGCGAAATATCTGGTATTATAATTAATAAATGCAATGTAATTGTTCTCCCTGTGTATTATTCTATTTTCTAAACTCGATATTAACAAGAATGTTGTTCTTTTATGTGGAGACTTTAATGTTAAATTTAACTCCAACGACAATCAAGCCATCTATCTTACTGACATAATGCATAGTATTGGGATTAGTCCTACCATTTTTTCTAACACTAGAGGAAACAATTCCATTGATAATATTTTTGTTAATTTCGTTGGTGATGTAAATTTTAATGATTCTGTATTTGATGCACGTATCTTTGATCACTTTGCTCAAATAATTAATTTTTATATTCATACTATATGTAAGCCAAGACAACGTAAACTAATTATGCGACCAATTACTAATAGTGGAAAGTATAACATGTATATTATTATAAGTTTTTGTTATGAACGAATAATTTAATATTAGTCAAGTTGCTTTCGTATGTGTGAATCCTTGCGATATTGCAGGCTCACATTCCATTAATATAAGTAATTTGATTGTAATCTCATTATATTTAGAATTTACATCAGTTCTACATACATAAAGACAAAATTTGCATCGATTGGGGCTTGAACCTTGATGGCACAGTTGGTTAGCGCGGTACTCTAGCAAAGTACAGGTCGTAGGTTCAAATCCTACTCGAGGTAAACTTTTTATTTATCTATTTAATAAAATTAATAATAATTTTTATAACATGTATAATTTACTTGAATCTACTGATTGGTCCTTCATAGATACCTGCTTTGGATAAATTTTCTAAATTTTTAAGTATATTTATCGATTACTTTTTATTTTGTTTTCCTCAAAAGATCGTCAATAGTCATAACTTTCGTAGTAATAGTCTTTATAGGTTTGATTCCCGCTTAAGAAATATGCGTAATGTTCAACTACAAAAAATGTAATAGTGATGATACGCTTGCCCTGCGCAATAAATATCGCAAATTCTATAATTCTGAATTAAAAAAATCTAAATTACAAGCGAATAATAAGTATATAAAATCTTCCAATTCTAAACCGGGGGCTATTTGGCAGGTTATAAAACAAAAAGAAAATCCTAAAGTACTTAGCAATACTTTAACTTCCGACCAATTTAACAGATTCTTTGCACATATTGCTGATGTGATTAGTGATTGGTGATGGTCATATTGATAATCTCAGTAATTATAGACCTTTGTCTACTACACCAATTTTCTCCAAAACATTTGAAAGGACCCTAAAAAATCAAATTATGTCATATTTCGAAACAAATAATTTATTTTCTGATTGCCAATATGGTTTCCGTGAGGGCATATCAACATCAACTGCAATTTTAAGACTTACTGACACTATATTAGAAAGTTTTGAAGCAAATGAATTTTGTGTAGCAAATTTTTTAGACTTGACCAAAGCATTTAATTGGGTTAATCACTCTATTTTGTTAAATAAGTTTCAACATTACAACTTTACGCATGATAGCGTTCTTCTACTTGAATCTTATTTGAGTAATCGCGCCCAATACGTTTGCTACAATAACTTCAAACCTGATTTGAAGAAATTAAGTCAGGGGTTCCTCAAGGGCCTGTTATTCGTCCTGTACTATTTTTGATTTACTTTAATGATATTTCCCTATTAATAAATCATAACAAGTTAATTCTTTATGCTGATAACACAACTTTGTTAGCCAATTGTAAAAGTTTAAAAAATGTTGTTTCTTTGGATGCAATTGAGAATTGATTGACCAATAATAGACTAAAGACGAATTACTCTAAAGCTGAGAAATGTATTTTTACTTTAAAGAACTCAGATAACCTCAACTTAAATTTTTAGGTGCGATTATTGATCCTAAATTAAACTGGTTTGAAAGCTGCAATTACATGGCCACTGAGCTATCAAGAGCATGTTACTCAATGAGATTACTAATATCTGAAGTATCTCTGGATGTGGCAGTTACTGCGTATTATGGTTATTTCCATTCTATTATTGGTTGGGGTCTCCCTTCTGGCATGAAGAGACCTTTTTCTATCCAAAGGCAAGTGATTAGAATAATGACCGGTCTATTCTTTAGAGAATGTTGTAAACATAAATTTGTTGAACTTGGCATATTAACTCTTCCCTGTGTATACATTTTAAATTGTATATTAGATATAAAAGGTAATATTACCATTTACCAACCTTTTAATGATATTCATCAAGTACAATACTCGTTGTAACGAAAATCTTTATCTTAAACTACTCAGACTTACAACCTCCCAAAACTGCAGTAACTACTACGGAATTAAATTTTATAACAAGTTGCCATTAAAAATTAGATTGTTACCTTTGAATGAACTAAAAAGGACTATTACTGATTATCTTAAAGCACAATCTTTTTATTCTATTGATGGGTTTTTGATGTCTGATCTACACATTGCTAATGGACTGTGATCTGAGATAATGTGATATACATTTTTACCATTTTATTGTGTATTCTTATATTGTGATATTAGTGATATGCATATTGTGTTATACATTACTTTATTTCTACACTTTTATGTAAATGGTACTCATTTTTTTGATGCCTTCTTTAGTATATCTTATGTGTACTTTTTTACGTCTCTAAGGCATATAGCGTTATGTTTTGTAATTTGGCTGTGATCAGGTATAAGGTGATATACATATTTTTACACTTTTATTATGTACTTTTCTACTGCGTCAATATTGCTATATTTCATGTGTTATATAATTTTTTAGTTTTACACATTTATTATGTACTTTTTTGTGAGTTGTAATCATTATTTGTGATGCCTGGTTTTACTTTATACTACCTTTTTTGTGTTTTTTCTTACATGACGAACCTACAAAGTGTAATGCTTTAAGATATAAATAGATATATTATTATTATTATTACTATTATTATTATTATGTTTTCAACCTGAATACAAATTTTTTCACAGATAGCCAATTGAGCAAGAGTTGATGTGTAACTAAATGGGTTAGTTGGTTCAGGTTGGTAATCCTATTAACAGTGAGCATTTGTAAACACACAATTGTTGTAGCGAATGTCTTAAAATACATTACATTTTATTGAATTTATGAACGAATCAAGTGAATTAAGACAACTTGAGTTCCTCTTCTAAAGTTGTGAAAACGGTACCCGAAAATCATTTACATCAAGTGCATATATACCTATACCATTTTAGACAAATGCGTGCCACATAAGCAAGTTGACACATAACATTTGTATGTAACAAGAGAAAACCCTAACATTATTGTGTGAAAAATTTATTACTAACTATTATAACAGCCGATGATATGCTTTATATGCCCAGCATTGTGATGGACGCATAGCTCAAGGGGGTCTTGAAGATTTCTTATCATCTTTTGAAATGTAGGTAGTTGCAAAGTTGGGAAAAAGCGAACACTTGCCATTCTCAATTCCGTAATTGTAGTGGGTAGATCGTTTTGAAAAATTGCTGTTTTCATCATGCCCGACATCACGGGTCTCTTTTTCTGGGAATCACTCGCCGCACCGTCTTACTGTGTACGCAACAACAGATTTTTTGTTCTAACAAAGCGTCTGAGGTCCTGTATAAAAGGTGTCAGAAAGTGCTGCTGATATCATTCACTGTTGATGGTGGCAGTGCACTTCATCAGTAATCAAACAAGGGCCGATAATCCCATTTCCAGAAACGGCACACCATATGGTCACCCTTTCGCCATGAAGTGGTGTTTCAATAAATTCATCAGGAAGAATAAACCCAATGAATTTAAATCACTGCCTGTTAATGTGGCCAGAAAGTTACAGATGGGACTCATATGAAAACCCGACATTAGTCAAGAACTCATTATCTTCGCGAATGTTAGCCATAATCCGACGAGCACAATAAACTAAATGTTGTGTTATATCATTTTGCTTCAGTTTACGACACATTTGAGTTTTGAAAGAGAAACCGCCGACATGCTTGACCATTAAACGCACACATTCTCTTTTTATGCCCAGTTTTAAGACAGTCCGTCGCACGCTTCTTTTCGACTATTGTAAGACTTATAGCATTATTCGCTCCTGATTTTCTTTTACTTGAACGCTTTTCTTCCTTCTGTGGTGTCTTTTCGTTGTATGTTAACATTGCCAGTAGGTTTAAGTTTTTTGACAGCGTATAAAACAGCACTCCTTGATGGTTCAGTTTTTTAAAACTTCAGCTCAATTGAGATCCAACCCTTTGAATTCTGTGTCTATTATTTCTGCCAAACTCGTATGAGCGGTTATTTTTCTTCGGTTGTAAGCATCTTATTCACAGACAGTGATGTATATCTTGACAAACAAAAGTTAGTGTTTGTTTGACAGCAGTGTCACTTCTGATCGCACTATATATTTTTCATACACGACGTTGGTACTCAACCGCATGGATTTGTGTTTTTTGTGCAACGCAATTCTACATTGCACGATATGCATGCAGTTTAATTTAGTGTATTTCCTATAAAAGTATGTATTTATCTTTTTTTTGCATTCGTGGATTAATTTATTATAATTAAAAATGGAAATTCCATTTCCCGTAAGGTTGTATTTCTGGAAACCCCCAAAACGAAGCCGATGATCTGGTTTAGTATTCAAGAGAGCTTAAGAAAATTAAGCGGTTGTGTACCTGTACAACACAGCCTTCAAGTAGATTACTAACACGTTATTTTGAGAAGGAATCTTTAAGTAGAAAGATACCTATTCTTCTTGTGTATCACTAAATCTTGACGCAAGATACTGTACCTTTCTGTTCACAATTTATTTAACGTTATGGTGAAGGAATAATATTGTTTACCTTTACGTTTTGTCTCATTATATTGTGAAGAAGTGAACACAATCTGGGGAACTGCACAGAATTTCTGTGAGCAAAAATCGTAAGTAAATGTTCTTTTTATGTGAATCACGTTTGTAAGCGGACAATTATGCGAATATGTTTTACAAAAACTTGAGGGAAGCTAGTTCTATTAATTTCAGAATACAGTGTTAACAAAAAGAAACAACACGACTTCAATTTTTTGTGTTGCATTAACAAAAACTTAAATGTGTGTCATTAGACGTGGCGTAAATCATAAATTTAGATTGATTCACGCCCAATTTTATGGATAATAATTTCATTTATTATCGTTCTACGCTCTACGCTCTACCCACATTATAATACATTATATACAACAATATATATATATATATATATATATATATACATATATATCGTCGGTGTTTAATTTAGTGGATTTGTATATGGTATTAGAGTACAAATTCTCGTTTTTGGTATTTTAACTATTTCGTAAAAACGAGTAGTGCCAGACAAAGTACAGATCTAGTTTATCGCCGTGGCTTTAAAATTCTCTACGACTGTTGAGAAAAGAAAAAGGTTCTCAATTTACCACATACAGTGAATTCTTTAATTTAGGTCTCCGATGAGTAAACTGTGGTGCAAAGCTGTCTGTCAAAACCGTTACACACTACTATACACCTACTACAAATTTTCCAAAAAGTAATCGTTTATTAGAATTTTAATGATTTTATAGTCAAATAAGTGATTGTTTTCTAAAGAATGTTTTGCCAAAACTGTTGTTTTTGGTTTAATTCTCACATCAGATTTATGTTGCACAATACGATTTTTCGAATGTTGTAATGTAGTTCCAATGTATGTTTTTTAGCCATTATTACGAGGAATTTGGTTAATAGTTTTTTGATTACACGTTGTAATAGATTTTAATTTTGAAAATAACATAGAGCCTACCTTTTGTGGTTTTATTTCATATTTAGGTAAAGGTTTATAAATTAAACATTTTTTTATTTGTGTACAGGATTGAAATATACTTGTAATTTTGATTAGATATATCTGTTTTAAATTATTATGAAAACAATGAACTCTTTTTTTGACAATATCTATTACTTTTAGGGGATAATCATTTTTCTTAAAAGTACTTATTTTTTTTGTATTTGTCTTTTTTTCTAAAAATGGGGGCTGAAATGGGGGTTAAAATTATTAAATGTATTCAATACTCCATTAATATTAGAATTCTCAGATATATCGTCGACGTATCTAAAATATAATGAGGGTGAAAAAGTTAATCTGTTTAAACAATAGTATTCTAAAAATTTCATGACTAAATTGGCGGACGTAGCTGAAATAGGTGACCCCATTGCACATCCAAATGTCTTTTTAAATTTAAAATATGTTGTATATAAACAAAATATTTTGCCTTGCAAAAATTTATTTTTGTTTAAACTGGTGAAGTTTTCATGTGTTGCCATTTTTTATTTAGAGTTTAATTAAGTTAATAGGAAGGTCTACATATAAAGAACATACATCAACAACATGTGTCCATTATTAATGTTATTCTTGTGGATTCCTTCTTTAAACTCGACTGTATTTAAGAAACCTTAGAACCGTTGATATATATTAGCGGTTGTGAAGAGAGCTCTCTGTGAAACTACGTAGGAGTTAATAAAACTTTGGTGTGTATGGACATGTTTGAGGACAACCATTCTACAGGTATTCCTCTGTGTGTGTGTGTGCGTGTGTGCGTGTGTGCGTGTGTGTGCGTGTGTGCGTGTGTGCGTGTGTGCGTGTGTGCGTGTGTGCGTGTGTGCGTATGTCGTGTGTGCGTCTGTGCGTCTGTGCGTGTGTGCGTGTGTGCGTGTGTGCGTGTGTGCGTGTGTGCGTGTGTGCCTGTGTGCTGTGTGCGTGTGTGCGTGTGCGTGTGTGCGTGTGTGCTGTGTGCGTGTGTGCTGTGTGCGTGTGTGCGTGTGCGTGTGCGTGTGTGCGTGTGTGCGTGTGTGGTGTGTGTGTGTGTGCGTGTGCGTGTGCGTCGTCGTGTCGTGCGTGTGCGTGTGGTGCGTGTGTGCGTGTGTGTGCGTGTGCGTGCGTGTGTGCGTGCTGTGTGCGTGTGTGCGTGTGTGCGTGTGCGTGTGTGCGTGTGTGTGTCGTGCGTGTGTGCGTGTGTGCGTGTGTGCGTGTGTGCGTGTGTGGTGTGCGTGTGTGTGCGTGTGTGCGTGTGTGTGCGTGTGGTGCGTGTGTGCGTGTGGTGTCGTGTGCGTGTGCGTGTGGTGTGCGTGTGGTGGTGTGCGTGTGCGTGGTGCGTGTGCGTGTGCGTGTGCGTGTGCGTGTGCGTGTGGTGGTGTGCGTGTGCGTGTGCGTGTGCTGTGTGTGCTGTGTGCGTGTGGTGTGCGTGTGCGTGTGCGTGTGTGGTGCGTGTGCGTGTGCGTGTGCGTGCGTGTGCGTGTGCGTGTGCGTGTGCGTGTGCGTGTGCGTGTGCTGTGCGTGTGCGTGGGTCGTGCGTGTTGCGTTGTGTGTGTGCGTGAGCGTCTTGGGTGTCGTGTGCGTGTGGTGTGGTGTGCGTGTCGTGTGCGTTCCGTGTGCTGTGCGTTGGTGCTCGTGCGTGTGCTGTGCTTGCGTGTGCGTGTTGTCGGTGAGGTGTTCGTGGTTGTGCTGCGTGTGCCTGCGTGATGCGCTTGCGTTGTGTGTGTGGGGGGTTCGAGCGTGTGTTACGTCGCATACGTGTGCATTAGTGTTGGGTTGCTCGTTTGTATGCTCGTGTGCTTGTGTGCGCGTAGTGTGCTATGTACCGATTGTTTGTCAGCGACGACTTTGATTTTTCAGTGTTCATCTACTGACCGATGCGAGGTGTACGCATTTTGCGATGCAGTTAACGTCATACTTGTGTGTGTGTGCGTGTGTGCGTGTTTGTATGTGTGTGTTTGTGTGTGCGTGTGCTCTATTACCGATATTTTGTACATATCCAGGACGATCTTTACGATATTTTTCTTAAAATTATCATTCTAGAGCAGTCCTATTCCAACCTATATTTTACATCAGTTTTTAAACGTCCATCTGGCATAGATTTCTGCTGTTTTTGTAATGTTGGCTATTTTCGTTACGAATCTATTCCAAACGATGTTGCACAATTATTCCAAAAACATTATTATAAAAATTATTTCATTTCTTTTAATTTCTACTTTGTAGATGGCAAGGTCGCTTGTTGTCCCACACCCGATATTTTGCATTAGTAATTTAATTCCTTTTACTGTGGGTATCGAGTGTAGTTTATTATAGACCGTGTGCGTATGTCTGGGGTTTGCTTTATTATACTTAATTTTGGGTGGCTTCAAAATTTATGCATTAAATTTGTTTGATAGGAGCCCTGCGGCATTTCATTGTAGTTGTCTCCTTCAGGTGTACTTTTTTCAAGTGTAATTCTTGTTCACTGTATGTTGAGGTCCTGTTCTTGCTTTGAGGGCTATACGAGAGCAAGTCACGTGTTGCCGATTTAATTTTAATTGTGTTTTTCTAAGCTATCTTAAAAGTGATCACGTCACGCCTCCTAGATTGAGCAGCGGTATCTTTGTGCACAATAGAAATTTAATTACCACGATTATTGTTGAAAGAATGTAATATGCATAGGCTGAAAATTAAAAAACTTGTGAATTTTATCATTGCTAGTTGTACTTCTTCAGTGAATATGTTCACAAGGTTTCTAAAAGATAACTGACTGACTATCAGGTTCCATCACCAATTTAAATTCGTTTTTATGAACAATGGCATTTTTCATAAATTATTAATTAACTCGTTAACATAATTACTAACCTAAGCCAACTGACCGAATTAGTTCACTTTGTGAAAGCTTTTTTAATTTATATCCAGTTTTAGAGAAAAAATTTTCTGGACGGTTTTGCTTTCTTGTTAACCACCAACACCATTTGTTCAGTGTATGTACATAAGGAATAAAGAAAGTACACCTGACTACTTGTCTGATTCAAATAAAGTTGGGTAAAGTTACACGTACTAAGGTTTAGGCGACATAAGGCTTCATTAAATCAGCAAAGTATCTGTTAGTTAATATTTTTATCGGCTTTCTCCGCATAAATTTCCATAGAATGTCAAAGAAAGTTGAAAACTATTGAATGTTTTTATATTTTAAACTAGAAAAATTATCCATTATATCCACTTATTTTATTGATAGGGTCAAACATATTTTGCTGCGACAGTGAATTGTTATAATTTAGGACATGGTTTGATTATAATTACATACCAACATAATACACAATATATATTTGTAAGTAAACAAATACTTTTTTTGTTTATTATAAATTAAATCATTTCAGGTGGAAAGATGATAAAAGTTGCAATAGTACTTCACATCGCAACAGGTCGTTTTACTGCATAAGGCTCAAATTCGGCCTCATCTGGAATACAATTCCCACCTCTGGGTAATTGCTCCCCACTACGCCCTTGATATGGTAAATCGCGTCCAAAAAAGAGCTATAAGGGTTATAAATGACCCGTCTCTGGCTTCTGACCTACAGTCTCTTGATTATAGAAGAATAGTTTCGGTTTTTTCCTTGTTCTATCGGTATTACCATGACAAGTGTGCCTCCGAAATACACTATTTAATACCTTCGCAGGCCATCTTCGCTAGGAATACTTGGTTTGCCCATTCACACCATAATTCCATGTTGTTACGCCAAACGGGCGCAATCTACATTTTTCCACACGGCTACTAAATTGTGGAATGCACTACCCAGTTCCTGCTTTGCTCCACACTTTGATTTAAGCAAATTTAAGGTAGCCGCTCATTAACATTTCTCGGTAGCCTAGCAATATCCCTAACCCCCTCCCAGTGTTCCTGAGTTCTTTAGCACGTTAGGCAAATCTTAGCCGTTCAGAAATACGATTAGTAAAAGATTTACACAGATCAGTACACGTGTTCAGTCTACCTGTTGTAGAGTTATTAATATTTTATGTAAAAATTAGAATATTTATATCACATTGGAAATAAAACATTTAAATTAAAAAAATTATTTACTGTCAGTGTCACTCTCAGAAGTGGAAACGTGAACAGATATAATTATTTGCACAACCTTAAATTGTTTTTCAATGTCCCTCCCACCACTATAACATAGATACTTCGGCATGCTTAATGCATTTCTGCCAATATGTCCCTTGAATTCGTTGCAAGGATTCCATCCATATTTCTTTTACATGGTCATCATTAAATTTGGAATTATGTCTCCCTATATTTTTGTTGTAGTGTCCTTTGCAGCTTGCCCACACCAGTTCAATTGGATTAAATTGGCAGTGATATGTTGGTAACTGTAATACTCTGTGTGCACACTTGTGTGCTATTTCATCTATTTCGTACACCTTTGGTATCGCATTATCTGCAAATAATTGCAGTAACTCTTTTTAAACATACTAGTTTCATAAGCTGTCTTTACTTTAATAGAAAATTACATATTTCTTCCTTTTTAGATGAATTATTTGGAATTTTTTCTAGAAGTTTGGAATGATAACTAGCATTGTCCATTACAATTAAAGATGGTTCTTTTAATAAAATACTTGCCTGTTTTTTAATGGTGTATTTTAAATGATACAATCTAAAGTTTCGATAACACTTACAGTTATCTTCGTCAGTAGTAATATCTGTTAAAATAGTTAAAGATGTTTTAAACAATTTTTCCTAAGTTGAAAAATTAAAACACAAACATCAGTCTGCTATTAATATAACAGTTTGAGAAACGTATAGAGCCAACTATAGTTTCTCAAACTGTATGCACGGAAGTAAATTCATCTTCATTACCTTCATGAACAACATCTAAAACATACAGTTATTCTATTAGGATTTATAATGTAATAACTAAAACTTATACCTTCACCCATTGGCTTCTTCTTCACGATTTCCTTAGATTTATCATGCGAGATTCTTTTGTGGGATCCTCGACTGTAAATCTAAATGTCATCCAAAAATACAGGATTGTATAATTTTTCTTCTTTATTTTTGTAATATTCTTTTAAGAATTGCACACGATTGGCAGCAGTATGTGATTATTCCTGTAAACCTCTCCTACCATCATCTACTTTAGATTAAAAGCCAATGGAATGTAAGAGACGTCTTAAACTTGATCTATGGAAATCGAAAACTTGACTATTGCTTAATTCTTTTTGTAATGATGCCAGCGTAACATATATACCTACAAACACATGCATAGTACTAGACATTTCTTGCATGCTTGTATTTACATTTTGAATGCATTTCATTTTTCTCTTTAGAACATCCATCTCATAGTTTTCAATTTCGGTGGATTTAAATTTCATACGTTTTCTTCGCTTAGCTGGTGACTGTGCAGGTTTATTTTCTTTTTGGGCTCCTGTAACCCTTTTTTTTATAACACTAACCGTATTTATACAAATCCCATATGCTTCAGACGTGCGCTAAAGGTAGTCCTTCCCAGTATCATGTTTTACAAAATAATGTACTACATACCTGCATAACAGATTCAAATGGAACGAGTGCCTCTTGACTGTCACGTTCCTGTTCAATATAATTATGCACGTTCGTAACTACGAGCTGCCCTTGAGATTTGAGATGCTTATTACGTATCATATCTAAAATTTTATAAATTTTATATAAATTATGTAAAAATGTTACCAAATTACTGATAATTCACTGTACAAGTTGTAGATAGTTTTGAAAAAAGCTGTTTTTTATTTATAAAAAGTAAAGCAAAAACGCATAAACAATAGTTTCAAATTAGGTGAATGCTAGTGCATTACAGGACTTTCTCGCAAAATACTAAAAAACATACAGGGTATTTTTATATCTTTGAAATATTCAGCTGTTTTACAAATATTTAATAAAAACCAAAAACTTACCCTAATAAACTCCCCCCTCTCCGAGATATCCTGACATCATGGCCGATCTTGACGAAACTTAGCCAAAAGTTGTAAAATGAGCTAATAAGTTGATTTAGTGATAGTGAAAAAAAATCGATTGCTATAACCTTCTATACCTACATATGCATGTGTAGGTTGTTCAATATAACTATGGACTGTTTCATAACATTTTATAGCAAATTGTGCTCCCTTTCAAATAATGTAAGAATATGTGTATGTTATACCAGCAATATAAGGAATGTTTTCAATTCAAACCGGAAATAGTGTTTTCATCAGGGTAATATTATTTCCAAAATCCCAAGTTTGTAACCAAAATAGTTAGAAAGTTATAACAATATCAATATTACATATGTGACAATCTCTTATAGCTCCTATACCAGAAGCTTTAGAAGAATCAGGTTTGTTGCATTCATAAGAGTGGGTGGTTGCCTAGAAAATTATAAAAAAAAACAAACAAATGCTTGGGGAGAATTTTTAATAAATCAATATCGAATAATTGCTTAAATGTAGGCAAATTTATACCATAATTTATTACGTAAAGAAATCTCTTTAAAGAACCTTTATTTAACTACACATATCTATTTCCAATTCGTTTATTTCTTGAACGGTATCGGAAATATATATTTCCACAAAAAAAAAGTATATGTGACTGTAACTGCGACCATATTCAATTTTGAAAGTTTTGAAAAATTGCAAAAAATTGCATTTCATGGGAGTTATTGATGACCTGAATTTCAATCTTCCATGTTAAAATTTGAAAATTTGCCCCAAAATAACACTCTTATTTTCACCCCCTGTATACGTATTGCGTTTAAAAGCTTGTTTTGTCGACATAATTGTCTCGAAGGCCTTCATTCCAAATTTCACCAAAATCGACCGTATACTTTCGGCTGGCGAGTTACCAGAGGCACACACAGACAAACACAGACATTTTGAAAAATTTTCAAAAATTTTTTTCGGGTTCAGGGAGTCGTAAAACATCAAAATAACGCAACTTATTTTTTTCGATTTTTTTTCGACCTCAATACTTGTTTTGAGAGATAAAAATATGTAAGTTTATTATTGATGAGTCATACCCAACTTTATTTGTATCAAACTTTAATCATAATCAGATTTTTTTTAATATCATATTAACTATTCTTAATTGCACTATTCATCACTCCCAGAAAAACAGGATACTGGCCAGTATTTGCAATTAGGTAAATGTTAAATAACTATTACACAAGATAAGAACACGAATGCGGATTTAATTTTTTACCACCTACTAATCTTTCAATGTTTACTATAAACTTTGTCTTTGTCTTTTATGAAAAATGTTGTGTGCATTTTTCATTTTTTTTTTTAAATATATGTGCATGTAAGTTCAAGTTTTAAAGACATACTTGCAAGTAACAGACGTGTTTAATACCAAAATATTGTTAGGAACTTGATTCGTTCCCTTCATTATTCAACATAGTGTTTGAGTAAATTAGTACAGTCCATGAAAGCCGAGAGTTAATTTTATAATTATTCTCAAATAATAACGAAACTGCTTGATTGTAAATATTTTTGAGATACTAAAGTTATATAACAGTTTTGTATTATATGTTAGATAGTAAATGATGATCATTAAAAAAGTTATAACTATAATTGAGCGATCTTTAAAAGAATTCAAACAGAGATAACTTTTATGCCAAAAAATTATGAAAACACTGTCAAAGAATATAATTAATTAGTTGAGCGATAGAGAACTAGATATTATTAATTAACTCCTTTAAATTGCAGATTTCAGAATGAATGTTAATTAATACTAATCAATGGACTCGAAAGGTGCTTGTATATTATACCTTCAAATATAGGTATATCATTTTATATCTCATTAAAATTTGCGAAAAATTTTGTTCTGTATATAAAAAGAGTTTTACGAGTATACTTTACGTATGTTGTTATCTTGTGAAGCCCTCTTGCCCCAGGTTTTCGTGTCTACAAGAGAGGGTGATGACTGATGACAAGGCATATTTTAAACTCTCTTTATGCAGGTCCACTTAACATGGAGAATTCTTGTAAAACTACATCACGTATATATACTTCCTTTCTTTTTTTCATCATGTACTTTGATTTAAGCAACTTTTTAACAAGTACTCGTTCATATTTGTATAATGCATAGGTACTTCGACTTCCTTTACATTTTATAACTTTAATAATGACGTTCTTGTGATTTTTTAGGTAATTATCTTCTGTATATTTGTTTAAATTAAGTTTTGAAACGAAACACGTTTTTCATTTTAATAAATTTCAGGTGCTAATTAACTAAAACAATTTGGCCGTTAATTATGCATAACAAATACAAGCGTTATGCTTTACAGTCAGTAACAACACAATTTATATGTAACGCATAATATATCCATATCTTTGAAACTGTTTAGATTAATATCGTAAAGTCGATTGTGCGAGAAAAAAATTTTTGAATCAGTTTCCCAATTCAGTTTAATACTACTAGCAGCCATTGGTTAATAAAATAACAAATTTATTTTTACGTTTATTTAAGTTACGACGGTAATATGTATTTTGATCACGCACAACAGTTACATGCTTATTCAAGACTTGATTTAAATCACATCGGAACTCGAGTGAATGTGTATTCCAAATTAACAAATTATACATCTCTTATGCTTTTATCTTAAAGTAATAACTAAATAAGGTCTATACATTTAGGTAATAATACGTGTATGAAACTTAAACTTATATTTTGAAAGCTTTCTTCTTAGATTTTTGATATTTCACATACTAAAGATTCATCACAGATACACATACAAACGCGCGCATGTACACGCGCACACCCGTATACCCACGACCCACGCACACGCACACGCACACGCCCAAGCACACGCACACGCACACTCACACGCATATACGCACGAACACGCACACGTACATGAACACGCACACGCACACGCACACGCACACGCACACGCACACGCACACGCACACGCACACACACACGCACACGCACACGCACACGCACACGCACACATACACGCACACGCACACGCATACGCACACTCACACACACACACACACACACACACACACACACACGCACACGCGCAGCACACGCACAGCACACGCACGCACGCACACATGCACACACGCACACACGCACACACGCACACACGCACACACGCACACACGCACACACGCACACACGCACACACGCACACACGCACACACGCACACACGCACACACGCACACACGCACACACGCACACGCAACGCACACGCGCACACACATGCACAGCACAGCACACACACGCACATGCACACTCACACACACGCATACGAACACACGCACAGGCACAGGCACCCACACGCACACGCACACACAGCACAGCACACGCACAGCGCACACGCACGCACAGCACACGCACACGCACACGCATACGCACACCACACGCACACGGCACGCACACGCACACGCACACGCACACGACACCACACGCACAGCACACGCACACGCACACGACACGCACACACGCACACGCACACGCACACGCACACGCACACGCACACGCACACGCACACGCACCGCACACGCACACGCACACGCAAGTGCACAGCACACGCACACGCACGCGCACACGCACACAACACGCACACGCACACGCATACGCACACGCACACGCATGCGCACACGCACACGCACACGCACACGCACACGCACACGCACACGCACACGCACACGCACACGCACACGCACGCGCACACGCACACGCACACGCACACGCATACGCACACGCGCACACACACACACCAACACTCCCACGCATACGTGCACGCGCAATCACAAACACATAGAGACCTTTGACATTTTTCAAAAACCACTTTCTGGCGTCAGGGGCCGGAAACGGAGTTTCACTTCAATTTAATTTGATTTGTTTACCGTTTACAAAAACTCTCCCTGTTAAGTGGGAAAGTTAAACAACGACTTGCAAAGCAAATAACAAAATCAAAGGTCTTACGATCTCATTTTATTCGGATATTGGTCATCGTACCCCTTTTTTGTTTTCTGAGCACTTTAATAATACTTCCAAATTGTCCAAAGCCGAGAAACAGCTGACAATCCAACATAAGCATGTAAACGATCGTCAGAAAGCCGCTAACCGTGGAAGCGACTTCCGCTTGATGTATCTAAAGGAAATCGGATACTTTAGCCAGTACTTGTTATCGCACCCATCGAAACTTGTTTTATGGATCTGCTTAATATAATTTATTATAAATATTTTCCAATGCTATCCAGTGCTATCACGGTTACCAGTTCAAAGTTTGTTCCATTTCATAAACATTGTAACCGTGATAGCTTAATACATTGGAAAATATTTGCAATTTGTACAGTTCAAGAAAAATAACTTCAAACTTTTTATAATTTATTATATGCAGCCTTTAGTACTATAGCCCGATAAAGGGTTAAAATTTAATTTTCCCTTTTTCTCTTGTTTGTAGACTGATGAACCCCTTAGGTATGTTGAATTAAACTGTAGTAGGCACACTTTTATAAATTGGAGTTGTTTAGTAAAATTCTAAAAACAATGCCGACGTCCATTGATCGTTAGGAATCTTGCACTTAATGTTTACATAGTTTATCCCACGCAGGTAAAATTAAGCTACTGCACTATGGTAGAATCACTGCCTGATTTTCGCCAAATTATGTGTTTACAATTTTACCTATGAAAGAAAATTCATTTAATGATCGCTTTATTGGTTTTAGGTTTAAATACAATCATTTGCGGTATTACACGTTACACCAATTATTGCCAAATTTACTTTAAACCTCTTTGTATTTATCTAAAATTGGCAAATCACCTCAAACTAGTTTCGAGGATGTGTATAGGTGGATAAAGGCACAATTACGATTTCTTTTCTCCTTCTGATAAAAATTTCTAGAATGTTTCTATTGATTGCCCCATTTTAGCAAATAATAAAGTAAAAAGGGTTGCCTCTTGTAAGGCGTGAACAATGAACAATAAACGTACTGGTTCTCTGACGAATTATTAAGTTGGTTGAAACTTTAGGAAAATGTTGTAGGGCGATGTGGTAAGGTTTAAATCCAAACGGTTTCCTGTATGTGCACATATTACATATTTGACTCATTTTTGTGGGCTTAGGATCTACCGTTCTAGTAACACTAGTTGAATAGTAACTATACATTTAATACATACATTGAATTAATATGTACAGAAAATCAAATAAAATTAAGTAATCTAAGGTTCAACTTAAACACGCTTAGTTCCATTAGGTTGGAAAGATACCGCGTTTCTGGAAGGACTTTTGTATTCACTTTTGTTTAAGTGAGTAGCTACTAAGGGTGCTTATGAATGAATGATTAATATGACTGGTTATACTTAATTTGATTTAAAAGTAATTGTTTTTTGGTTAATGTGACAGGAACAAGAGTTTTAGAATATAAGCTTATATAATAACTGTACTATTTTTAAACATAGGGAGTTAATTTCACGGGGTACATTTCTCTGTTATTCTAAACTCTACCGGGTATTATTTACACAGGAATTCTTTTCCGATAACCAAGACCAGACATTGGTTAAAAAAATGTGTTAGTTAAAAACAATAATCACAACAGTCACTTTAAAAATGCAAGGTAACTCACTGGATATAAGAGCACGGGTTGATTATTACACAGGGGTATTTTGGACAAGTACTATTAAGCAGGGTGTTAGACTTTGTTTTAATTATTAAATGCCATTGAACATATTTTTTCCTAACTTTCAGTATATTTCTTTCACAACCTTGCATTACCTTTTATATTTCGAAGATTTAAAAAAATTACGGTTTATTTTTTTATTTATTTGAGTAGGAGTGGCCCGTTTCACGCTGTCAAATTCAATTTCATTTCCGTTTCGTTTGAGGTCAAATATGGTTTTCGTAAATCAAAGAAGAAAAGTTTGGCTTTTCCCAGTTCTGAAGCCCATTACTTAATGCGAAATTTATCAAAGCTTAATGTATCTATGAAATTTGCTTTGTGTTTACGGATTTTCTTCTAATAATACGTTTCAGTTGATGTATCTTTAATTCACACGGACTAGGTGTGCAATGCTTCTTATTTAAAAAATACTAAATTCTGCTCCTTTTTAGCTTAGAAAATCTATACCTGACGACCATAATTCATTATAATTGGTAAAGCGATTTCGAAAACCAATACTTTGGTATTTCATCAAAGACGAATACTGATCTCTATACTCTTATGCAAATATTAATAAGCAATTTTAATTTCTATTTTCTCTTATGCGAATACTAAGAAGCAATTTATCTGTATTGTTTTTCTACAACCTGATAAATTCAGAGTAAGTTTTGGAAGACAACTGGTATTAATTTGATTACTTCATTAAGTGCTTTTAGATCATCGTGGGGGCACATGGTAGCCATCTGTTGCTCGACTGCCTATTTTGTCTTTTGGTGCTGCAAAAACATGTTAATCTGTTACCTTGTTACGGTAACTTTAATTGGTAACAGAATTTATAAAGCCAAGGCTCGGTGGTTCAGTGCTAGTAGGCATTGGGGTGGGTTAATACAGTTAAATAATTATACATAATATTATATACAGAAATAAAATAAAATAATAATCAGGAAAAATGGACGCCACGTACTTCCAAGATAGTTATATTTGTAATTTACCTTAGTTCGAAGTACGAAAAACTAAATAAATCATAGAAAAAAAATTATGAATAAATAGACACGATGGGGTCACAAAATTATAATCGCCATCAAAAACAGATAAACGGTCTAAATGGTAACATAAATTTGACAAGTAATAGAGATACTCGTAAGGATTGGTTAATAAAAAAAGGAAATAAATATTATTTTAATATAACATTGAATGATTGATCCAAATTACCTTAAATTAATCCTCGAGCAACAAAAAAAAGGGGAAAAGTGATATTAGTTACGTTACAAAGTTTTCAGAATTCGGTTTACCTAAGTAAACAAGCGATCAAGTATATCAATAATCTCACCTGAAAATAACTTCTTTCCGGTGTCGTTCCCTTGCGCAAGTAACGTCCGAAATTACAGAAGCTAAATGGAAAAGAAAACAATAATAATTCGGACCTTAAACAATAGGTTGGCCCTAGAAAATGGATACATTAATTACTTGATTGACAACAAATTCGAATACTGAAGGTACACTAATAAATTAGGTTACAATAGGCAAACACATAGTTAAAGGTAAAGTGGTTACAATATTGATAAATAATTGAAACTTAAACAAAATTATGAATTTAGAAAAAAATCAAATAAGCAAATAGTGACAGTGAAATTTTCACGTATAAATTAAGATTATCAAAGTAAGATAAAATTTATTGAAATGACTAAATTTTAGCTAGGCAAGTTATCTAATATTAAAAGTAAACAATTACTAGGTAAATTCGTGTGAGCAGACAGTAGTTTTCTTTATAAGTCATTAAATTAGAATTTCTTCAGTCTTAAGAAAAATTCAAAATGGCAGCGGTGTTATTTTTCTATTGACGACGCTGGATCAACTCGAAGTGGTAGTGGGTAGGTAATATACGTAGAGGGAGAAAATAAGCGAAAACGAAAAGGAAGAAAAAAACGCTACGAAAGAAAATATAACATTAAATGACGGAATGATTCACAAAAATTACTGACCTTGTAAGCTGGTAACCACAAGCGTTAAAATTGGATAAGGAGAAACACAACACTCTTGAACGCTTAAAACCGTAATAATTATCACGTAACTTAAGTGACGCGAACTAGCATCAGGTTCGGCACAAAATTAATTATTCATTGATCGAGAAATCCGGAAAATATCCGTTTTATTTATAATTAGATAATCGTGTCAATGAATCGCGGTTCAAGTGAAGCAAAAAAAAATTATCCAACTCACTTTTTTTTTTGTGTGTACCCTTGCAACCACGGAAACAGAAAAACAAAAAAACGAAACTAAAAGCGGAAACAAGGGTTCGAGATTAACGAACGCAATACACCAATGAGAATCAAGTAGACTGCAAACGTTATCCGACAGTAAGGAAAAAAAAAATGAAAACAATTTATTCCATAGAATAGCGATCCTAGAAATGTGACCAAATTAATTAAGATAACGTTACACCCCCCTAACAAAAATATAGCCAGGAAGCGTGAAGAAAAGAGAGAGAAAAGAAAAAGGTAGTTAAATAGCGAAATTCAAAAAAAAACAAATCAAAAGAGTAATCTAGAAGACCACGCGCAAAGCGTAACATCAGTACAATCAACAAGTCAATTAGGAAGAAAAGAAAGAACGGTAATGAAACCTAGGAGGAGAGGGAAAGAAAAATAAAAAAAAATCAACAGTCTAAATTCCAACGAAGGTAACAAAACAAAAGGGAAAAGGATAGAAAATAGGAGAAAAGAAGAAAGAACGGAGTGTAGTAGTGAATAGGGCTCGATGGAAGAGCGAGGAAAGTGTTCAAAGAAAAAAAAAGGAATTGAGCACTAATCTATCAAGAAACCGCCACAACGTCCTCAGCCAACCACCCATTTTGACGTTGAAGAAGACCAAGAGAAAAATGAATAAATAAGAAAGGAAAGGAAAAAGGGGAAAGAGAGAAAAAAAAATCGGAAAATTACACCTTTTGACGTTTATGTCGTTTACGAGGTTTATATCGTTTGAGAGAAATGGTATCCGAAGATATCGTAGGGTGATCATCTGAGTCAGATGCAGAAGAATGTAACTTATCGGAGTAAGCGGGTTTCAAATCTTTAGCGTGGAATATGCCTATAGATTTCCCTAAAGAATCAGCTAATTCATAAGTCCAGGTAGACATGACTTTTCTTATTTTAAAGGGACCTAAAAATTTAGGAGCAAGTTTAGCATTTAAAAATTTAGAAGCGTCAGATAAGACAAAGTTTCGTTTCCACACTGCATCACCTTTCCTATAAGTGACCGTGCGTTTACGTAGATTATAGCGATCTTGAGTACGTTTCGTAGAACGTCTCATTTTATCAAGAATATCAGTACGCAACCTTTCATAAAATTCTTTAGTACGAGTAGTAACAACAGGGTTAGTATCAATGGAAGGAGTTTCATCATCTAAACGAGTTTTAAACATATTTCCAAAGAGTACGTGTTCCCGACCACAGAACGCCAAGTAAGGAGTGTAGGCAGTTATTTCATGTTTAGAAGTTCTTATGGCACAGCCAATTTTAGGTAGGTTAACATCCCATGTACGTTGGTTTTCTTTAATATATGAAGCGATCATGGTTTTCAAAACTCTATTAACGCGTTCGGTAGGATTGGCTCTAGGATGATATTTAGCTGTAAATAATATTTCTGTTTGATAGTTTGAGCATAATTTAGAAAATTCCTGACTACGGAATTGTACGCCATTATCAGCGATTAAGTATTGAGGAGTACCAAATAACAAAAATATTTGTTCTTCCATAATCTTACAAATTTTAGAGGCAGTAGCAGTACGAAGTGGAAAGAAACATGGAAATTTAGTAAAATAGTCAGCAATAACAAAAATATATGAGTTACCTTTTGAGGAGCGAGGTAAGGGACCAACAATATCACAACTTAACACTTGCCATGGGCGAGTAGGAGTTGCTCTAGGAGAGAATAAACCTGGTTGTGCTCTTTGTTCAACTTTGTGAGCAGCACAGGTATGACAGTTACGAATATATCTAGCAATATCGGCACGAAGATTTGGCCAGTAGAAAAATTTATTAATGCGGCTTAGAGTTTTAGTAACACCAGAGTGACCACAAGTAGGAGGATCATGATATAGGCGAATGATTTCACTACGTTGATTCTTAGGAACAACCACTCTCCAATTTCCCAATGAGATATCAGTGAGGTCAGAAGAAGTAACATGCTTGTAAAGTAGATTATTTTCAAGACACCAGAGGGAAATTTTTTGGATTTTAGAAACATGTTCAAGCATTTTTAAGTACCAGGGATCCGTAATAGGTAGAGTAATTGAAGGTACGGTATTAGTTATATTTATTTCGCAAAGTTGTGGGAGAGAATCAGAAGGCAATTCGGGTATAGCTCGAGATAAAGTATCAGGAACGACGTGATTGCTTCCTTTACGATGTATGATAGAGAAATTATACTGTTGTAGGCGTAAGGCCCAACGAGCCAGACGTCCAGAAGGGTTCTGAAGTTTATTCAGCCAAATGAGGGAGTGATGATCCGTTATGACAGTGAAATGAGCACCTTCTATATAGGCACGAAATTTCTCAACAGCCCATAGAACAGCTAAACATTCTTTTTCGGTGGTAGAATATTTTGTTTCGGGTTTAGTTAAAGAGCGACTAATGTAGGAGATGACTTTTTCACCATCAGGGGTTTCCTGACTTAAGACAGCACCTAAGCCATAGTTAGAAGCATCAGTTTGGATAGTAAAAGGCAAGGTGAAATCTGGGCAAGAAAGTATCGGAGCAGAAATAAGTTGTTGTTTTAGAAAAGAGAAAGCTTCGTTACATTCAGGAGACCAAACAAATGGAGTATTTTTACGAGTTAAATGAGTTAAGGGAGCTAAAGCAGTAGAGAAATTTGGTATGAAGCGACGGTACCAACTCGCCATTCCCAGTAATCGACGAATTTCAGAGACAGAAGAAGGTTGTGGTATAGAGATAATAGCGTTGACCTTTCCAGGATCTACAAGTAAACCATTTCTATTGACAACATAGCCAAGATATTTTAGTTCGGAGAGACAAAAATGACATTTGTCTTTGTTCAAAACGAGACCAGCAGTAGACAATCTATCAAACATTCGGGTTAAAACTTCTAAATGTTTTTCGAAAGAAGGGTAGCTATGATAATATCGTCGAGATAAGCGAAACAATACGGTTCCAAATCAGCACCAAGAATTTGATCTATTAAACGTTGAAACGTAGCAGGAGAGTTATGTAAACCAAAAGGCATACGAGTAAATTGATATAGGCCTCTGCCAGGTATGGTAAACGCAGTAATGGGTTTAGAATCTTGAGCTAAGGGATTTGCCAATAAGCAGAACGAATATCTAGAGAAGAAAGAAATTGAGCATCACGAAGACGATCTAAGATAGTATTTATATAAGGAAGAGGGTAAGCATCTTTTTCAGTGACTGTGTTAACCTTTCGGTAGTCTATACAAAAACGGTAAGAATTATCTTTTTTTTTAACGAGAACTATTGGACTTGACCAAGGGCTTGAAGAAGGTTCCACAATTCCCAGTCTTATCATAGAGTCAAGTTCATCATTAGCGATCTTAAGTAATATAGGAGAAAGCGGGTAGTAACGTTGTTTGATAGGCTCACTGGTTGTACGTATACGGTGTTCTATTAAAGTAGTACAGCCAAGTTCAGAAGAATTTAGTACAGGAGTATCTAATAGTGATTGTAGCGATTGTTCTTCAGTATCAGAGAGATTAGATCTAGTAACAAGATGATCAGTAGTAGATAGGAACAAATTTCTTCAGAATTTCCAAATGTCCAAGTACCAGTTTGAAAATTAGGGACAAAATCTATTGCTTTCCAAAAGTCAATACCTAAGATAAGTGGTTGAGTAACTTCAGGAATGACTACGACTTCAAGAGTGACTGTCTTGTCTTGTAGAGTGATAGGGAGATTCAGAGTACCAAGAATGTAGCAAGTTTCACCATTAGCAAGTAAACAAGAAGAAGAGGATTTAGGAAAAGGACGATATTTCTGTAGAGAAAGACCTAAAGTACTTAAGAGGTTCCATCCTAATTGGCCTAATATAGTTTTAGAGCAACCAGAATCTAGCAAGCTTTTAAAAGGGTAGCCAAAAATGGTTATATTAAGGTAAGGACGTTCATCCTTGCGAACATTAGCTAAGACAAAATTTAAGACATGTTTGTGATGATCAGGTAGTGTAGCAAAAGGAGTTTCCGAGATAAGTGATAGTGAAGAGGCTCGACTCGGTCCGAGAACTCTAAGTTTGGTTTAAAGAAGTGTCATTACAATTTGGACATTTTGGTTTAGTGACCTTTGGTTTACCCACAGCCATAACAATGAATAATTTGTGGTTCTGAGCAATTTGGAGAGACATGACCAGTTTTGTTGCAATTCCAACACTTGATTGGTGAGTTATTAAAAGTAGGTTTAGGTTTAGAGGAAGATTCCAAAGTAAGTTTCGGTTTCGAATCAGTCGAACTAGTAACAACAGTTGTAGGAGTGTTTTTCGTATCTTTTCCCTTAGGAGCAGACACTATAGAAGCAGCAGAAAGTTTAGGAGTATTTGAGTTCCGTTTAGGAGGAAGTGAGGTAATCACATCAGTATCAGAAGAAGACGAGGAAGCAATACTTAAGTAGGCGAGACTAGGTTCAAGTAAGTGAGAAGATTTTCGTGAAGGTGGAGGTTTAAATGTTTCGACAAAATACTGGTTCTGTTCAATTTGTTTGCCTAAGGCAGAAAGTTGTGCAATGCTAGAGATTGGAGTTAAGGTTAAGGCATTCTGGTAAAGTGGAGTTAAATTTCGTCGTATGTAGTATAATTGTTTTGTTTCAGAGAGAGGAGTAGTTAAACGTTGAAAAAGATTATACATTACAGCAAGGTACGAGCTCATATTTTCAGAAGGACCCATAGTTCTATTTTTAATTTCGTCAAGTAACCTTTCATCGTAGTCGATCGGCAAGAATTCAGTTTTCAGTAAAGATACAACTTCATCCCATTTAGTTAAAGTGAATTTTCTAGATCGGTACAGTAGAAGAGCACGTCCTGTTAACAATTCAGGAGTATGAGCAAAAAGTGTGTGTTTAGTAATCCCACGAGAAGAAGCTAGTTCATCCAAGCGAGTAAGAAAATCTAAGAGAAAACTTTTCCTTCGCCAGAGAAAGTTAAACCAAGTTTAGAGATGTCTAAACGTTTAGCAAAACAAAGTGGTTCAGACATAGAAGCTACAGCAGGTACGGTTTCATTTAGTTCAAGTTCATCTTCACTAGAAGAAAGTAGTGGAGGAGTAGACGAATTAGAATCATTATCGGTAAGTTCGGCTACAGTAGAATCAGAAGAAGTAGTTGGTTTGAGGCTACATGAAGGTAATTTGTTAAAATCTGTAAATATGACGCGGTTAAGTTTTTGAGTTTTGTACTACGTTTGATTTCAAAGTAGCAATGGTTAGAAGTAATGTGTTACGTTGACCTGTTTCGGTATCATTGGTAGAATTCATTAACGAGCAACGACGTTCTATATGAGGAAGTAAACTATTCAAACGAAGAAAGTCCCTTGATTTAGGATCGTTAGTAACTCTATCGGTTAAACCTTCAATTTCTTCAATCATTTGAGTAACTGCAGTCAAATCATCAGCAAAAGGAATAGAATGAGTAATGGCAGTTAAAGATTTCTCCAATTCCAGTACAATAGCATTTCGTGCAAGTTTTCTCAAATTACTAGCAATAGTAGGTAAAGTAATACTTCTAGACACAATTTCATATTCTAGTTCGGTTTTATGTAAACGGTTAACATCTAGTTTGAATGAGAACATGGTTAGTGAACACTAAGAAAAAGCAAGTTAAACAAGGAAAAAACAAAAAACATAGGCCCCACCACGTTGGGCAGCCAAAATAATTATGTTACGGTAACTTTAATTGGTAACAGAATTTATAAAGCCAAGGCTCGGTGGTTCAGTGCTAGTAGGCATTGGGGTGGGTTAATACAGTTAAATAATTATACATAATATTATATACAGAAATAAAATAAAATAATAATCAGGAAAAATGGACGCCACGTACTTCCAAGATAGTTATATTTGTAATTTACCTTAGTTCGAAGTACGAAAAACTAAATAGATCATAGAAAAAAATTATGAATAAATAGACACGATGGGGTCACAAAATTATAATCGCCATCAAAAACAGATAAACGGTCTAAATGGTAACATAAATTTGACAAGTAATAGAGATACTCGTAAGGATTGGTTAATAAAAAAAGGAAATAAATATTATTTTAATATAACATTGAATGATTGATCCAAATTACCTTAAATTAATCCTCGAGCAACAAAAAAGGGGAAAAGTGATATTAGTTACGTTACAAAGTTTTCAGAATTCGGTTTACCTAAGTAAACAAGCGATCAAGTATATCAATAATCTCACCTGAAAATAACTTCTTTCCGGTGTCGTTCCTTGCGCAAGTAACGTCCGAAATTACAGAAGCTAAATGGAAAAGAAAACAATAATAATTCGGACCTTAAACAATAGGTTGGCCCTAGAAAATGGATACATTAATTACTTGATTGACAACAAATTCGAATACTGAAGGTACACTAATAAATTAGGTTACAATAGGCAAACACATAGTTAAAGGTAAAGTGGTTTACAATATTGATAAATAATTGAAACTTAAACAAAATTATGAATTTAGAAAAAATCAAATAAGCAAATAGTGACAGTGAAATTTTCACGTATAAATTAAGATTATCAAAGTAAGATAAAAATTTATTGAAATGACTAAATTTTAGCTAGGCAAGTTATCTAATATTAAAAGTAAACAATTACTAGGTAAATTCGTGTGAGCAGACAGTAGTTTTCTTTATAAGTCATTAAATTAGAATTTCTTCAGTCTTAAGAAAAATTCAAAATGGCAGCGGTGTTATTTTTCTATTGACGACGCTGGATCAACTCGAAGTGGTAGTGGGTAGGTAATATACGTAGAGGAGAAAAATAAGCGAAAACGAAAAGGAAGAAAAAACGCTACGAAAGAAAATATAACATTAAATGACGGAATGATTCACAAAATTACTGACCTTGTAAGCTGGTAACCACAAGCGTTAAAATTGGATAAGGAGAAACACAACACTCTTGAACGCTTAAAACCGTAATAATTATCACGTAACTTAAGTGACGCGAACTAGCATCAGGTTCGGCACAAAAATTAATTATTCATTGATCGAGAAATCCGGAAAATATCCGTTTTATTTATAATTAGATAATCGTGTCAATGAATCGCGGTTCAAGTGAAGCAAAAAATTATCCAACTCACTTTTTTTGTGTGTACCCTTGCAACCAAGGAAACAGAAAACCAAAAAAACGAAACTAAAAGCGGAAACAAGGGTTCGAGATTAACGAACGCAATACACCAATGAGAATCAAGTAGACTGCAAACGTTATCCGACAGTAAGGAAAAAAAAATGAAAACAATTTATTCCATAGAATAGCGATCCTAGAAATGTGACCAAATTAATTAAGATAACGTTACAACCTACTAACTGTTTGATACTGCAGTGAAGCCAATATTCTTCACTACATGTTCACCGTATCTGAGAGAGTTGTTTTAAGCTAAGTATTTATTTAAATACAATTAACAGCTACATTCGAAGAGCTCAAGTTGTGTGATCATAAAGTACCTCACAACTACATTGATGTAAATAATTATAAATGTTTTTTTTACATGATAGGAAAGCAAAATATGTATTTGGTTAACTAAAAATTAACACCTGTTTACTGACTAACGAATCTATATGTTAAATATTGTGTATAGTTCATATCGTTAAGGCGTGTGGTCTACCAGAATTAGCTTACTACGTATTTCTGACTACTTTGAAAATTATTAAATTCTAAATTTAGTACCAACTTTGGATTTTGTCTTTTCAATCTAGGGTTATAAATAATATTGTTTATTGCTTTTAATTTGATAAAAACAAGTTTGACCAGCATTACGTTTTACATGATTGCTGTGTGTTCTACTTATTTTTACGTGTACTTATGTGTTCTCTTACAGTTTCACTTCCCCATGTCGTAAGCTAGGGTCTGCCTAATCTAAAACTACGTGGCGTCTTGGGTGTATCTATACTGTACGATTATACTACCCACGCATCCAGTGATCCTCAAAATTCAGTTCAGCTAGACCTAATATTTTTATTCTATCTGTAGCGTATTTCGGGCTATGTTTAAAGATCATTTTGAACACGTTGCAAGGGGTTCAAAACCTTTAGTCCTTAAAATATTAATTGTCTGTATATTTTTAAAGCGTAACGGTCACTTAAACATGTAAATCAAATTACTGGATATTTTGGTTTTAACCTTTTCTTTTGGAAAAAATCCATTCTAAGGTGGATCGCTCCCAAGACATGATTTTTATTGCCTCAAATGCATGAAAACAATCCCGTAACGTCTTCAAGTCAGTAGAAGAGCTCAAATATCCCAATAAGGGAATGAATAAGTTTTTTAGCATTTTTTTTCTTTTATGTAAGCCTAATTTGTATGGGCTGGATAACGAAGATCTTTGCAGGTTTCAACAGGTGCGTTGGAAATTTTAAAACAACGGTTTAGGTCTAATATCGAAAGAAAGAGTAATAATCACTCATGCCCCTCTAGATCGTAGAGCTCGCTAGTGTAGCGAAGTGAAAGTTTTTCAAAGTTTTACCTGAATACTTATCTGCCACAGGCAAGATGAAGGATTAAATCAATATTCAGAATAATTTATGCAAATCCCTTTATTATTTTTTCACTAATTTACAAAAGACATGAACACTAAAGTAACTTGCAATAAAATTGAATTTGTTATATTTTTATAAAAATGTTTAAAACTTTTATTTTATTATATAGGTACCTCAACTCCATCCTTTTCTTTAATTACACGTACTCAACTTAAAGTGTTGTTTAAATAAATTGTATAACAACAAATTCCTATTATTCTCTAATTAGATCATTACCCAATGTTAAATTTAAAGAGATATAGGTAATTTAATTAGGTTTAGTAAATGGCTAAATAACTTTCCCCTTAATAACACTAAGTATGTCGCGTAATTATATATGGATTATTATTATTCCTCAAATATTCTAATAAAGTGTAGACAATTACGGGATTGCTATCAGTGTACAAGCATTTTGCAAGCGATACTCATCGATCAAACACAAGTTGTGAATTTGTGATTGTGTCTAAAAATACCTAAAGCAATAAAAAGTGTGAGTGTTCCAAGAAGAAGTAAGAGTGTGATATTAGAATGGGCGAGAGAAGCGTAAGTACCTATATACAATCTTATTTTATTAAAATATTCCCTTTGTTATAATGTACTAAAATGTCCTGTAATTATCATAAATAAAAAAGTTTTGTAGGATTCACTATTAGCACATCCATGCAAGTGACCCGAAATACTTTTTTGTTGGTTTTGAAATGAAAGTATATTTAAAAAAAATTATAAGGTAGATTTTTTTATTGATAAATTCCTTTTATAGGAAATTGAGTAAGATTTCAACAGAAGTTTGCATCCACCCTCGTTCAGAAGACGAACCTTGTAGCATCGGCTTCCATCATAATGATGACGAAGACTTTTTGGTGTCCGATACTGATAATTGTTAAGAAACGGTTACAGACGCAGACATTGAACTCGAAGACCTGTTTGATGTTTCTTTTGATGAAGACAGTTCAGATGCTTCATTGTTGTTGTAAAACGAACAGAAACAGATGCCATTCAGAAACAAAATTTATCAGGCCGCAGGGTCATAGATATAACATATTCCTTAAATGCGGTCAAATCACTAAAACAAGTATCAGATAAGACAGATACTTACATTTAAATGTAATATGTGCGGGAAGACAGATGTGGTAAGGACTGGTGACTCTGATGCTTCTTTGGGCTTGTTGCAGCAATGGATATACCAAAGATATCTAACGGCACACATTTAAAGTACCACAGTAGCATTTTATCCTCGGTACATAATTTAAACCAACAATTAATGAACAAAGCTGTAAAAGAAGAAGCCAAATCCGCAGCAGAAGAAAATGAGAGTAACATTCCAATTATATAAGTGATAGCAGACGGAGCTTGGGGGAAAAGATCTTACCGTACAAACTATTCTGCACTTTCTGGAGTTATAAGTTATAATGAAATCTTTTTTTTTATTATAAAGGATTTGTCAGGCATCCATAATGGGAGCTAAATCAACAAAGATTTTGTATATGGTTGTAAAAAACAAATATTTCTGTTTGTGTGCCAGAGGCCAGGATGTGGATGTTTCCGGAACTGGACTAAGATTTCCACTGCAACGTAATCTGGTATTATTCGCGAAGGATTTGCAGAATCAATTTCACGGCATAACCTAATTTATGGCCAATTGATTGATTGGTGACGGAGACAGTAGTGTATACAAACATTTAACACAAACTTCCAAAAATAGAATGTCGGAATCATTTGCTTCGTAATCACATTAATAAAGTCAGCGGTCTTGGTAAAGACTGTCGATATCCAAAAAGGCGAAGAGATTATATATGCAATCTTTTAACTTTAGGCCGTTTCCGTAATGCAGTTGTGAAAGCGTTAGCGTACCTCAAAGTTGAAAATGGACCTATCGATAGCAAAATTGAAAATTTGAAGAAAGATATTAAATTTCCCTTTGCATATTCTGGGCAGATATGACCAATATCAAGAATATTTTTGTAATGACACTAAGTAGAACGAGGTAATTATAATATTTTTGAATAATATTAGATTTAAACTATTTCTTTTAATTTAGGAGGATTTGGTAGATGTATATTTAAAATGCGGCATGTTGCCAGTAACAAACACTAGAACGACTAGCAGACCAAGCATCTAGTTTGCTTTACGATACCGATACAAATCCAGCAGAAACATATAATTTGGTAGTTGCGACATTTGTAGGAGGTAAAAGAGTAAATTTTTCTATAAAAAATTCGTACCAATTGAGATGTGAAATGGTCGCGTTAATAGCGAGGGAAATTTATTATCGCTTTTGCATGAGCACCTTTATGGCAGACCACCTGGGCACTACATGACGCATTTTTTAAACTCCCAAATTAATCGTTGTAGGAAGAAGGTAACAAAATGTATGTATTATTTTGACAACGTTTTCTTCTATGGAAACTTCTTCATTACAGTAGTAGCCTATTGTTTTGATTTCAGATCACTCGAAAAACCTATGTCTGAATATATGGCTTTTGTTAAAAATATTATAAGTTATAAAAATTTTCCAATTTAATCACTACTGGAAAAAATTCAATAAAAAGATACAGAAATTAAAATTAAAAAAAAAACCTATATTCACACATTTAGGAAGGTTTTGGGACTATTTTGACGTCTTACGCGTTTCTCTAAAGTTTTAGGTGCTCGTTGCCTTAAAGGACTGCCTAATACCATATCAACTATTTACGAGGGAACAATAAAATTAAACAAAAGGGAAGCATCAATTTTACCATTCAAAATAAGTTGATCCTTATTTTATCGGTTTAGCAAGAATTCGACATTGGTATCGTTCTGTACTAAAAGAGGAAGACGAAAATATTTCTAGTTGCAAGGAAAATTGACGGGAACGCATAGTATGAATTTGCGTTAATGAGCTTGACCAGAGTTGCCAAAGTCGCGTAGTCAGGCAAAATAGTCAAACCAAGGAATTTAGCATATGAGATGATCAAGCCACAGTAGCGTAAATGTGCTGAGTTAGTTAGAAAGTAAAATTCGAAGAACACAACTACTTATTTAAACCGAAAATGATGCTGAGCAAGCAAGCTTGCGTAACAGGGAATCTCGCAGTCGAGAAATTTGTTTTCAATGACCGACAGGCTCAAAACCACTACAAGAATATGCTCAGGATGTGGGAATTGGTTGCGCCTAAAAACGTTTGTATGGATTGTTTTGAAGTTACAAGTTCTGCATGCTTTCAGTAATAGCGCTTCACGGTTCTATTTGCTCTTACAGCGTTGATACTCTTTGGCTGTACATGCAGTACAATCCGTTTACAGCTATATTAGGTTCAAATGTTTTTTCTCAGTTTTGTTAAATTTTGCACTTCTTGTAAAAATGGAAACAGATAATTCATTTAGGTGACCTTTCTTGTGCCAAAATTAACAGTTAGGCAGCAGTTACAAATTCAGTGCAAAATAGAAAATGTTGTTGCCCACTTAAAGAATATAAAAAGATCATAAAATCCTATCCAAAAAAATGTAATGTATGCTTTTGTACAAAATATTTCACTCCTCTTCATATGTGAATTTCTAATAAGATGTGTTTCACTAAATTAGTGAATTTCTTGGAATAGTATTTATAAATATTTTTGAACGTACTTAAATCGTTTAACCAGTCTGTGGGAAGCACTTCTAGTTTATTTATTTCGATTATCGAGATAGGTAATATTAATGATTTTGTCACCATTCAGTGATCGTAGTTTATTAGCGATTGAACTATCCCAGAAATAAAGAGTAAAAATGTTACTCCGTTTTAAATACTAATTATTTCCATTTTTGGAAAAGGTGCTTAATACACTAATAATGTTAAATTAATCAGTTTTTTTTTATAAAATAACTAATTAAAAACTAAGTAAGAAGCATAAAAAATAAAATACCTTAAAGGTAAATAATAAAAAATGATAATCAAGATGCGTTCACGTTGTCTTTCATTAAAAAGAAATTTAGAAGGAATTTTATCGCCGCTACTCCTTAACGTTTACCACATAGTATTCAAAACACAAGGATGTGATCAATTATCTAACTTTTTTAAAGTTTTAGTCATTAGCTTGCGAATTACACACGATTAGTAAACAAACACTCTAATTAATTAAAAATCTTATTATAAAAAATAAAAAATGAGAATGTGCTAACACAAGTTGGAGAGGGTTCTCGTGTTTGTTGTCATGTGAACCCCTAATAGCATTAATTTACATTAGGTTTACTATTCACATATGCCTTATGATTAATACTGACATATAAGAAGAGAAAGTGGGAGAGATAATGCTGATTATTACATTATTCTCTTCAAATTCAACAAAATTTACACAATTTAAGATAACTCTTATAAGACGACCATAAATAATCCTTCTGATTTGATAAAACATATTTTATACATTTTATGTACAGTGTAGGTAGTTTTACAAGAAACGTGTAGCTTATAAAACACCCACGTTATCAAAAATTAAAATCTACAACTTAAATTTTTGAGGTATTTATCATAATCAGTAAAGAGACAACGTTTCAGAATTTGTTTTTGCAGGCTTACAAATATAGATGCAATATTCTTGGAATTATTATTATAATTATTTGTTAATAAGCACTGCACCACTATAATTTTCCATCAATTAAATTAACTGTATAATCTGATGCTTATTAATGTAATAAAAGATAAGGAATTTTTGCTTCAAGTTATAGTAATTCCTGATTTCAATTTTAATTGCTCAGGAAATACAAATTATTAAACTTGTGCAATTAAAAAATTGCGTATAAAAGATTGAAGATATTTATTAAGCCTTTTACATATGGAATTCACATAAACATACTAGATTTTAGTTTTGAAATGTTTTAGTATCAACTGTGCTCAATATTTGGAATCTTTTTTTGGCATTAGAATTAATGGTATTCGCAAAAATTGATTCCTTAATGACCTGTTTGGTGTTTCGGAATTTTAATATAAGTTAACTCAATCTTGCATTTATGCACTGCAAACAATAACAAATTGATCAATTTTACGTCACTGTACAGTTACAAGAAAAATTGTTAATCAACATTTAGTTAACTGAAAACAAAATAACTTTTCGTAATATCTATATGTTATAAATAGAGCTCGGATTTATATGCAAAACGCATATGCTATAACATAAATAAGCCATCAAAATTTTTTTCTTTATACACGAATCGCATAATTTAAATTCGATTGACACCAACTTTATTTTGCATATTTTGCATATTTATGTGATGTTGTGCATATTTTGCATATTTCACTCATTGCGTGCATTTTATTGCATATTTTTTCAATTTAAATTTTTTTTATAATGAAAATGAAAAATTACATTTATTCTATACATTCGTAAAGTTTTTCTCCATTTTTTTTCTTCTTCGCATTTTGGAGATTCAATGGAATTATATTAAATTATGTGTATTCTTGTATATTTATTTATCTACTTAGTGGTGTTCTAATTAAAAATGAAGGGTTTAACATTCTTAAAAATGTTTAAAAAATTTTACAAGGTGAATTTGTGCTAAGTAATGTAGATCCTGTAATCATTTCTGTTTTAAAATATGCGCCCATTACATGTGTAGATGTAGAGCGAAGTTTTTCTATATACAAGAATATACTTTCCGATAGAAGGCAATCGTTTACTATATAAACTATATAAACTGTTCTGGTAATGTAAATAACAATAAACTAAGTAATTAAAGATTTTTATTGTCTGCTATTGTCTTATTATTCTATTAGTTAATCTCATTAGTCATTAATATTATAATTATTGTTTGATATGTATTGTATATGTATTATTTTAAAATAAACGTATCAAAATATTTTGTTTATTATTGTGAGTAAAATTTAGTGCATATGCTGTATATTTTTGTGCATATTTTACAGAATCAAGTGCATATTTTAAAGATTTTAGATGCATATATATATATATATATATATATATATATATATATATATATATATATATATATATATATATATATATATATATATATATATATACATATTTTAACTAATTTTAGTGTATATAAATCAGAGCTCTAGACTTATAAGTCAATAATAGTACTCTCCCTTTGAGATTTATAACGGCTAGGCCTAACAGTCAATTACATACGTACGTTGACATAAATACAAATTACAGGACCTACCAAACTTTATTTATTTTTTCCAGAAGTATAATAAAATTTCACAATTTTGTTGCATATTATGATATTACGAAAATAGTTGAACGACACGGCCAATACGCAAATAACTGACTTGGTTGGTTATAAACCTCGGCGATCGCCTAGGTTTACAAACTTCAACCACGTGCTATATAGTGACCTTATGACGACAATAACCATAATATTAGTGAAGTAATCGATTTAATATAACTATTGCTTAGTTTTTATTATTTTTTCAACACCTATATACAGAGTGGACCAAAGTCTGGAAACGCCCAATTATCTCGTAAAGTGTTAGTCTAAATTGTCCAAAATTTGACATAAGCCTATTTTGGGATACGGAGGTTCCAGATTTGATATTTGCAATGTTGCCAGATATGCTGTTTCTCTGATATTATTAGTCACTTTGGTTTTTTAAATACATCACTCTGTATATGCAGTCATTATTGGAATCTCCTCTTCAATACGAATTCAACCATATGTAACACTTATAATTTTATGTAGTCTGGAAGGTCTTAAATACATAAAACAGAAGTCTTGTAACGCGTAATTGTCTAAATACATTCAAAACTATTTTCAACTACATTAAAACGTAACAATTGTAATATTACAACATTTTTAACTTAATGATTACTTAATCAAGTGTTCAAAATATGCTACATTTGTGAGTTGATAGTACTCTAATCGATGGTAGAATGCGTCCACCACATTTCTCCATGATTATCTAGAAATTAATCGAGATTCTCATCTAAATAACGCCGAACATTTACACCAAAATGAGCTGGAGCTCCATCTTGCTGAAAGCATATCTGATTAAAATTGGCTCCAAACAAGTTTCTCAGTGTAGGTACCATATCAGACCTTAAATTTCCTTCGATAAAGAACGGCCCAATTAACTGAGTGCCCACTATACCTGACCATATATTTAATTTTTGTGGTCTGTGAGTATGGCTTTCACTCATCCAGTGTAGATTTACGTCATTCCACTACCTTAAGTTATGTTGATTTACACTCCCCCTCTTCCCTCCAAATTAGCTATAATTTTAGGAGCATATTCTACCTTCGTATTGAACCCTGAAGTTAAACTCCACTCAGATTACCTGGTGCACCCGTTTTGAAGCCTTAAAGATTCAGCGTTCGTATAAGGGCGAGCTGAAACATCTTGTTACTTTGAGTAGCGGCCGAGGAATTCCATTTCAAACCTTGGAGAGAAGAGATCAGCATCGGCATTTTTCCCCAACTGTTGAGAAATCCGTGTAATTTAAATTATTACAAAAGACTATCACATACATTTTTTCCGTTAATAAACTTATTACTTCCAGAGGAGTTTAATTTGTGTGATGGGGAAAAATATTACACGCGTTATTTGCTGATTTCTCGACGGACAGCAAAACAGATTAGTTATTCAAGGACTGCTTTTAATGAGAATGATCAAAAATTATTTTATTTATTTGAGGAAAGACTGGCACTATTCGTCCATGAAATGTATGGACGCCAACTTGCGCATCTATAAAAGTGTGGTCGAATCACCGCTTTATGTCTATTATGAAGCAAAAAGAGTGGTTTACCTAGATGGAGAAGTATTAAATCGGGTTACTTTAACCACCAATTACAGTACTTACTTGCTCGAGGCGATTAAGGGTGTGCGGGATTATATGCGCTGCCAGGCAGTCGTGCTGGTTGATCCAATAAGGCGATATACATGCATGGGTGAGAATGATGCCGGCTATATCTCAGAAACATCTTACACTACAGCTTCAGGAAATATTTATATAACAAAAGTGACCACGAGAAATATCTGGAAATTATTTCTACAACTGTAGGTCGACCACCAGAGGACGTAACTGAACGTAACCATTAGAAATATTACTTTTTTCAAAATTTTCAAAATTAGGCTACATTAGAAGTATGAAAAATGGTCTTCAGAGCATTCAGCATATTTTGGTTAAACGGTTTTTGTTTTATTTTTCCAAATAAGCAGTAGGAGAGAGTGGAAACCCTGTTTAGAAAAAACGCTTAAAAAATCCTGTTCTGTTCCACCAAATTTTGCGAACTTGGTGTAGTTGAAAAGAAATTTTCTCTACCAATGGAATATTCAACTCTAACCAATCTAACCAACATGGCGCATGGTAGATGAGCCTGTTTAATTTCTTTTTAATGTGATTGCTCTTGAAAATATTAAATGGAAACGTGTAAGTTTGACTACGGCTTTAAAAAATATGCTAAATTACCAACAAAACAGCGAAAACCGGATGTCTATATCTTTTCCCTAGCCAGAGATATGTTATCACTAAAAAGAATACCTATAAGGTATCTATGTCCACGCTTGCATATAGAAACAACTATTTAGATAAATAATGTTTGTGTCGTATACGACTTTATTATGAGAATAAGAGATAAACATTTAAAATTATAATAATTACATTTTGGAAGTGATCTCTCAAAAACTTTTTTCCATAAGCTCTTCTCTGCGGGTAATCTGTGGTATATACCTTCGAAGCAGCGGTTGCATTTGCCTGACATTGAAAATAAGTAGCTAACATATCGTACCCTTTGTTGTTTGAAATAGGCAACAAACACTAAATCAATTTAGTTGGTTGACGTTTAACACTTGCCGTGTCGAGCCATTCCTTTGTTTCATAGCCAATCCTGATACGACGATTTATAGAAAATATGACTTTCAAATTATTATAATTTTAAATGCTTATCTCTTATTCGCATGGTAAAGTCTTACACACAAACATTGTTTGAAATAGTTATTTCTAAACGCGTTTTCATAAAAGCATGAATATAGATACCTTATAGGTATAATGCGATGTTGCCGACCCTTTTTTAAGATATCTCTGGCTAGGAAAGAGATATCGACATCCTGTTTCCGCTGTGTTGTTCCTAATTTAGCGTATTTTTACAGCCGTAGTCAAACTTACATGTTTGCATTTAATATTTTCAAGAGAAAACATTTAAAAAAAAAGGGTAAATAGCGCTCTTTACCGTTCATCATATTGGTTAGATTGATTAGAGTTAATGAAAATTCCATTAGTAGTACCGCGGCACCTCATCTTTCACTTTTTGACCTTGGGAATTCCCAAGGCCGCCCACGTGTAGGACGTATTTTTGACCTTGAGATCGACCTCGGGTTGGTTTTGGAGTTAGTCTACGAGTTGGCCTTGAGCTGAAAATCGTATTCTAATAAAGGATACTAGTCTTGTAAGACAGGAACCATTTCGCGGGTCTCGCCCCTGTCATAAAAATTGTATTCTAATAATGGGGAAGAATTAATAAATAAGACATGTAAAGACGACATGCGTTTTCATAATAAAAAGATGTTATTTAATCTGTTATTAATATTTATTAGGGTTGTTTTGATTGTTTTGATTTTTATCAAGGATATAAAAACCTAGTCCTTAAACGATTATGTTCTATGCAACCTTTAAGACTGCATTTAAGCGCTAGCTAAAATTTACTGAATAACGACATCGAAATTGTAACCTTCAACATTATACACATAAATGAGTAATTAAGTTACATAATTAGTTAGCTTTACAAATTATGCTTTAAACTATTTTCACCTTGAGAACGTTAAATTATATGTATAATGATATGGAATGTCATACTTCCTTTAAAAAACAATAAAATATATTCATAGCCATAAAACTTATAATACAGATTAACTACCTTTTATTTATATAGATCAGGGTCGAAAAAAGGTGCTACAGTAAATTATCGAAAACACCCTCAAATCTAGGTGATTCATAATCTCCTATGTTAAATATGGGTGTAAAGACATTTTCCGCAGTGCAGATTTTTGAGATGGGTGCACTTCCCCTTATGCTCAAAATTCAGGGCAGCGTAATTTAACTTCATAGAGAACATCACTACCAGCATCAATTTCACCGTTTTCATCTTGAGTGATTATATTGTCAGAGCTTATTAACAAGTACAAACAGCTAATACTGCTTCATAATAATACTCATTCGATTGTAATTATGCTTAAAAAAATACATGCAACAGATAATATACAATCTTTATTTGCCGCCATTAATATCATTCTTCTTCTTAAAATTAGCTAATTTCCCCACACTACTTTGAAATATTACATAGGCTTTCAATTCTTCTTCATCCCTGAAGCAGACCGCATACATATCCAATTCTGGATCAGTAGCATGTTTACACAAGACAGCATCTTTAATAGAGCGGTGTATACGCCAAAAAAATGTCTTGTGTCTTCTTCTTCTTTAAGCTAGATTTTGCCTCTATACGGCATACAAGCTCTATATTAGCTGAATTAGCTCTGTCAAAAAAGGGGTTATAATCAAATTAAGTATACCAACCTCTTATTAGAACATACCTTTTTAATCCTCAAATTTTTACCGATAAGTGCACACCATGCGTAAATTTACAGCGAGAAATTTACTCTAGGCATGTACATTGATCTTTGTGATATGCGATCTTTAAGTAATCACAGTAGATACAGCTACATAGTAGCGATTATCGGGATTTTAGCAAGAAGATTTGAATATGAGTTCTTAAAACGAAGACAGTCGTATCTGAAAGCATTCAACGTTGTTTTTAAGAAAAGTGATAAACTTCTTCATATAGGTGAAATTTTGCGACGCGAAGCTTTCGGCGAAAGCTGTTTCGGTGACCCCCACTCCAACCCTTCCCGAACATAACCGAGATTGTAAGACAAGTGTAGGGCGTCGAAACTTGTTCTCGGGTCGTCGCCCCTTGTTCGTAGGCCTTCGCGTATTGTCGTGGTACCCTTGTCGGAAAATTTGAATTTGTAATATAATAAGGGACCTAATGCTAACTTGTAAGACAGGTGTAGGTCTGCGCAACTTGCTCTCGGAGCTCTGCACTCGGTACATGTAGCAGTCAATCACAGAAAACTTTTAAATAAACAGCTTATTTGACGCGGGAACCCGAAAATCCCCACTTGTTTTACTTTTCGTGTGGCAGCATGCGTGAATCGGTCGAATTTACGTTCGCTAACCAGCATACCGGTTTGTTTATATCGTGGAGTGAAACTTCTGTTTAATATATCAATCAGTATACGGTTACCAATGATTCAGATTATATGTATTTAGAACAAAAGTCTGTTAGTTTGAATAGCTAATATTACATGAAGTGTTTTTGTTTAAAAACCAGTTGTTTTCATTAAATAACCGTGATGCTGAATAGGTACTTAACATACTGCACTCAAAAACACTTGGAATGGTGCGTATAGCGATGTCAGACTGCATGCATAGCAATGCCCATGAACGGCTACTTTAAATCTTTTCAAATCACAAGCAGCTAGGAAGACAATTCCTGAGTTGGACATGTAGACGAATGTAGATTGCGGCCGTTTTTGTACTAAAACTTGAAAGTTGTACTGTATATTGTTGATGTCAATGAGTAAACCGATTGCCGTTAGGAAGAATGACCCGAGAAGCTATCAAAAGAGGTCAATTGCTATTGTAATAGCGGTAGTACTAAGAAAGAATTGAAGCATTATTATATTTATTATATACTGTATGTTCGAAGTTAAGTCTGGGTCATTTTTAAGCTCTTATATGTATGCCAAACCGTATTTGGGAGCACGAACCGGGAGATAAGAATTATTTACCGGCTGAGTCAAATTTGTGTCTTATATGACCAGAAAACTTGCTGGTACGTATTGTGGTACTTAGATCTGTACAAGCATCATATTTTATGAGTAGATGCTTTAGAAACTGGCGGAAGAAGTCATCGACCTTTATTGGCAACACTGACTCTTGTTAGCACTTAATTCAACTAGATTGTAATTCATAATACATTGGATATATCTGGTGATTGAAATTACCATATCAACTACAATATCTTGATCTGAGGTGGAAAAATTATAACTGGAAACGAAGAGTGCTGTGTACAATGCATGAGGAGTTTGGAACAACAGAAGTGTTTTCTATTAACCAATGGTCAGATAAACCTAATGAACAAAAACTGGGTTTAATGTAAGAAGTCTAAAATACGTGGAGTGTGATGAGGACTATCGGAGCTTCTTGTGGGATCGGGCACGCACACCCAGACGCCCAGACAGGCGCACACATACACGCACACGCGTATGTACACGCACACCTATCTGCACACGCACAGGCACGCGCACACGCACACGTACTTATTGGACATCAGAATAGTAAATAGTCTATTAAATATTGATGGAACGTCTTCATTTAAATGCTAATTAATGTGACTAATGTCATAGTGAACTTTGACATTCTTTAATTTACTATTAATCATATATATATATATATATATATATATATATATATATATATATATTATCGTTTTTTGGATAAAAATTCCCGTTTAACCCTATTTTCGCCATCTATTTCTATTTGTTCGTGAACAAACAATTCAGTAATATTTACACTTAACAAATGGATTTATTGATAAGTAATAAATGGATGGAGTTTGACGTTTTAAGATGTTTGATGTTTACCACATTTGGCGTAACCTACAATTTCAAAGTTACGGAAGAAACCTACATCGTTATGAATTTTTAAATGTAATCTTAGAGCATACCCGTATATGTTGTTAAATCAATTATTTTACGTACATGTAGAAATGCAACCGCACTCAGTTTCACAAGACAATTATACGTTATACCGACAAAACGACATAATTGTAAGTTTGAAATTGTAGAATGAAAAATACGTTTGAACCTCTAGGTACCCTTGCATTGCGGGTTCACTGCATAAAATATATCATTTATTCTGTTTATACTTAGTTTAATCACTAGAATTTTAGATAATGTCTGGTATACTGCCCTATATAGGCTAATCCAACTTCGTTCCGAGGACGAAGAAAAACATCCTGTTTTAGATAGTATTTATAAGTAATTAACTTCCTGTATACTAAATTTTCAGCGCAATGACGCTTTAAAAAGACTATTGCGAATTCTCGTTACCTTCACTTATTTTATTATTGACTCATATTTGAAGATGCTTGAAAATGCCACATAATATTAAATTTAGCCATTTATACTTTCACGTATAGATTATATCTTCAGTGAAGTATGATACATTTAATATTAAGCAAAGTGTGAGATGAGGCTATAATATAAGAAAACGCAAATAATACACCTGTTATATCATTCGGGTCATATAAACAAGAACTAAAAATGCCAGAAATTAAAGTAACACGGTGGGTAACATACTCAGAAGCAAAGCGCATGGCAGGTAACCCCGTAACGTCAAATAACTCATATTCAAGCGTTGCCGCACATAACACCGGTTACAATCAGCTAAAAATTATTCCATAAAGAAAAAAAGATAGTTAATTAGGACTTACCTCAGCTATAATGGGATACATTAAGCAATCATTACCGAACCCCAAATCAAATACTGAAATTTTTATCCCACCACCGAACAAAGTCCAATTGCCTCAAGAATTGATTGCGGAAAATGAACACAAATAGAAGATGAGTCGAAAGGAAAACTTCGATAATACGATCGCACTCTACGGACATTAACAAAGGCAAAAAATCCTAAAAAGAAAAAAGGATAGCCTAAGAGTAAGCTTAGAGGCTCAAGCACCCAACGGCGTACTAGTGAGACAGAAAACTAGCCAAAATACGAATTTGTGATATCTGTGATATCTTAGTTTAATTTATAGCTAAACCTGTGATAATATCTGTCTTACTTTAATTTATAACATAATCCGTGATATTTATGTCTGTCGTGTTTATTTTATGTAATTATTTCGTACGCCTGTTTATATATTTTAAAATTCATGTTATACAACTGTTTTGTTCAGTGGAACTGTAGAGCAACTGTGAAAAGACATACGGATATACAAATACTCATACATAAGATAGAGAATGTGCTCTTATGCATACAGGAAGGTCACCTCAAGTCCAGTCAATCGTATTCACTCAAAGGGTATACTGTTGAACGTGAGGATTTCGTTGAGGAACAAAGAGCTTGTGGTGGTGTTGGAACAATAGTTGGAAGTGATATCCAATTCCAAAAAGTGGTACTAAAACGCGCCCCCAAGCTGTAGCTGTCAAGATAAGTAGCCCAATAAAGGTTACAGTCTGCAACATATATATTCCAAATACTAATTGGGCAATTGAACAGTTAGAAGAACTAGTTGAGCAACTCCCTACACCATTTATTATAGTTGGAGATTTTAATGCCCAGAATGGATTGTGCGGATCTACAAAGAATGATACAAATGGGCGTATTATCAAAAACTGGCTCACTAGAAGCGAGATAGTATTGCTTAAATCGGGAGAGGATACATACCATAATGCGGGATCGAGAGAATTTGAAACAATGATACAAACTAACTCTATTGTCCAAAACAGAACAATTTACAGATTTACTACGGCTAACGCTAACTGGTCTGCGTTCCGTGAAAACTACTTTCTTCCAGAAGTCATTAATGTGCAGACTTTCACTAATATAATATTAACTGCAGCAAGTATGCCTAGGTTGAGTGATAAGCCTATAAAGAAACCATAGCCATGGTGGATCGACGATGTTAAACTGGCCATATCATCGATATCGTATCATTAAAACCGCATTGATTAATAGATTCAGGCAATTAGTAGACGAGTCGTACTAGAAAGCAAACGCCGAAGCTGGTACCAATACATATCGACCATTAATACGAATACACACATAAGTGACACCTGGAAGAAAATAAAAGCAATCAGCGAGGTCACAGATAAACTTCTTGAAAACACAACAAAGTTATAGAAGATAAAATAGAGATTTCTAATGTACTAGACAGTCAGTTTGCTAACTCTAGTAGCAATGAAAATTACCCGCAAGCTTTTGCTTATACTAAAAGTGAGAAGGAAGTTGAACTATCGTTCGACACTGACACTAAGCTAAATTATAATGAACTTCTTGCTATCGATGAAATGCAATTCGCAATGCAGAGTATGAAGAATACGGCTCCTGGACCGGACGAAATATGGAGCAAAATGTGGAACAATCTAACATCTGAGTTCAAAAGCACCTTACTACTACGTTGTGGAAGGATGGGAAAATATTAGAAAAAAATGCCTAATACCAGGTTACAATGGTACATAGAAAATCTGAATACCATAGTGCCATACCAAGCTGGTTTTATAAAATATCGATCTACCACAGACCACCTTGTCTACCCTGAAACCACAATACAGGAAGCATTTAGAAGGCGAGAACACCTAGTGACCGTGTTTTTTGACATTAACGGTGCCTACGACATGGCATGGAGATACAGGATATTAAAAAAGATACATCAGGTCAACCTTAAGGGGAATATGCCGGAACTAGTAAAATAATTTCTAACAAACAGAAGGTTAAGAAGACCACACTATGACCCGCATCTGTATTTATTAGACATTCCGATTAAGCGTACTGCAAAGTTTTTGGGTTTGACATTCGACAGTATGCTTACATGGAAGCCACACGTAGAGCGACCAAAACTTAAATGCTCAAAAAAATTAAATATACTGAAATTATTGGTTCATATTAAGTGGGGAGCAGAGCAGAGATGGCTTATCAAGATATACAGAGCACTAATACTGACAAGAATTGACTATGGATGCATTGTATACTGATCGTCACGTAAATCAATCGTATCAACATTAAGCGTGCGACATAACGTAGAAATAAGATATTGTATTTGCGCATTCCCATTTAGTCCCGATGATAGTTTATATTGCGAGTCAGGAATTCCGCCACTTGACACTAGAAGAAAGCAGATAATATTGAATTTTGTTATGCTCATACCACACCATTCTAATCATAGTATCTTAAACATGGATAGAATACCGTATCAAATTGTGTGTGGAAAATAAACGAATTTGCATTCATAAAGTTTGCGGAACAATACGCTTTATGTTAAGCAATACTATTATGTTCTATGCAAACTGAAACAAGACATTTCCTCATTTTAACGGATTGCATAAATATCATAAATCGACTGGCAGAAGTATACTCTACAGACCCGATGAACGTAATGTGCCAATCAATATTAAAATACCTAAATAAAAAAGGAGTAACAATTACGTTTGTCTGGGTCCCTAGTTACGTAGGTATACCAGGGCATGACCTTGCAGACACCGCGGCAAAGCATGATACCATAGAAGCGCATGTGGATGTCAACTACATAGGACCAATGGATTTGAAAAAGTACCTAAAAGAGAAAAATATAGAGCAATGGCAACGAATATGGGAATTCTATAATACTCACCTATCTACAATTAAACCAGGAGTAGAGACATTACATGACCTAAAATAAGCTGCAACGGAAGAAGATGCCAAGTTGCACCGTTTACAAATAGGACACACAAAACTCATCAGCATTCACTCAAAGGCGAAGATGCGCTTCTCTGTCATATGTGCCAGGCAATTCTAAATACAAAACATATAATCAATGAATGTCCAAATTATGAAGCTCAGAGAGTGAGGTATAAGCTGGAAGCGAACTACATAACCAATTTCACCAACACAAAAAAAGGAAAAGGCCACGTATTTCATTCCCTCTCCAAGGGGTAGGGCGGGCTGCTCGAGCTTTCCAAGCTCCTTCAGCCACAATCATGGATTCTCAGCATACATACATTACGTATATATGCATGGTGGGATTAAGGATGGGTGTGGTCAGGATAGGATCGGAAGGAACGGAGTTAGGGTTCTGAGGGGGAAAATACTACCTCAGCATTCGCCTAAGTAACTGCACATGGTGTGCATATACGCAGTGACCATTCCGCTACATGTGTATGAGGAAAACCCCCTGAAAAACCTCATACAAGGTAGACGGTAACGGGAATCGAACCCTCGAATGCTAAGCAGGTCGTGTCACCACTACGCTACCAGCTCGGTACCAACACGATAAACGTAAGGCATTTACTAAATTTTTTGAAAGTAACCAAGATATTTTATTAAATTAATATGAGTTAAATTGTGTGCATTTCTGGTATATGTAAAAGTTACGAAGGGTGTATGACCATAGCAGTCGTACTCTCCATTAAAAAAAAATAATAATAATAATGACTTTTCTAAAACGGAGTAAAACCAAAAGCACTCCTTCTTGGATAGGAAGTAAGACTGTAGGTCCAGTGGCAATACGATGTTTGACACGTTAAAGATTCCTCACTAAAGGTGGAATTCTGGTGACGGGACGGGTAGTGGATTCGCTTAGAGATATCTGACAATTCAGTTTGTGTCTAGATTTCGGCCCACAAATACAAAAAAAAAATATCGACTTATATTGAAGCTGAAAGGTAATACACAAGGTTGCTAAACTTGCTACTTACAAAGCAAAAAAAATATTTTCAACGCAAAGCTGGCGAAGTCTAGCACAAATTGGCTACTCCACTTGACCAACTAGACATTGTATAAAATAAGTTAGTGTATAAACACAATAATTGTATGCATAAGTACGAAAAGAAGGATAAATTCATAACAGACAGAAGAAAAAAAAAGAAAAACTTGAATATCAATAATTTTTACTTTCTCTCAACTTAACTGTAAGGTAAATTTTAACTACTAGGATCTATATATCAGTGTTTAATATTAAATGCTTTAATTTATATTTCAACTGCCTAAATTTCGATAGGTAGCTTATTACACATTTAACATTAAAATTGTCTTTATAGTGTTCACCTTATGTAAACCAGAATTCTTAGAAAATTTAACTTTTACGGGATTTAATGACACTGAGTGAGTGTATGTTCCTAAATGTAAAACTCTACGATCTTCCATAGAAAGCCATTTTAGCTGCTTAAATTTGTGAGAAATGTATTCATTCTTTCCAATACTAAAAATGAAACGAACACAAGCGTTTGTATTGATTGGATTCTTTGTTTTTCAAAGATCGTACAGAAAGTCGCAGTAAGTAAAGTGAGACAGTACCAATGACTCACATAGCAATATTTTGTGCTCAATATTCAAAAATTGTCCACTACAACATAACATCTTAAAGGAAGAATATGTTTTTTGTATAAGTTTTGTTCCGTGTTCTCGAAACCTGATCTGTTTATTGGTTACTATTACCTGTGGTTTTAACTATTGGAAGTTTTACATTATTAAGGTCAAGATTACAATATTCGTCAATATTAATTTTAGCTAGCAAATAACATGCAAATTGATTTAGATGGATTGAGTTTTAAATTGAATTCATCTGAGAGTTTTTGAATTTGGCTCAATTCTTTATTAATGTTGTCATATATTCGTTTATAGTCTACCATCAAAACTTGCGTATAATTGTATGCCATCTGGGTGCACTTTAACACGACAAAATGTAACCTAATGTAATATGGTATATATTATATACAATAGTGGCTTAAGAATAGACCCTTGAGGCACCCCAATTTTAATTTAGTAGAATACTGGTTACTAACAGTAATTTGTTGATATCTATCTAAATGCCAAAACTTTAGCAGAGACCTTCTTGCCTATTAAGTTATTAGCCTTAGATATTAGTGAGGTAAGAAATGGTAAACTTCCATTAGCTGCTTTCTCTACGGTAAACGGGATACTTGGATGACTACCATTTATAAAAATAAAAAATTCGTGTAGTGCTCCTTCTCCATGTCTCCGGATAACAAATGTTTCATCTATATATCTATACCAAACTAAAGTTTTTTTAGGTGCATTTTGTAACGCCAATCTTCCAAATTTTTTCATGTAAAAATTGCTACACCACCAAGCCGTTCACGGAATTTATTATTCCACTGAAAATAAGTCGTTGTAACACAGTGTTGTAAAAAAAATGTTATACCTTTTGGAATAATTAGATCAATATATTCAATAGTTTCTTTTAGAGGGACTTTTGCAAAAAGTGAAAAATATTTAGTGCTTAACACATGTAGGACAGAAATACGTAACATGGGATCTACAGACGTGCTTGTTGCAATTGGTACGTGTGATATTAGTTTTATTATCATTTGCTTGGTCCAAGTCTTTCCGTAAAAATACCTGGTTAAGTACCAAGCGTATTTAGTTATCTGTATCTTACATCCGTGGTATATATTGGATAGAGGAAACTTATGCTTTCCTCTTAGTCAGTTTCTTATTGTTTTAGTTGGGGTAGATAGAAGTCTTAGGGAGAAATGCATTGTATGCAGGGATATCTAAGCTGATCTAAGGAATTCACAGCTCCTTTTGCCGAATTACAGTCCAAAATTAAGAATTTTGTAATATTTCTATAATTCTATATTTAACATGGTATGTTTCAATCCTTGTCAAGGCACGTCATGTTATTCACTTATGCATAATTTGCATAATTTTTAATTTTGCTTAAATCTTTAAGCTTGCATTCAATTTGCACATATCCTGTATTAAAATGTGCAAGAATAGGTCTGCGCGTAGATTTTATATAAACTAAATCAACAGTGTAGACCAATTGAACATTGTAGAAGTAGAACACCGGCACTTTAACTTTCGCTTTTTACGTAACAAGCCACGCCCACTGGGGCACCTTCCCTCTACTTTCTTACTTGTCCATGTTGGTGGCGTATTTTTGCCGGCGATTTTTTTTGACGGCTTCTTTTCGGCGACCATTTTCAGCCCCTTGATGAAATTTTTACCCTAATTTGGTTGTATTAAGAGCCTTTTTGGCAGTTCAGCCCCTGGAAGGCAGGCAAATGAGTGCGTATGCAGTGTTCTGAGTGAAAAAAGATTTAATCTGTTATTAATTAGGGTTGTTTTTATCAAAGGAGATTTCATAATTATTATTACATTTCTTTTAATACCATCTATAGATTGTGACCTAATTTATTTATGTATTGGTGGTTGTAGTCTAATAAGGGATCCTAGTCTTGTAAGACGGGAATCTGTTCACGGGTTTCTTAAACTGTGTTTATTATTATTAAACAGTTATACAATATTATAATATTCGACTAGGTAGAGCCATGATCAACTGTTATTACAGAAAATATACACTAGTTTAAAAATACACCAATAGATGACGTCACAAACAAGTATGCTTTTACAAATAAGTGTAATCACGCTCGCAAAGAACGCGAACATCATATTTCTATTTTCGTGGACAGTCCAACTTTTCGCGTAATTAGGTAATTGGGGTTGTTAGATGTACTTGAATAGTGAAAGGTTGTTACTGTGGTTACATAATTGGAGAAATTCAGAAAATAATTACTTTATGCTAATAATTACCGGAGGCCTCTAAGTACTTTTATACTATTCAGTTATAAACAAGCCGCGGAAATTGAGGGTTCTGTGAGTGTGACCGTGTCAATGCGTTCTCCAAATGCGATTATCAGCATCAACCACGGTAAGTGACCATTTTTAATTTTAACCATAAAACATATTTTATTTCCTTTATTTAATTGCTAGAGCCCGGATTTCAAGTTTGGTTATACCTGTTGTATAGCTATTTGTTTTTAGTTGTAAAACGTATTTTTATCACTGTTTGCAAAACTCAAAAATAGTGTTACACGCTAATTTGACTGACGTTATTGTTATTATGGTTGGCTAATGATAATGCGTTGAGTAAAATGAAAACACAGAGGCCTATAGTTGTCTTACGCAATGAAACCAGTGTTAGTTTCAAATCACATGTGCAATACTAAAATTGTAAATGAAATTCAACTTGTTTATTTACCCCTGAGGAGTTTGACTGCTGTCAAAACGAAATAGTACGTTCAAACCTGTTTATAAAATCTAGGGCCTTTTTAGTAAGAGGTATTTCCGAATTTTAGTGGTATTATTATTACGACTGTCTAATGATAGAGATAAGCGTAGTGTAAAATAAAACACAAGGTCCTATAGCTGCCTTATGAAATGAAATCGGTGTTAGTTTCAAGTTATCCGTGTATTACCAAAATTCAAAATGTAGGTTAGCTTGTTTATTTGCCCTCGGGCATTTATCCATTTTCAAAAACGAAATGGTTCGTTCAAGCTTGCTTATAAATCTAGGCCCTTTTGGCAGAGGTATTTACAATAAGCAATTCCTTGTATGTAAAATAATATAGCGATCTGATTTCGAGTTTGGTTATAACCTTTATTGTATAGGTATCTTTATCAGTTTAACTGTGAAACGTATTTTTAGCACTGTATGCAAAACTCAGTAATAGTGTTACTTGCTAATTTGGTGTTCGTATATTGCAGGATGCGGAAGGCTATCTCATGTATTTTTGAATTGTGATTGATTTTAACAAGCTGTAAGTTACGCCAGACCCGTATTTTTGAATTTTAAGCTGATTTTTGCAACCTGTAAGTTATGATTTGATTGATTGAGATTGAATTGATTGAGATTGATTTTCGGATGATCGACTGTTTTCCCCCGTCTGTGCCCTCACGTTTAGGAAGAGTACCAGCTCTGAGTGTCGGTTATCCTTATCTTCAAAGTAAGTGGTCGGTCATAAGAGCTAGGTATATACAGTGGGACAATCGTTACTTGACGGTTATGAAGAATTGTTAGCACAGCTTCTTGTTTGATTTGATCCAGATTGATTGATTTGACTGCTGCGGCTAATTGTTTTGATTAATTGTGATTGATTTGATTGTTTGATTTGATCTAGAGTGATTTTTCCATTTCCAATAACGCCAGTCCATACTGCAGAAAACATTCGTTAGTTTTAAATTTCAAAATAGTAGACTAAGGTAAATCTTGTATGTAAAATATATTAATTAACATTTTTCAATTTCCGATAACCCCAGCCCTTATCACAGAAAACATTCATTAGTTTTAAATCTCAAAATAATATTACTTATAATAATTGATTAAAACCCTTTATCTTTTTTATTTACAAATTTAATTATGACTTATAATTAAAACCAAAATATATTGTGCGTAACAGTGTGCTGTGACACAGATGCATACGTCCTACCTTAAAAGTTAATGTTAGACCCCTTATCTCAGATTTCCCCCATAATCATTACAGTGATCTGTATGTAGTTTTAAAGTACACCGCTAGGTGGAGCCAGCTATATTACACAATACATTCATTAGTCTATACATAATTAGATGGCGCTACAAAGAAATTCAGATTTTAGGGCAAGTGTGGCGAATACCTATACCTGTCTTACAAGTTAGAATTAGGGCTCCTCATTAGAATACAAATTCAAATTTCCCGCCATAACCAAGCAGAATTCAGAGACTTAAATACAAATTCAGATTTTCAGCCAAGGTGAAGGCCCGAGAGCAAGTTGCGAAGCCCTATATCTGTTTTACAAGTTAACACTAGGGCCCCACTTATTAGAATACACATACAAATTTCCCTCCATAAACTGTATAGACTTAAATGCAAATACAGATTTCACATCTAATGGTCAGGACAAGGGGGGTGAAGCTTCGAGAGAAAGTTGTAAAACCCTACACCTGTCTTACAAGTTAGCCTTAGGGCCCATTATTAGAATACAATTTCAAACTTTCTTCCAAGGGGTTGATGACAAAGGGCGAAGACCCCGAACAAGTTCCGATCACAACAAGTTGGGACTAAGAGCCGAAAGCAAGCTCCGAAGGCCTATACATATCGTGCAAGGTAAAATTAGGGCCCCTTAATAGAATACAAATTCAAACCGCCAATAACCAAACCGAAAACAATCATTAGTCCCTGCAATACTGGATGACGCCACAAACAAATTTAAATCTGGGGGCAAGGGGGATAAGACCCTAAAGCGGGTACCAAAGGCCTATACATGTCTTACAAGTTAGAATTAGGGCCCCATATTAGAATAAAACTTTCTAATTTTCTGTCATAACCAAGCAGAAATGCAGATTTAAATACAAATTCAAATTTTCCGTCAATGGGACATCGACGAAGCCCCGAGAGCAAGTTGTGAAGACCTATAGCTGTTTTAAACATGGTCGACAAGCCCGCCCCGTAATCAATCAGAAACCAGGCGGCGGAGTCCATACACCAATCAGATACTAGGGGTGTGACCATTCCCTAGGCCCACCAATCAGAACACTGTATGCACGCGCATTTGCCTACCCTCCAGGGGCCGAGAGCTTAAATAGGGGTGAAAATGTCACGTGGCCATCCCGACACCCATCCCCGCACCCTAAACACTGGGGTGGACTGCGAGAAAGGCCTTAATTAGGGGTGAACATGCCGTCAAAGGCTGAAAATTACATCAAGGAGTTTAAAATGGCCCCCCCAAAAGAAGCCAACCCCCTGCCAAAAGGTCTCTAATTAGGGGTAAAAATATCTTCAAGGGTTGAAAATACCCTCAAGGCGTTGAAAATTCAGACTAGGTGTTGAAAAACAACCTCGAAAATAAGCCATGGTAGTGGGAAATGGGCACGGACACGCGGGCGTGTCGACGCCCCTCGGTGATTGCACGAATCTCAATAAGTTAAAGAATGTTAAATAATTTGGGAAGGCACGCAAAGCTCGGATGTTCCTTAGGATAACAAATCTGCTGCAATGGCCGTTAATGGAAGAAATAACCAACACGCACAACGAAAGTACACACGTGATAAGTATTGCGCACCACGTGTTTACTGTAATGTGTGTGTAGGTATCTCGAACGTAACATAATGATGTTATCTTTATTTGTTGTATTCGAGAAATTCACAATTGTAAGAGACGCGTAAGTTTAAACAAAAATAAAAAGGGCTGCCAACAGTACAGAACTACATAATTATCCT